>CM065714.1:33326898-33341898 GCA_033310375.1 Conus canariensis
ATTTTGACACAGACACAGCAAGAAAAAAAAATGTGATGCACGTGAAAGCAAGGTCTTTTCTGAGCAGAATTGCAATCAGTTAGCACATTTGACGGGTATAAAAAGTCGCGAAATTTAGGAAGATTTAACCATGCCTGCGAGACAACGACTAAGCAACACCGACAGAGGAAGAGCGATAGCATGGTACCAAGAAGGTATTGACTTGAGGGAGATTGGTCGCCGGCTTGGAGTGAGTCACCCAGTCATTCTGAGGCTCAGAGACCGTTGGCTTAACACTGGAAGTGTTGAAGAACAGCAGGGACGTGGACGGACGAGAAGCACCTCCAGACAGCAGGATCGGTTCATTGTTATCGCTTGTCTGAGAGACCGTTCAGCCAGTGCCACAGTACTCCGAGACCAGCTACGACAAGCCAGCAACGTCAACGTCAGTACCCAGACAGTTCGGAACCGGCTCCACGACGCCAACTTGAGGTCAAGGTCCCCAGCAGTGAGATCAATACTGACCCCAGCGCATCGAGCTCATCGTCGGGCCTGGGCAGCATGTCATAGAAGGTGGACAAGAGCTGAATGGGCAACAGTACTCTTCACAGACGAGTCAAGGTTCACCCTCAGGTTCAACGACGGGCGGGTTCGCGTCTGGCGACGTCCTGGAGAACGCTACGTTGACGCTGCCGTCAGGGAGCATGACCGCTATGGAGGTGGGTCCGTGATGGTGTGGGGTGGGTTCAGCCTACGTCACAGGACCCCCCTACACCGTGTTGAAGGCCGCCTGACCGGTGCCACCTACCGCGACACCATCATCCGCCCCCTTGTGATGCCCGCCCTGAGGGCAGTTGGCCAGGGCGCCCAGTTCCAGGACGACAACGCGCCGTGCCACCGCGCCGCCATCGTGAATCAGTTCCTACAAGGGCAGCAGGTGACAAGAATGGACTGGCCTGCCAGGTCACCAGATTTGAACCCCATGGAGCATCTGTGGGACGTGCTGGGGAGGCAAGTGCGGGCCCACAACCCTCCAGCAGACACCGTGGACCAGCTGTTTCAGTTGCTGGAGCAGGAGTGGCAGGCGATCCCCCAGGACACTCTCCGCCGCCTGGTGCACTCCATGAGACGTCGATGTGACGCTTGTTTGAACGCGAACGGTGGTCATACCCGTTATTAACATCATGACATCTACCATAGACTCTTGTTACTTTTCATTTTGGGGGTATGCCTCTTTAATCAAGTGTAAAACAAAGATAATTTTTTGTCACGGTGTTTGAATAAATTTGAATGGATTGAGGAATAATAAAAATAAAATATTCAATCATTAAATTATGTTCAGCTTTGTTTTCTTTCGAATGACAGCAGTTTTCCTAAGTGGTACTTCAATTGTTTTGAGTAGTGTATATATATATATTGTATATGTACCCCTGGAATGTCTGTTTACAAAGTTACAGAATAGCACCTTTTGCATGAAAACCACAAAAAATGCTGTCTGAGCGGAAGTGCATATGTGCGCAACACGTGCCTAATTTGCCTCAAGGTTCTAATCGAGAGGGCAAGCCTGTGGCAGCGCTCGTAAGCGAAGGCTGGAAGACAGCCACCACACGCTCTGTTCTGAGAGGATGGCGGGTGGGCCATTTCCTGCCTTTGGCACAGGCCGCGGGGTCTGGTGTGAACTCCTCATCAGGAAACAGACAGACAGATGGGCCGACAAATCACCTTCCACCTCATCCACTGCCTGGTGTGCTAATAATCCGCAGTACCTGTCTGTGGATCGGTAATCCGTTGATTTGACTGACAGCCAGCTTTATAAAAGAGAGATAGGGGATGGAAGAGGATCAGGAGCAGGAGGATAGAGAGGGTTGATACTGAGGTGACAGATAAACAAAGAGAGAGAGGGAGAGAGAGAGAGAGACGGAAAATCTACAGGTACGGTCTTTTGTGGGTGGGCGGTTTTTCTTTCTTTCTTTTCTGAAACCATTCTGAATTGATCAAACTTTCAGTTCATGAGCCTTCACCATCACACGATCTTATTGAACACTCTGCAGGCTATCTTTGTCCTGTTGTGCAACGTTTCGTTCATGCTCCAGGATCGTTGACTTAGCATAACATGACAATCTTAAATTCATGGAGGACGAAAGATCGCTCAACATCCAGGAATGCTTCAGGTTCGTGTAGAGGGAAGTAACTGTATGAGCGCGGTAAGGGGCAGTAGAAACGTGTCTGGTCAAATAATCTTGTGTAGGCTGCAAAGCTTGGCGGGTTTGAATCTGCATTCTCGATTCAGAAGTAAACATTTAGCCACAATTTTAAAAGACTATAGTAGGCCTACTTTGAAAAAAAAATCGAGAATTAAACTTCAGAAGGCCTAACAGTCTATCTCAGCTGATCGCATGTACTCAAACACACAGTGTTTGACTTGACTCAGTCCGTTCAGTGAAAGGATTATGTTCATTTATGAAAATAAAGTTCATACATCAGAAATCAGTCGAACAGTATAGAATTTTTAGGAAGATTTTCCCCCCATACATTAGAAATCAACCTAGCAGTTTAAGAATTTTACAGGAATATGTGGTGAAATGCTGCCTTTTGAGTTTCAATCAGATTTCTTCGTTATGCCAGCAGTATTTTGATGGAAATGAAGATGCGTTCTCTCCCTTGAGAGAAATTGCCATTTACACGTGGTGACAAAAAAAGGAGACTTACCAGACTAGTTGTTCCGGGTTCAGTTTTACTGTTGTTTAAGTCCACGAGCAGCTTTCGTCAGCTAACTTTAATTCATGTTGCTTATAGCCCAGCCGACCGCAAAGAGCCATATCAGGACTGAGACCTCGTTAATATCAATTCGCAGCTAACAGTTCCTCCAACTAAGAATAGTTCTTAGGTTGTTGTATTTGATTTTCTTCGTCACTTGGAATTTATGAAAATGTCGTTTACTCAGTCTGCGCACTCTTTTCTTTTCCTCGTCACACGCCTAGACCTTGAAATAGGCCGGTGAAAGAATAAGAATAAAAACGTTCTTGCACCAGTGATGGAGAGCCTCGTCCAGTGTGAACAGGGCTTGGTGAGTGGCCTTTCTCACACCGCTGTGTGCTGCGTGCACAGAAATCATCGGCCAGTAGACACGAATAGCCCCGGGGGCTGATATAAAAGCGGCCCCCACCTCCTCCCTCCCTTCCTCCACCCAACGCGGCGCCAGCCGTTTTCTCGTGCCGATAACTGTCGGAAAGGAAAAGAGACAATGAGGGACAAACAAAAATAGAAACTCTCCTTTGTTGTTTTATCTCTGGTTGCCTCGTGAACCAGAGGAGAGAGCGCGGGGGGGGGGGGGGGGGGGCTCTTTGATAATATTATTTTTCCCTTATCACCCCGTTTCCTTCTTTTCCTCATGCCAGAGAGAGAGAGAGAATTAAATACTTCACGTCTTTAAAGATTCGTTGTCTTCTTTTCACCCCCCCCCCCCCCCCCAAAAGAGAGAGAGTGGGCTCGCATAGCTGGCTGAACGCTTGTCTTGTCAGTACAGAGGACCCACGACGCCACAGCGACGATAGCGGGGATACGTCCGATACGAGCGTTCTGGCCGCCATAACTTAACGTCCCGATACACAGGCCATGTTTCACGGTGTTGTCAGCCAGCTGGTGACGGCGGAGCATAAACTTGATAAACGGGGCTGTTCCCCGCTGTCAGAGAGGTAACCAAGCTTATTGTCGAGGTGAGGGACAGGAGGTGGAGGGTTGTGTGTGTGTGTGTGTGGGGGGGGGGGGGGGGGGGGGGGGCATCCCCTGTTGAGGAAGTCGTGGTTTTCAGCAAATGCGAATTTGGAATGATTTAAATGCGATGTTTGGAATGATTTAAATGCGATATTTGGAGTGATTTACAGCGACTGCATATTATATTTGTAGGAAGCATACATGGTATACCATTGGAGCAGAGGAGCGTCAGCGAAAGAAAGAACAACCAACCGATCAACCAACCAGCCAACCCCACTGCCGAACTTACAATAAACCTTTTTCAGATCCATCCACACCTCAAGTTCATCCTTTAAGATTCCAAGCCAATAGACAAGAATGTTTAACGGGTCCACATGGGTCCATTCCTTTCTGACCCATTTGTACCATATGAGGGTTGAAGAAGCTTCGTGATGCATGACGTGGTGAGACCTTTAATCACGTTCTTAATGCGAGTGTGGGATGTACAAAGTAGCATGCACTGAATAATAAATGCATTTCATGGAGACCTCCATTTTAGACTTCTTTTTTTTTAATTTCGAAGAAAGTAAGTATTGATTGTGTTTCAGAACCTCTTAGTCTACATAACAGTATGGTCCTCTTCGTTTTCCAAAGTGGATCTTTAATTTCAACACCTATTTCTTTTTTAACTTTTTGATGTAAGATTTGCCCCAGCACAGCAGATATACCGACAAAATATCCGCCAGTGTGCACAAACACTGAGAAGAAAGGTATGGGTGAGCAAAACATCAGCCTCAGTGTGATGTCAGCAAGAGCCGCATATCACACCACCACTATTGTCATCCCGTAATGCCAGCCAACGAGAATCGTTCCTCCGCTGCCTGGCTGTACTGTTCTTCCCATCCGCAGCTCGTCCCTATGGGAATGTGCGTCTAAGCTTTGCGCTCACATGGATCACTACACAAAAACAGACCAGAGAGAGTCGTCAGATAAACACTCACTGGCGTATTGAGACAGAAACTCACCGAAGAGACGGAGACAGAAATTCAAGTCAATATGCAGAAAGTAGTCAGAGTCACCATGCAGAAACTGACCGGTCATCAGAAAGTCATCAACCACCAGACGGAAAGTAGCAAGAGTCCCCCATACAGACAGATACTCACCAGTCATCAGAAATTCATCAGCCATCAAGTGTAAGGTAGCTGGAGTCACCATACAGAAATTCTCTGAAAATCACCAGTCAACAGTCATCAAACAGAAATTCTCCAGCCAGTATGCAGAAAGCAGCCAGTCAGCACACAGAAACTGACCAGTCAGAATTTCTACAGCCATCAGACAGAAGTAGCCAGAGTCGCCACATAGACATACAACAATCATCAGAAATTCGCCAGCCATCATGTAGAAGGTGGTCAGAGTCACCATACATAAATTGTCTAAAATTCCCCAGTCAACAGTCATCAAACAGAAATTCACCAGCCATCATGCAGAAAGTCGCCTGTCACTATACCGAAACTCACCAATCATCAGAAATTCACCAGCCACCATGTAGAAGATAGTCGGAGGCAGCACACAGAAGCTGATCAGCTATTTACCAACCATCATACACAAGGTAGCCAGGGTCACCATGCAAACTCAGCAGTCATCAGAAATTCACCAGCCATCATGCACAAGGTGTCAAGAGTCGCCTTAGAGAGACTCACCAGTCATCAGAAATTAAGCGGTCAACAGTATGGAAACAGAAATTCACCAGCCATCGTGCAGAAAGTAGCCAGTCACTACATAGAAACTCGCCAGTGATCAGAAAAATATCATGCAGAAAGTAACCAGAGTCACCATCAGAAACTCACCAGCCATCAGAAATTCACCAGTCATTAAAAATTCACCAGTTATCAGAGAAAAGCTCACCACAGTCATCAAGCAAAAAACTCATCAGTAATCCGACAAAAACTTGCGAGAATTATCAAACAAAAATTTCCCGGAGTTATTAGGATCTCAACGCGATCATCCGACGAAATCTCGCCCGCTAGTAGAAAAGGAAGGGGGGAAGCCAAAGCACAGACAAACAGACCCAAACAAAAACAACAACAAACAAACCAGAATTCGTTGATCAAAACGGAAGCTAACACCACAAAAAGATAACACACATACCAGACAATCTCATTACCGAGTTCGAGGGTATTGTCATTCTCATCAGACAGGGTTTGTTTCGTCTGTGCGTGATCATGGGGAGGATGCAGAGTATACATTTCGGGTGGTTGTTGTTGTTTCATTTTCAATCTTAGGACATCCGCCACGTCTGCTGGGCTGTCGGTAAAAATGCTCCACAGCGATTTCATCGAAATGTGGCGGAAAGACGGTCTGTGGCCCACGGACGAACTCATTAGACGTTGGTGATGTTCCGGGTCAAAGGGCACATCCGGGATCCGTTCGACTTTGACGAATGCGTGCTGTCCCCTGAATACCCTCCTCCATTTGAACAGATTCATGATATCATTAACAAGGGAACATGTAGGAGATGGATAGACCGCAAGGTTAGGGGATGGCTGGGGAATAGACTGTTGTGAGTAGCAATTTTGATGAGGTAGTCGTCGGAATTCATTGCCACTTACTTTTGATTGATGGAATATTTTCGCTTAAACACTTAACTTTTTTCTATTGGTAGTATATTCTCGCTTTGACTGCGTTTTTATCTTTAATTAGCTTATCGCTTTATTGGAATGTTATTTGCAACTTGGGGATGAGGTTTAGGGTCGAGAGCTCGGGGTAGGTGCGAAGTGTGGGTGTGGATGTGACCATGTGTATACTTGAAGCAGTGTATGAATGGGGGCGGAAAGTGTGAATATTTAAGAAATGTACTGCTTTATTGGTAGTTGTTACTTTTCACTGGCTGTTGATACTTTCTTAAAAGTCATAATTTTGTATTGGAACATGTTTCTTTCATTGTTATTGGTGTGTGTGTGTGTGTGTGTGTGTGTGAGAGAGAGAGAGAGAGAGAGAGAGAGAGAGAGAGAGAGAGAGATGCAAAACCTTTTTGGTCAGTTTCATTGGAGATGTGCATGCTCCTCTCTCTCTCCTCTTTCTCTCTCTCTCTCTCTCTCTCACCCACACACACACACACACACACACACACACACACACACACACACACACACACACACACACACATTCTTTGACAAAGAACAAATAAATGATCTTGCACTGGCAAGTCGGATCATTTAGCCATTGGTGCAAAAGCGCGCGCGCTTGCTTGGGTGATTGTGTGTGTGGTAGGAGGACGAGGGAGCAGAAAGAAGGGGGGGGGGGGGGAAGCAAGAGATGAAAGATAGGTAAGCATTCGTGTGTTCGTGTGCGACTGTGTTCCTGCTGGTTTGAGAAGTGAGGTTTTGTTCTGCAAGTGGAAGGAGAGGGAAGCAGCTTGACCAAGTCAACAGAAGACTGCAGGTTTAATACGGCGACGACACGATAACGCGGAGCAGTGTCTTGATACAATAGTGAAAGCCGTCCTAATGTAAGCGGCACGTAAGGCCTTCTGGTCTGGGCGGTTAGATAATTTCTGTGCGTGCGTGCGTGCGTGCGTGCGTGCGTGCGTGCGTGCGTGTGTGTGTGTGTGTGTGTGTGTGTGTGTGTGTGTGTGTGTGTGTGTGTGTGTGTTCGCTTACCCAAATAATCTAATTCTGTGTTGAAAACCAGAAGCAGCAGATAACCTCCTTAATGCCAGAGGCTTGTTTTCTATTCTTTTTTTTCTTTCTTTCTTTTTTTCAACCTCTGCCAGGATTGTGCCGACAGAGCACGCAAAGAATTTGATTTGTGCTAAATCTGCCCGCCCCCCCCCCCCCCCCCCCCCCCCCCCCCCCCCCCCCCCCCCCCCCCCCCCCCCCCCCCCCCCCCCCCCCCCCCCCCCCGTCCCTCTGTCCCTGGTCGTTCCCTGCCTCTCTCTGTTCCACGACCTACACTTATGAAGACGATCATTCGAAGGGACGAGGAAGGAAGGGAGGGAATTGGGGGGGGGGGGGGGGTGTTAGAAGAAGAAAATAGGTGATGCGTTGAATTTCAAGATATACCATGGTTGGTGTGGGTGATAGGCATCGTGCCCTGCAACGTAGGCTCGACTCCAGTCTTTAAGTGTCGATGAGTTGTGATAACAGTTCCGTTTTTACCGTGAAATGATGTACGTTTCATGAATGTTCAGAAATAGAGTACGCGATTCTGTATGTGTTTAGGAGAGAGAGAGAGAGAGAGGTTAGTAGAGAGAGAGAGAGAGAGAGTGTGTGGGTATTGTGAGAGAGAGAGAGAGAGAGAGAGAGTGCGCTCCTGGAATAAAATGGCACAGTTGAAATTGTTCACAGCCTTTTAGGGTGAGAAAAAAATCAAAAGAATGAAAAGGATCTGAAGAGAAAAAGAATGTGAATAAGTAAGGTAACGAGGGGAGGGGAGGGGGTGAAAAAGGAGAAACAAAAATGTGACCTTTTGTCCTGAAAATTGTTTTAGACGAACGAATTGTTCCGTGCAGCAGTCTACTTGGTTGCCAAGTTTCTGAACCCACTAATACGTTATACACCTTGCACGTCATTTATCATATTGTGTGGTTGTTTTTTAAACCCAGGTCCATTTTTTTTTGCATTCACCCAGCATTGATGTGGCCTTGGCGTCACCTGGACTAGGTGCAACTTTACTTACTTTTTCAGGAGTATGTTACACAAAATATACAACATGTTTATGACGTTTACTGTGCGTAAGTAACCGGCAAAATGAATACATCCAAGGGTTTTCGATTACTGAAGATCAGTTGCTGATGTTGCGTAATGTTTGTACTATTAACAGAAAAAGTGTGTATGCAATCGAATGTGCTGCTGACAGTACTGGAAATATGTGATAGCACCTCTGAAGCGGTGTGTACAGGATTTGCAGGCTGGAGTGTTTATGACAACTTGTGATTCAGTGTGACCTGTAGTGTTGGGCTCGGCTCTTTCAGTGTCGAGGTATGTCGGGGCAGTCAGATTGGTGCCAGATTCCACTCGTGTACGTGACAACCCTGTGGCGGAGTGGACAAATCAGCTACTTGGTACACCACGTGCTTTTTTTTTTTTTTTTTTTTTTTTTGAACTGTGGCGATGTTTAAACTTGTCACACAGCAGCTGTGTCGATTACAAAAATCTGAATGCACACCAGGTGGAGGTAGCCCACATGCTAGAACTGCGCCAAGTCAGTCTTGTACACAAAACAGCAGGTTGTGCGAGGTGTTAGTTGACTGTGAAAAGGCTTTTGACAACCTTCGTCCCGCCTCTCTCTTGAAAATCTTCCGACACTGTGGCATCCCCAGAAGCTGGTCAACATCGTTCAGTCTCTTTACAAGAACTTCGAGTGCCGTGCTGTCCACAACAGTGAGCTGACTGAACCATTCAACGTGAACAGTGGAGTCAGATAGGGATGTATCCATTAAGTGATGCTGTTCTTCTTGACAAATTCACTGCTCAGAACACGTCTTTGCTGGATATCCAAAGAGAAAAGAAAGCGAGCACGGTCCAAAAAATCCTGGCACAGAACATTGGAACAAAGGCCACAGGGCTAACTGACTCGAGAGACGGCTCCCAAAGAGCAGCAGACAGACACAAGCAGAGATGCCTCGTCATCGCCCTGAGTGCTGATGGTACAGAGTGGATTGAACCCGAACCTGTTGTGTGTGAAAAGACACGTATACGTGCATAGATTAAGAGGGGAGAGGAAAAACGTCTTCCCCTTATGTTAGCTAGAGTTCCAGTACGCATAGTGATGGCATTCACCACTTCCTGTTGCTCAGATTGCCCCCTGTGTATCTCCTGTTCAAGGGTTGGCTCTCTGTCCGCTGCACTTCGCCTATGGTAATATGGAACTACCAGGTGTAAAGCGTGTGAGCGCGCGCGCGTACACACACACACACACACACACACACACACACACACACCACACACACACACACACACACACACACACACGGTGGTTCCCACACTAGCAATAGCGTCGTACAGGTAGTTGGACGACTTCGCTGAAAATCGGACAACAGCAGGCTGGCATGCGTGGTTACTCAAGAGGGCAGTCCGGTCAGTTGAACAATTCTTTCACGGCGCGCGATGACTGTAGGGTCCCGAAGTGGCATGCGTGAGCGGACAGGACTCCGACAAAGGCGAATAGTGGGATAACGAGACGACATACTGATCATGTCCTCTCATGATCCATGGCTTGCGACAGAACCTGCATCAGTCGTTATTGTTTGTTTGTGGGAGTTTGGCCAGAAAGGCCATGGCCAAAAGGCTTATGACTGAGTGGTTCAACAGAAATTTGGGAGAATAAGTTTCTCTGCTCAAGACATTACATTTTCTGTTAATGCTATACATTAGGCAAGTAGTGTTTCTTGGCATGGCAGAGGTGGGGGATGTAGGAACCATAGTTAAAATCACGGTAGAGAAACAGTGAAAAGGACGGCCACATTTACTGAGCATTATATTCAGAGAAAAGAGGAATGAGACACATCCGCGATGGTGCATGAAACTAAGGTCATATAAAACAAGAAGCTACATTAATGCTGGAGCGAATTTAAAATGGCATTCAAAAAGAAATCGACACCAACAAATCTAAAGGACAGTAACATAGAAGGCCAGACGGCTGGGGCTACCCTAGAGATAAAAGATGGCGTTTGGAACTTGTCATGTGCAACCGACATCGGTTACCTGCACAGCCGGTACATATGACCCGTCTCGTGGAGTTTTTGCGCAATATTAAAAGTCAGACGAGCCACACAATATGACACAAGATGGAAAAAAAAACTGACAAATAACTCGATCGTCAGTATCTTGAGAGCAAAACAGCTAGGTGCTTTTCGTTGTTACTGGCGATCTACATCTTCATTTGGAAATACAGTTTTGGCCCTTCGTCTAGAAAACACAAAAAAAGTCAAAGAAGTTCACGAGAAAGACAACGATTGTCTCTGGTCTCTGCAATTCATCCTGTGAATGAGTATTTAAAACTGAAGCTTCCAGTCATGTGTGACCTTGAGAGCTTTGAAGGGGCATAAGACAAACGGGAAGCTCACAGCTGACTCGTTCAAGAGTGTTACTAGCCATTGTTCCCGACAGGGGAAAAGGAAGGTGACAGCGCCGAAAAAAGGCTCGTCACGCGGGTTGTTTTCTGTTTGTTTGTCTGTCTGTTTTGCACAAACGTGCGGAGTTAATAAAGCTACTCTCCTCGGATAGCTTCCGAGATAGTTTACACAGAGCTGTGAAAGGCTCACAAGGAATCACAAAATTAGCGGTGTTGTCTTTCTTATGCACACACAAACACATCGCGTTCTTTTCTTTCTCTCTCTCTCTCTCTCTCTCTCTCTCTCTCTCTCTCTCTCTCTCTCTCTCTCTCTCTCTCTCCCCAACCATCACTCTTTTTCCACACACACATATATACAGACACTCCGACGCGCGCGTGCTCACACACACACACACACACACACACACACACACACACACACACACACACACACACACACACACACACACACAACTACTCACTCTGTGTTTATTTTCACACGGTGATGTCAACAGATCACAGATCACAACAGGCGGAGTGACGAACGCCACATGAATGGGGAAAACACTCGGCAGTTCACATCTCTCACTGCAAACACGCATCATCAACAGGGCAACGTCTGGAAGAAACAAGCCGCCTTTTTCCCAGGAGGCAGATGAAGGCCAGTGATACCACACATCAAAATTCGCTGACCCAGTCCCACGCCGTTGATGGAGAGACGAAGGAGAGGGAAGGAGAAGATGGGCTGGGGGAAGAAGGAAGGGAAGTGGAGGGGGGATGGGGGGTATAGCGACAATCCTACATGCCTCTACTAATGAATGTGTTGCTTGCGTGTAACCTGTTGTTAACATCTCCCCCATCTTGTGCGAACATACTACCTTCATAAGACGACGATAATTTCTCTCTCTCTCTCTCTCTCTCTCTCTCTCTCTCTCTCTCTCTCTCTCTCTCTCTCTCTCTCTCTCTCTCTCTCTCTCCTGTTTGACCAGCGTCGTGCCCGACTGAAAGAACTGACTTTTTTTTCCTCCTCCGTGGCACCCATCAGTCACTGAAAATAATTCTTGTCATCACGTTAATGTTATGGCTTAGGAGGCAAAATGTGTAGTCCCAAAGCTGAATGAAATTGGGATGGCGAGTCTATTTGCACAGCTCAGATGGGCAGCGCAATAGGGGCAGAAGTGATCTGCATTGTTACTTTGAACAGTGCAATGCGGTTAAGAAGACTGAAATACTTGGAAAAAGGAAAAGAAGAAGAAACACAGGCACGAGCCCGCACCAGCACTATGCATGTGCAGACACCCACGTGCGCGTGCACGTTCATGCACACACATGCACAAACACGTGCGCGCGCGCGCACACACACATACACACACACACACACACTCTCTCTCTCTCTCTCTCTCACACACACACACACACACACACACACACACACACACACACACACACACACACACACACACACACGAACTCACCATACTTCCCTCGGGTGCAAAAGAAAAGAAAAAGACTAGAAAGAAACTCGGTGCAGTTGACGAGAGAGGAGGAAACACAGTGGAATAAAGCCAGATAACTGCCTCTCAGACGTCAACCAACAGATAAACGTCGCGCAGGCCAACTTGACTGGCATCGGCTGTTTTATGGAGAAAGCGGCTGGTTGACGACTGCAGGGGCGGATCATGTCCCCGGATGGTGGAGGGGGGGGGGGTGTTGAACATATTTCCCGGTCTTTGGGGCGGCACAAAAAAGGACGAGGGGGTGGGGTGGGGTGGGGGTGAGAGCTGAGGACATCACCCCTCATACACCTCATCCTACACCGCTGATCCCTGCTTGGAGCCTGCATTGTCACAATGAGGAGGGTGGGGGTGGGGTGGGAGAAAGTTTCACGCCGCAAAAAGGACTTGGACGGCATTACTAAACGAAGGAAATGAGGGAGGGAAGGGGGCGGAGAAAGAGGGGTGGTGGAGGTGGATGCATTGCATTTTGTGAAGAGGACGTGTGTGTCACACAGTGTTATCGGCAATTCCAGACGGAGTGAAGGATGTTGATAAGACTAAGCGTCCAAAGGCTGGCACTGTGCTGTCATTAGTTGAATGATGTCACTCGCTCTTACAGTGAGCCTGAATACAAATAACCTGCAGTGTAGGGTTTAAGTAAAGTGGGAGACGGTCATCTGGGACTACTGCATTTTCACGTCTGTTATTGAAGACGACTGAAGAGAGGACATATTTGTCTGAATTCCCTAGCCTGTTCTGAACTGTGTTGAGTAAGGGTTACTTCACATTCTTTTGTGTATTTATTTGTACTTTTCGCTTGTTATTAGTAACTCTGTATTCTGTTTCAGTCGTCTCTCTCACTCAGTGCTGGTCAGAATCCGTTTTTTTCTGTTTTGGCATTAGAGACAAGGAGGACATGAGAGAGAGAGAGAGAGAGAGAGAGAGAGAGAGAGAGAGAGAGAGAGAGAGAGAGAATGTGCGCGCGCACATTGCCTTTTAAACGAAACCAATACATATTACACGTAAAATGTGGTATAAAGACAACATCGAACACCGGACAATGACTCACCCCCAGGCGCTGTGACGTTTTAAAGATGGCGCCCTCCGTTCTGTCTTCTCGCCCTTCATCTCCACACAGGTTTGGTCCGCGGGACTTGGCCACCACATCCTGTGAAGACAGGGACAGGAACAGTGAGCTATTGTACACAGACGCTACAAACACTGCTCCTATCACTCGTACTGCTACACTATTAACTCGTTTTTTGGTGATGAGTATGATATAACAGTGACCACGACCTTGGTAATGAAGATGACGATGATGATGATGATAATAGTTATTTGAACATACATCATCCCCACCCCACCCCCCAAAATAAAACTATCTGTTCTTTTTTACAGATAAATATACCACCAGCGGTGAATCCGTTTTCTTTTTTTCCCATGAAATAAACTTATTACGTCTTCTTCAGCTCAGGTTCACGCCGTTGGTAAGGTTTTATAGATGACCGCTCTTAACTGCACCATTTGGATGGCCATGTTTCGTTTCAGGGAACGGTATTTAAACAGAAAACCAGTGTGCACCTGCTTTTACGTCCTCCATCCCACCAAGTGCCGAGAGCCAAGCCATGATGCAAGCTACAGCATAACGTTTGGATTGTATTCCCTAGGTGATGCTGTTGTCATGATGCCTGTGTCTTCACTCTATAGAAGAATGAAAAAGGCAAAAGCGTTACTGAAAACAGCCAAAATACAAATAAAAATAGAGATTAAAGCGATGCTTATGTTATATATTAAACAAAGCACACAAGTGAACTTTCGACTAATATATCCTGTTCTAACGACTTCAGACCAAAAAAAAAACACGCAAAACGATACTTGCGGATGGCGTTCTGCAGGAAAAACATTTTCTAACAAGCCCACCTTTTGCTTGCAATCCGGGGTCCAGATATTGTCAGTGCAAATAACGTTCAGAATGGGCACTGCCTGACCATTGTGTAGAATCTTTTGGTCCATATGACTTTTAATGTGTTCTTTGTTATTGTAATTTGAATACTTTTTTCCCACCAATTTTTTTTTTAATTGAATGATAAATCGGAAAGCGATGGCTTGCTCACTCAGCTCAGTTTAGCGTTTATTTGTCTTAAATCTTGTCATAAACTTGTCAATCATCTTCAGTTTTGTGTTTATTCGTTGTTGTTGTTGTTGATGCTGTTGTTGTTGGTATTGGTGGTGATAGTGGTGGTGGTGGTTGAGGTAGTGTGGTGTGTGTGTGTGTGTGTGTGCGCGCGCACGCGCGCGCGCGTGTGTGTGTTGTCTTTTAGGATAATCTTGTGTGCTGACAGCCTTGAAAGGACCCCGTGTGTTCGGCTGGGCTGTAATAGAGTGAAAACCTCGACGCAAATTGGGAAAACATCAACCCTACTCGGGAATTAGTTCTCTCCAGCAGGAGACAAACCACTAAAGGAAGACAGCGGGACTCCTTTTGTTATTCTTGTAACTGTCCAATGCTCCTGGTTTTCCGCACCGGGCTGTGTTTATTGACAGAGCTTTTTTTTTTTTAACCAGGTCTGCTGAACAGTCAATCCAAGCTGCACATTTGAGTGCTGCTGCTGTTTTCTTGCAGTGAACTGAAAAATATGGCCGGAGGGGGGAGGGGGAGGGGGTGTCCTCTTTCTTCTTCTTTTCTTCGTCCGGTCTTCAGTTACGTGTACGATGTGAGAAACTCGAGGGCGTACGGAGGAATTTGACAACAAACTGTCGGGCGAGAAACGTGATCGTG
>CM065714.1:33344398-33346898 GCA_033310375.1 Conus canariensis
ATTTGTGTATGTCCTGAGAGAGAGAGAGAGAGAGAGAGAGAGAGAGAGAATTATTGTGCAAGGTGTAGTGAGTTTGAATCCAAGGTTTATTTACTGTGCAAGGTGTGGTGAATTTGAATACAAGGTGACTTTATTATGCAAGGTGCAGTGAGTTTGAATCCAAGATGACCTTACTGGGCAAGGTGTAGTGAGGTTGAATCCAAGGTGACTTTATTTTGCAAGATGCAGTGAGTTTGAATCCAAAGTGAATTCATCGTGTCAGGTGTAGTGAGTTTGAATCCAAGGTGACTTCATTGTGCAAGGTGTAGTGAAGTTGAATCCAAGATGACTTTATTGCGCAAGGTGCAGTGAGTTTGAATCCAGGATGACTGTGGTGTATAAGGTGTAGTGAGTTTGAATGCAAGGTGACTGTATTGTGCAAGGTTTGATGAGTTTGAATCCAAGGTGGATTGTATTGTGCAGGGTGTGTGAATCAACTGACGATCACATTGCTCGTTTGTCTCTGTCGCTGGAGTGTTCTCTGAAAATCATGTGAGAATCACACGTGCCGAGTCATCTCAAGGGGTAGGTGATGTAAAAAAAAAAACCCAGCCAACAACAGACATAAATGTCTATGGGCGAAGGCATGATGCACCAGAACAGCGAGTGCACACCCGCGGAGAAGAAAATCGCTCGCACTCAGTATGAGTCGTTTTTAGCCACAAAGAAAGAAACCACAGGAATCAAACAGAACGATCGTTTTATTGTCTGCATATATCGTCAGCGGTCCTGTTTTGGGGGTGTTTTTGCGCTTTACAAGGGTTTTGTTTATTAGCGAGGCTTTTGCCAGCCACGTCTGGTGGTTAACCGTGACTCCCAAGCGGTGTAACACAAGTGAGCTTTCTTGCAACGAACTGAAAACACCAGGCGGAAACGAAAGAGATCTTTGTTGGTGGTGGTTCTTTTTTTTTTTTTTTTTTTTTTTTTTTTTTTGTCTTTTTTTTTTTTTTTTAGTCTTTTTCTCCCGTTCTCCAGGTTAGCTGTAAGACGTAGAACTGGCAGGCATATGTTAAAAAAAACTGATGACAAACTTGTATTGCGAGAAACGCGATCATGACATATGCTGCAGTGTCTTTACAAGAACGTTGTAAATCGTCCTTAAAAAGGAACTCACCTAAATATAATGGTATAACTGACTTACCGTGACTCAGTGCCTTATGAGAAATGGTATGTCAGGTCCCAACATCCTCCCCCCCCCCCACTCTGTTTTCCTCCCTCCCCCCCCTCTCTCTCTCTCTTTTCTCTCGGTACAGTAGAGGTTTTCTTCTCTTGTTGATTGTTTTGTTTTGTTTGGGAAGTGTGTGTGTGTGTGTGTGTGTGTGTGTGTGTGTGTGTGGTGTGTGTGTGTGTGTGTTGTTGCGACGTCTTCCATAATGTTCCCCTTGAAAGGGCGTCCATCCAACGACAATCTCCATGAACTCACCAACACTGGCGACTTGACACGAACTCGCCAGGACTTGGATGTGGAGAAGAAGTCAAAACTGAAGTCACAACAAAAACAGGGCCTGAAGAGCCAGAGAATTTGAGAGGTTTTTTTTTTTAATAATAATAATGCTGATGAGGATCATGTAGAAGGTGCTTTGGCATTCCGTTTTGGTCAGAGACTTCCTGACATAGCTGTACTCCCGGTGTCAAACAGGCCTGAGAATCACAGACACCTGTTGTGTTGGTCAAGAAATTCGGGCAACATTCTCAGAAACGGTATTCGTTTAGTGGATGATGCTTAACTGTGTAATTCCAGTCATTCCATTTAAGCCCATAGCAAACTTTACAGTTGGCAGGAACCGGTCTGAGAACGATCTAAGGGAGCCACTCAACAGACTTATGTCTTACCGACCCGCTGTAGGTCAGGTCGACAAATGCCAACGCGCCAGTCTGTGCTCCTGGCTTCAATTTTGTTGACACGCACGCTATACTTTACAGAAAAAAGGCAATGGCTGTAAATTGGTGTTCAATAAAAGCCGAACGTTCTGTATCGCAGCTGAGCGGATCAGCCCACCATTCGTTCAGCTGTGGTCAGCTTCAGGGAAAACCGCACGCGAATTGAATAAATGACTGATGTAGGGTAGGGTTGCTAATGACTGCGTGGTCGTTCCAACGAAAAGAGAATGTTGTATGACGCTGAATACGCTGAGTTACTTTAGTATCATCAGCACAGATGTTTAGTGTAAACGCCGCTTCGCATTCTCCCTACCCCTCCCCCTCCCTCCCGCCGTCCACCTCTCTCTCTCTCTCTCTCTCTCTCTCTCTCTCTCTCTCTCTCTGTGGTTTGTTTGTTTGTGCGCGCGCGTGCGCTTATGCGAACTGACCCATTTCAGTGTACATGACGATTATCGAGAATGATTGAACTTACTGATTTCCCTCCGGTAATATATCACAGGCACTTTCATACACAAAAATTTACACGGACGCTCGCACTTGCGTAAAAATTACACTCATCTGTGCTGTGCAGGGTCATAAT
>CM065714.1:33351898-33361898 GCA_033310375.1 Conus canariensis
CACACACACACACACACACACACACACACACACACACACACACACACACACATGATCCCACACACACTGTCGCATAACACCGGACACAACAGCATGCGCGCACACACACATACACACATGCGCAGACGCACACGCACGCGCACACACACACACACACACATACACACACACACACACACACACACACACACACACACACACATAGTCACGCGCGCGTGCACACACACGCACGCACGCACGCACGCACACACACACACACACACACACACACACACACACACACACACACACACACACACACACACACACAGAGAGAGAAAGTGAGAGAGAGAGAGAGAGAGAGAGAGGGGGGGGGGGGACGGGAACTACAAACATTCCAATCTTCTTGTGGAACAGATGAATGGATGGCCACTTTCTATCGTTTGGAATGTGCAGCGAAGGTGCCCTCTCGAAGGTGCTCTCCGCATTGTACTAATATATGCAAACACGGCGCGTGACAGACTTCATATCAAACAAGAAGTTTCATGCATATTCATGTGGTCCTTACCGACCAGACGTTCAACATGTCGCCTACTGGCGATTAAAGAAGAAAAAAATAACCGTCGTTAACCGCACACTAAAATAGCTTCATTTCAGTTTAAGGAAAGTTCCGCAGCACTATTTCATATCACACACACACACACACATACACATGCGCGCGCGCGCGTGCCTGCTTATAATCATATGCTGTTGCAATCGAATGCAAAGCGAGCGAATGCACTTTCTTGACGCGAAACGATTACGTGCACATCGGTTTTTTTTTCAGGTGCAACATACCATATTCCGAGGAACTGTAGCAGCAATACATGCTACAGCAGTTGTGTCATAGTAATGTATGTACTTCACATGGAAGTAAACCTATGTGAGGAACTGTAGCAGCAATACATGCTACAGCAGTTGTGTCATAGTAATGTATGTACTTCACACGGAAGTAAACCTATGTGAGGAACTGTAGCAGCAATACATGCTACAGCAGTTGTGTCATAGTAATGTATGTACTTCACATGGAAGTAAACCTATGTAAGGAAATGTAGCAGCAATACATGCTACAGCTGTTGTGTCATAGTAATGTATGTACTTCACATGGAAGTAAACCTATGTGGGGAACTGTAGCAGCAATACATGCTACAGCAGTTGTGTCATAGTAATGTATGTACTTCACACGGAAGTAAACCTATGTGAGGAACTGTAGCAGCAATACATGCTACAGCAGTTGTGTCATAGTAATGTATGTACTTCACATGGAAGTAAACCTATGTGGGGAACTGTAGCAGCAATACATGCTACAGCAGTTGTGTCATAGTAATGTATGTACTTCACACGGAAGTAAACCTATATGGGGAACTGTAGCAGCAATACATGCTACAACAGTTGTGTTATAGTAATGTATGTACTTCACATGGAAGTAAACCTATGTAAGGAACTGTAGCAGCAATACATGCTACAGCAGTTGTGTCATAGTAATGTATGTACTTCACATGGAAGTAAACCTATGTGGGAACTGTAGCAGCAATACATGCTACAGCAGTTGTGTCATAGTAATGTATGTACTTCACACGGAAGTAAACCTATGTGGGGAACTGTAGCAGCAATACATGCTACAGCAGTTGTGTCATAGTAATGTATGTACTTCACATGGAAGTAAACCTATGTAAGGAACTGTAGCAGCAATACATGCTACAGCAGTTGTGTCATAGTAATGTATGTACTTCACATGGAAGTAAACCTATGTGAGGAACTGTAGCAGCAATACATGCTACAGCAGTTGTGTCATAGTAATGTATGTACTTCACACGGAAGTAAACCTATGTGGGGAACTGTAGCAGCAATACATGCTACAGCAGTTGTGTCATAGTAATGTATGTACTTCACATGGAAGTAAACCTATGTGAGGAACTGTAGCAGCAATACATGCTACAGCAGTTGCATAACAGTAATGTATGTACTTCACATGGAAGTAAACCTATATGAGGAAACTCATCCTCCAGCAGACATACTGACGAGGGACGGAAGAGTTCACGAAGTGATCAGCAAACGCTGTGTGTGTGTATGTGTTGTGTGTGTGTGGGTGTGTGTGTGTGGTGTGGTGTGTGTTGCGCGTTCGTGCGTGCGTGTGTGTGCACGCGCGCGTGACTGTGTGCGTGTGTGTCTGCGCATGTGTGTATGTGTGTGTGCGCGCGCAAGCTGTTGTATCCGTTGTTGTGCGACAGTGTGTGTGGGATCATGTGTTTTGTGTGTATGTGTGTGCGCGTGCGTGCGTGTGCGTGTGTGGGTGTCAATATGCACCCTTGTTTGTAGATGT
Source organism: Conus canariensis (assembly GCA_033310375.1). Lineage (NCBI taxonomy): Eukaryota > Metazoa > Mollusca > Gastropoda > Neogastropoda > Conidae > Conus > Conus canariensis. The sequence goes on from CM065714.1 coordinate 33,354,240, forward strand.
ATGGTACTTATTGCAATAGTTATCTTCTTATTGGTTTCATTTATGCTTTCTTCAACCTTTTATGTACTTGTAAGTGCTTAGGGCTTATGATGTAAAATTAAGCACCATAAATAATTGTCATTATTATTATCATGATTATAATAATAATAATAATAATTATTATTATTCGGCATCAAGCCGTACGTCGTATCTCTCTTACTATGATCAACGTGCATAAAGCTTTCATGTAAATGAAGTTTCATGGCATATATATAGTGTCCCCTCTTGAAGTCACGGAGAAGACTTTGATGTGACATATTTATCTAAACCACCTGCGCTTATTCTTTTTTCGTTCGAATATTAAGTTGTTCCGGGTCTTTGTCTGACAGAAATGATGCACGTGACACTTTGAGTGATTTTCTCGTTTATCAGCATATAGATGTTCTCAAACACATTGTTTGTACAGTATCTCTACAGTCATAGCACTGTATTTCTCCAAACATGAGATCGCACAAAGCACTGCTTACACACTCCCCCCCCCCCCCCCTCCAAAACAACAACAACAACAAATTAACTTAGATAAATCAGCAAAATTCCACATTTGTTCATTTTCTAATCCAGTTGTTCGTCTTTTCTTCAAGATCGATTTTCTTTCACGCTAAATGGTGAAGTGGTCAAAGGGAATGAAAGCATTTGATTCCTGTGATGGTCCACACTCGAACCTGTACTGCTTTCTTTAACAGTGATCCCTTTCGCAGAGACTTGAACATGAATTATATTCTCAAAGACGATTTATGTGTCTGACTAGACTTTTTGTTTGATATGTCCGTTTATACACTGGTTTTAAGCAATTTTCCCCCTTGTGAGATCATACAGATATTTATTGTTGGCAGGTGACGGTGTGGCTTGTGTCACTGACTAATGAGGGTTTGTGGCTTAAATCCATCAGAAGCGTAAAATATCACGGTGTTTGTCTTTGTTTTATTTTTTCCTCGACTGCATCCCATTCAGAACTGAGATTGTTACGGGCTGAAGTGGGAAAATTGAGAATTAATGTCCTTCGCTTACGGATGAGTATCTTTACGAATGTTGCCCAAAATGTATGTCCTGACCAGTACAGCAACATAGTGAAGTCTCTCTAACATCTGTTTGAGGATGGATCGATGCCTTTTGCTCTCATGCCCCGTTGCCTCAAACCAGGCTGGGTTCACAGCCCATCCTCATTACCACCGCCATCACTGTCTTTGATCATAATTATTCCATGGTGATGCCGAGGACTCTTGCAATATGGGTCATGTCATCTTCCTCTGGAAATTCTGTGCTAAACATTTCCCTTTTTTGTCGCTCTCTGTGACTCAGCCTTCTGACTGTTCTTTACTGTCTTCTGATATTGTTTTCCCTTTTACATCCAGTTACTTACCTTTGTTCCATGAATCCTTTGTATTTCGTTCTCTTGTTAAAACGTATATTATTCTGACTATACCGTTGTGTTTAAGTGACTATGCAGTGACATTTTTTTAACCACAGGAACGGGCATTTGCAGCACGTAGGCCGTCTTGTGTTTTTAAGTTTAAGTCACGAGCTTGATTGGTTTTACGACATATTATTCGTAAGGTACAATAAAGCAAGCGGAATGCCTGACGCTTTACCACTACCTAGTATTAGGCCTACCCACACATACACATGCCTTAAGGTGATCAAGTTCAGTTCCAGTTGTGTTAATGAACCACTGATTAGACTGTGTCCTTCCATGGATGTCATCACGCAGAACAAAGTCCTGTCCTGGGCAGAAACAAACAACTGTGTGTCTTTGATATCTCGTGTTCAGATCTTTACTACATTGGCAAGATTTCTTGGATTGACGCCAATGTGAAAAGGTCACGATGGCCTCCACTTCTGGAAGAGCAAGAATACTCGTTAGCGCAAGAACCGTCTTGTCATTGTCGGAAAAAACACCAATGAACTCGGTACAAGTCAGGGCAGGTCTTCACCGGTGGAGATCCTCATGAAGACCTGTTTTATTGACGATTTGCTGTAAACCGACAGAGAGAATGAGCTAGGGCGCGATTGCGAACAGCGCGAGAATATTGCCACAGGTAGGATGCAGATACTGGGAGGTGGGATTACATTCTAGTCTGCACACAGACACACATACACACACACGCACGCACGCACGCACGCACGCACGCACGCACGCACGCACGCACGCAGAGGGGGAAAAAGAGGGAGGACAAGAAACCCGTGCCGTTTATGGCCTTGAAAAATCTTGACAGGTCGTACATAAAGTGTTTTTGTTTATAAAATGATGTGTGCACAGATATCCAGCTCAGGGTGGGATGTAATCTGTCTCAGACATCGTGGAAAGTGCACCGGCAACGACTTTTTTGTATCCGAAACCCATGTGCATTGCTTGACATCCTGAGGATAGGCGCTGGGTATCCCGCCTGTCTCCGTGTGAATGAATCACGCTGCATGTCGTCGGTTTGAATACCCGCCCCTCCCCCCCCCCCTTCCCTTGACCATCTGCATCTTCACGCCCCAGCTGCCCTCCCCACGCTCCCCATCCTCCTCTCTCTCTCTCTCTCTCTCCTTCTCTCTCTCTCTCTTCTCTGTCTGTCTTCTCTCTCTCTCTCTCTCTCTCTCTCTCTCTCTCAATAGCAAATTTTGCTGTGTATCAGGCTACCATTAAAAAAAAAAAAGGGAACAAATCGGAGTCCCATTTCGTGTGACTTGTCAGCTTTCACACCTCGCAGGATCACCTTTCTTGAAGATAAATATACCACAAACTTATAGAGCAAAATAGTTTTATTTGCTGGTTTCCAACACACACACGCACACACACACACACACACACACACACACACACCCCACACACACACACACACACACACACACACACAAATACACACACGCACCCACGCACGCACACGCCCACGTGCATGAAACGCAAGTGCTCCGACTTAAAAACTCAGCTGCAGTCAAAACATGATTCACAAATCACCTGTTAATGTAGCAGGGTGAAAAGCACCACATGCAATCAGTCATAAAGTCACCTGTTAATGTAGCAGGGTGAAAAGCATCACATGCAATCAGTCATAAAGTCAAGGCACGAGGGCAAACGGATCAAACAGAAAGCACCGCCATCGTTTTCGGCACTGGAACCCAAACAGTTCTCCAGCGAAGAAGTCTGGCACCGCTTTGGCAGCTGAACACCTTCACCTCTTCCTCTCCGTCTGCACCCGTCTACCTTTTCGTCTGTTCGTCTGTCTGGCTCGACGCCTTCCACCCTGGTGCCCTTTGATACCCCCCCCCCCCACCCCCACCCCCCGGCTGACTTCCAAGGGAGTTGGTTTTACTGTTTTCTCAAAGATCAACGTTATACTCCCAAGGCGCCGACCCTCCCACGACAGAGCTGCTTAGACGGGTTGAAAGTCAGCGTGAGCATGATGGCGTCACGGTGTGTTATTGTCGGTGCAAAATGGCAGTCATCCTCAGGACATGAGCACACCCAGGAGACGGGCAAAATCCCACCCTAGTGGGTATGGACCATCCACTTCACAGCTCGTCTGTAGACCCCGTCTCTTGCCATGACGTCAGAAAGCACTCCCTTGTTGACGCTCTCCCCGTCTGTTGAACTGATCTGCTCGTCTCGGTCCGAGATGACGGAAGGGCTGAACCTTCTTGAAGCTATTGCGTCACGAGTCGTTTTCCACTGTTGCATCATAGCTGCAATTTCTGGAACTTTCGTTCGCGAAACTGTGCTGGTATCTTTTATTCCCTTGCAGCTCTGCCTTTCTTCCTCTTGCATCCTCTCCCCCCTCCCATTCACCCTCCGCCCCCCTTCCCCTCTCCTGCCGCCCCCCCCCCCCCCCCCCCCCACCATTGTCCCATGTTATCCACTTCCCCAATTCCCGGATGACGTAACCCACTCGTTCACTTGCGCGTCACAGAATTTCATTTTACGATGTTTTGGAAGATAAATATCCACTCCCACAGCGAGGTAACCCCAACCATGCTGCGACAGTCTGGAAATTTGTGTAAGCGTAAAGGCAGCGCACTGCGGGCACAATGATGTGGGGGGGGGGGGGGGGGTCATTTAGAACGTGAACTCTCACAGGAGGCTGGCGGAGTCACGCTCTGGTATGGGTTTGTCTTTCTCCGCTCACTGTGTCTGTTCGCAATGTAGAACTCGTCTTTCTTCCTCAGTCATTGATGACGCTGGGGATAGCCCATCAAAATGTTGCGTCGTAAGTTGTTTTCAAGGAAGGCAGCGTAGCTCAGAATTCTCACATTTCATTAACGAGACTCTGTTGATGTGTAGTGCTTTAATATGACTAGGATATCAATCAAGACCGACTTCTTCCCTTTCTTTAATCGAATATCCATGGATTTTAACAACCCAGAGCATTTTGTCAATAAACATAGTTTACAGAAAATGGAATGAATGACAAACAGATTGATTGAATGCTTAACTAAACTGATACTGTGTTTGACCTGGAGTTCAAACACAAAACACCACCTCAAAGTTCGGCACTTAAACCCCGGCAACTCCCCAAACCAAGCCTGGAATCTTCTTTTTTTATCAGCAGCTGTACCCTTCTACCTTTTCCCCCCTCCGCCTTCCTTCCCTTCTTCCCTCACCCCCCAACTCCCTTCCCTTTTCCCCACCCCATGTTATCCTCCTCCCCTGCTAATGTAAGCCACTCACTTACTTGCAGGGGACTTCATTTACTATGTTCCAGAAGATTAATCGTCTGCTCCAAGAGCACTGAACCCTTGTTATCCCGCCCCCCTGCTGTGTTTGGAAGCTTGCGTCTTACGGTCCCGATAGTGCCAGATTGTGGTGAACGTTAGGGACACAAACATATCCCTGAAGACTGGCGGAGCTCCCCTGTTCTTGTGTGTTTACCTTCCTTCCTCAGCGCCACCTGGCTGGAAGTTGGCGTGAGCACGAAGACGGCACTGTTACCTCGTGTGAGTGCAGAATGGCAGCAATCCTCAGGACACAAACAGACCCAGGGGACTGAATCCTACTGTGCTGTCTGTTTACCTCCCTCCTCATACCACATCTGTGAACGCCGTAGATCCCGTCTCCTGCCCCGATCCCAGACACCTCTCCCTCGTTGCCGCACTCCCATCTATCTGTTCGCTTCTCTCGGTCGGTGATGACGAAAGGGTTTAAATCATCAGAACGTTACCTCGTGGGTTTTCCAGCGATTGCATCATCGCTCCCGAGTGAGGAAGTTTCATTCACCGGGGCTTGGCTGTCGCGTTGCGAAACCTTCGAAAGATCGGTCAGCTTCGCCCTTTCCTTCTCTTCTCCCCCCCCCCCCCCCCCCCCCCCCTTTTCACGCCCACCAGTTACAATGTGCGCAAAAACGCCAAAGGAAATGGAATCTTTCCAGCACTTAAACCTAAACAAGTCTCGGAGTCTGTTTAGTTGGACGCACCTTTGTTTCCTTTCTTCCACCTTATCTCCCCGCTTTCTTCCCATAGAACCCTCCTTTCTCCCCGCACCACAATCCTAACTCTACCCCCCCCCCTCCCCGCGCTTCTTTCTCCCCCTGGTGTGTGTGACCTGCTCACATGCAAGAAACTTTTGCTGTGCTCCCGGAGATTAATATTTTGGGGGAAGAAAGACCAGGGCATTGAACCCGTCCCGTAAACCCCACCCGACTCCCAGTCCCAACCTCCAGTCCTCGCTCACCCGCTTGTCGCTGTCTTTTCCTACTACCATGGCATGCTGTGTTTTGAAGCTGGCCGGTGCAAGCATGAAAGCAGTGCTTTGCGAACATTCCAGCGGGATTATGTCTTTAGGTCCCATTTCCATGTGGCCCAGTGCCTGTCTGCCAGTAATCAGCAGTTGATCGGGTAACGCGAAGAAAATGTACTGGGGTCTGTTGCTGCTGGGTGCTAATAATGCCACTGAGCTCTAACAAGACGACTCCGTTCACTGCAGTAGTGCGTGGCGCCAGTGGTCATCAGGACAGAACGAAGGTGCAGTGGACTGCCCACGTCCTAGCATGGTGTTCACACCGTTGACTGTCACAGGATGTTTCTTTATACTTTGTTTGTCACACCTCGTCTGTTGACACTGACTGGTCAATGTAAGATGTGACCTCCTCCAGCCTCGGGAAAAAAAAAACAAACGAAAACCCACCTCCGAGAGCACTGAACCCCCTTCCCACCACTATCCCTCTTCGTCTCCGCGAACGCACGCAGAAAGTCTCGTCAGCCCAAATGCACAACACCGACGTCAGAGTGAGAAGCTGTCAGATCCATGGTTGGCCCCCAACTTCCTGTTTTCGCTCTTCTTGTTGACATGTTGTCGTTCTGGTGGTTCTATGTGATGTTAGGTTAAACCCGCTACCTCACCGTCATGAAGTGGTATAGTGATTATTTGAGTACTGTTTGTGACTGCCAGCCGAAACTTGTAAAATGAAAGCATTGGTTTGGTCAGTAAGATATCACTGTCGTTACTAACCCCCGGAGAGATGTCAGTTGTTACGCATAATGTTGCAAGCTAGTTCCTGACATCTTCAGCACAAAGAATTATTGAAAGTGTGTGTGTGTGTGTGTGTGTGTGTGTGTGTGTGTGTGTGTGTGTGTGTGTGTGTGTGTGTAAAGAATTGTTGAAAATGTGTGTATGTATGTGCGTGAGAGAGAGACAGAGAGAGTATAAAGAATTGCTGGAAGTGTGTATGTGTGTGTGACTAAAAAAAAAAATATCGAAAGTGTGTGTGTCTGTGTCTTGTGTCTGTGTTTGTATCTGTATGTCTTAAAACCGACCACAATACTCAAGTCAGACACCCGACCATAAATTCTCATTCTGTTTCTCCCCGTAATCCTGTTCATTCTCCGGTCTTACATCGGCGGAAACACAGTCTGAGGGGCGGACCGGCAGAGGCCATAAACCGGCGCGGAACATGGACATTACTTTTCCATGAAAACCTTCCGGCGCCGTTTGAGGTGATTCACCACACGGCCATTCGCCGGCAACATTATCACTCTTGGCGAGTAAGTCTCCACGAGGCCAGGTGACACCAGGTCGCCCCTGCCTTTTCGGGAGAGCTGGTTTATTATGACCTTCCCCTTCACGTGGTTTGGGAAGGACTTGGCTTTGTCGCCTTCAGCGACCTCCGCCTTGAAGGGCGTTTTTTTTCTTTTTTTTTTCTTTTTTTTTGTGGAGGATGGCTGCGGTTTGTTCACTGCGTTGACTTTAAACTGATAGCTGTTGTTGTTGTTTTTTTTCATGGATCGCATAGTGTTTACAGAATCCATTAAAGAAAATTGCGCTTGATGTTGTCGCGGTATCTATTATGTCATAAAGCAGGTTTTATCAACAAGGTTTATTTTACGAATAACGCTCTTCTCTCTCTCTCTCTCTCTCTCTCTCTCTCTCTCTCTCTCTCTCTCTCTCTCTCTCTCTCTCTCTCTCCCTCTCTCCTTTTTCTTTGCTTCTTCTTCCTCTTCTTCTTTTTCGTCTTCCTCTTCTTTTTCTTCTTCTTTGCATTCCTTTCGCTCCTCCATTTTGTTACCCTTCTCTCTCTCTCTCTCTCTCTCTCTCTCTCTCTCTCTCTCTCTCTCTCTCTCTCTCTCTCTCTCTCTCTCTCTCTTCTTCTTCTTCTTCTTCTTCTTCTTCTTCTTCTTCTTCTCTCCTCTTTCTAATTCTTCTTATCC
>CM065714.1:33369398-33371898 GCA_033310375.1 Conus canariensis
CGCAGTGAGCGGGAATAGGGTGGCCAGATTGAGCGGGAATAAGGTGGTCGCAGTGAGCGGGAATAGGATGGTCAGAGTGAGCGGGAATAGGGTGGGAATAAGGCTGTCAGAGTGAGCGCGAATAGGGCGAGTGAGTGGGAACAGGGCGGTCCGAGTGAGCGGTGTGGGAATAATTTGACAGAAGACACGCAAGATAAGGTAGCGGAGAAAACGGGGGGAAGGGGGGGGGGGGGTGAACGTGTGTGTTGAAGGGAAGGGGGGGGGGGGTAATGTAAACGTAAATTTATTAGAAGTAACATGGAAGCTGCACGAGAGCGAAGTGTCCTCCTTCTGTACCAGGAGTTATTTCCCCTGTCAGACACCACACCTCTCCATTTGTTATAGGCTACAAGCATGGAAAGCCTTTTTCTCCCACATTCCTTTCCTGTCCATGTCTCCTGCTTTGTCCCATGCATCACGTCAGCGTCAACCTACCGTAGTCACAAGCTTGTATTAAGATGCGTAGATCTTGAAATCAGATGTATTAATAACACCAGAGTGCAACTTGTCGCTATGTATCTATTGAGTATGCACATGTTCTTAGGTTTGAAAATATCAACGCAAAAAAAGAAAAATCGACGCAATACATTCAAAAGTGGTCCGAGAAAAACTTTAGTAGATAGCATCTAAGTGCTTCGCTAGGTTGCATGACACAAATTCTGCCAAAGAAATGTAAAACACACACTCAAGCTTTGTGTTCCAGGAAAGCTGTTTATGTATAACGCTGACCTGTTTATTCTATCGACAAATATATTTGTGGACAATCCAGAATTATTTAACAATGTTCACACTAAGGCATCAAACATCCAACTTTCACTTTTTTTTTCTTTTTCTTTTTGATATGTGTCTACCGTTAGTGTCAGTGCGGCATTACTAGTGTCACTTTAAATGATACGTAAATTGGTATGAAAAAATAAGTCCCACAGGATAAGGTCTTCTTTGTGCTTGATATCCGACTTTCAGTATTAGCAAAGGCTTTCTAAAAACAAAAACAGCGGTTAGGTAAGGAACGGGAAGAGAAAGCGATAAAACAGTTTAAAGAATAACCAAAGGTAAATGAGGGGTTTGGCAATGGGAAAGCTCTCCATGGTACACAATGAGCAGGCACAGTGCCGTGGTGTCTCACAATGAAAGAATGAGTACATCACCTCCAGGCAAGGATTTCCAACGTATGCATGGTTCTGGGTCATTGTTCGATTTGTCTCTCTGGATTCAGCCATCGACAAATACCTTCCTGCCTTTAAAACCTCCCGATACCGCACGTATCTCCAAATAAAGGCTACCCCAGTCAAAGGCTTGTATGTCAGGAGCATTCATATCTTTGGACAAGTTTATCTCCAAATAAAGGCTACCCCAGTCAAAGGCTTGTATATCAGGAGCATTCATATCTTTGGACAAGTTTATCTCCAAATAAAGGCTACCCCAGTCAAAGGCTTGTATATCAGGAGCATTCATATCTTTGGACAAGTTTATCTCCAAATAAAGGCTACCCCAGTCAAAGGCTTGTATATCAGGAGCATTCATATCTTTGGACAAGTTTATCTCCAAATAAAGGCTACCCCAGTCGAAGGCTTGTGTATTTTAGGAGCATTCCTGTCTTTGAACAAGTTTATCTCCAAATAAAGGCTACCCCAGTCAAAGGCTTGTACATCAGGAGCATTCCTATCTTTGGACAAGTTTATCTCCAAAAAAAGGCTACCCCAGTCAAAGGCTTGTGTATTTTAGGAGCATTCCTATCTTTGGACAAGTTTATCTCCAATAAAAGGCTACCCCAGTCAAAGGCTTGTACATCAGGAGCATTCCTATCTTTGGACAAGTTTATCTCCAAAAAAAGGCTACCCCAGTCAAAGGCTTGTGTATTTTAGGAGCATTCCTATCTTTGGACAAGTTTATCTCCAATAAAAGGCTACCCCAGTCAAAGGCTTGTATATCAGGAGCATTTCTGTTTTTGTTTAAACGAGTTTATCTCCAATAAAAGGCTACCCCAGTCAAAGGCTTGTATATCAGGAGCATTCCTGTCTTTGGACAAGTTTATCTCCAATAAAAGGCTACCCCAGTCAAAGGCTTGTATATCAGGAGCATTTCTGTCTTTGTTTAAACGAGTTTATCTCCAAATGAAGGCTAGCGCCAAAGACCTGTCTTTCTGGAACATCTTTTTTTTCTTGTTCTGCACCAGTTTATCTCCAAATAGAGGGTACAAACCATCAAATACTTTTATCTCTGGAACATTTTGTCTTTGTCTGCACTAGTTTATCTCCCAGCAAATGCACCCACCCATCACAAAGTTGTATGCCTGGAACATGTCTTTGTCTGCATTTGATTTACCTTCCAATAAAGTTCTGTCCCTTGAAAATCTTTTTTTTTCTAAAACATGTTTAAACATTAGGATGTATTTCCCAAATCAAGACTTCTCCTTTGACAGATTTTTGTCAATAGAACATTCCTTTCTTTGGATTGTTTT
>CM065714.1:33374398-33394398 GCA_033310375.1 Conus canariensis
GCATTAAGCAAAGTCTCTCAGTCTCAAGCTGATTGTACAAGACAGCACTACAGGAGAAGGGCATGAGCGCCGAGTCGTGGATGTGAATGTGGTGGACGAACTAAGATGACAACAGTCCGGCTTTGAAACCCTTGTTAGCGAAGTGTCTTATAATCTCTCCCCATTCAAACGACCTTGACCTCACGGTGTAGACGTACAAAAAATGTTCTACCAACCTTACTGCCACTCTCACATCTCCTGTTCCGGACTGTAGTGCAAAAATCATTATAGAAAACTTTATTCCGTCTACAGCCGAGATAATTCTATCAGATTCTTATTCAACCTCAGAGAAGCCGCTAGTGTAACACATGTAGTGCAAAAATCATTATAGAAAACTTTATTCCGTCTACAGCCGAGATAATTCTATCAGATTCTTATTCAACCTCAGAGAAGCCGCTAGTGTAACACATGTAGTGCAAAAATCATTATAGAAAACTTTATTCCGTCTACAGCCGAGATAATTCTATCAGATTCTTATTCAACCTCAGAGAAGCCGCTAGTGTAACACATGTAGTGCAACAATCATTATAGAAAACTTTATTCCGTCTACAGCCGAGATAATTCTATCAGATTCTTATTCAACCTCAGAGAAGCCGCTAGTGTAACACATGTAGTGCAAAAATCATTATAGAAAACTTTATTCCGTCTACAGCCGAGATAATTCTATCAGATTCTTATTCAACCTCAGAGAAGCCGCTAGTATAACACAGAGCTGCTGTAAGACGAGATGACAACGCAAAAACTGCACTTAACGCACACAGTGCACATTTACCCAGCTTCACAATACTTTAAAGATTTAGCTATATGGACCTTGTTTAGATACGGCTCTGACAAAAATATTCTACCACGACCTGGGATAGATTTGTTCGAAATCGGTTTGTATCAATCTTTGTGCAACTCTCTTTCTCCAAACACATAATTGTATACCGTTAATTGTTCACTTTCGAAAGAGGCCTTCGAAAATATCTCTAAGACCTTAGAATTGCTTGTTTTGTTTTAAAACTTGTGGCCGTTGTGACAGACAAAGTAGTAACCGTTCAACTCGATGCGTCAGAAATAAAAGATTTGGTCGTCGTAACTAATATGGTCGTCCTGATATGAAATGAAAAATACTGTTAACAGAATTTCTATAGTGGGAAAATTTGCTTCTCTTAGTGTACATTTGTTATTTATCGTTATAACCATTATCATCATCAGCATCGTTGTCGTCGTCGTCATCATCTTTGCATCATCGACAAAGAACAACAACCTCATTATATAACAACTGTTGGCCTTATAATATTGTGTGTGTGTGTGCGTGTGTGTGCGCGCGCGCGCGCGCGTTGCAAAGGTCTCAATTCATTCCATTCAATCTTTCTTTTCCGTAAAGCTGCCTCACACGCCCCTCCCTCTCCTCCCCCTCAGCTTCTCTGTCTGGGTCTGTGGCGGTGGCTTTGTGTGTGTGTGTGTGTGTGTGTGTGTGTGTGTGTGTGTGTGTGTGTGTGTGTGTGTGTGTTGTTTGTTTGTTTGTTTGTTTGTTTGTTTGTTTGTTGTTTTGTTTGTTTTGTTGGTTGGTTCTTTTTTTTCAGGTCTGAGTATGTAGGCCTCGGCGTGCATCCAATATTTTCATAAATCAGTAGCATCTATCTTCTCTCTCTCTCTCTCTCTCTCTCTCTCTCTCTCTCTCTCTCTCTCTCTGTGTGTGTGTGTGTGTGTGTGTCTCACACACACACACGCACACACACACACACCACACACACACACACATGCACGCACGCACACACACATGTGCGCACAAACACATCCTGTCCGTCTGTGCCTCTCTGCACACACACATGCACGCACGCACACACATGTGCGCACAAACACATCCTGTCCGTCTGTGCCTCTCTGCACACACACATGCACGCACGCACACACATGTGCGCACAAACACATCCTGTCCGTCTGTGCCTCTCTGCACACACACATGCACGCACGCACACACATGTGCGCACAAACACATCCTGTCCGTCTGTGCCTCTCTGCGTCTGTTGTTTCCGAGGGAGTTACAGTGGAGAGAATGAAGGGGTGGAGGGGTGGAAGGAAAACGTCAACTACCCAGAAATACCTCGTTTCAAACGCGAATCTCACAGGTGCGGTCAAGGAAGGGGTCACAGATCACGCGGAAGCTGGCCAAAGTGGGCGCCACACGATCTGACGGCGACATTCACGGAAGAAGTGACCTGGGGGATGAAGGAAAGGAGCAGTGATGGGGGGAGAGGTGTCTATCAGGCGGTAACCCTGTCCTGCTGGTGAAAACAAAGCAGCAGCCTCCTGGGTGAGTGAATGATGGAGTTTGTATGGCACCTCTGTGATCCGATGCTGAGGAGCTGTTTGAGTGTGTTTGTTGTTGCTGCTGCTGATTTGCCGTGTTGTGTTCCATCGCATTCCTTCACGCTGTTCCGTATCTTATCCTTTTTCCATCGTGATTTAATCGGGTATATTTCTGTAGCGCTCTGCCCGTGCTTTTCCTATATTGTCCTTCTGATATTTTATTAATAGCATCCAGTCTTCTTCTGATATGTCATGTCCTGTCTCGTCCACTTTTCTCTGCTGGGTCATGTTCTGTCTCATCCACTCTTCTTTGTTATGCTGTGTACTGTCTCCTTTACTCTTCTTTGTTGTGCTGTGTACTGTCTCCTTTTCTCTTCTTTGTTGTGCCATGTACTGTCTCCTTTACTCTTCTTTGTTGTACCATGTACTGTCTCGTTTACCTCTTCTTTGTTGTGCCATGTACTGTCTCGTTTACCTTTTCTTTGTTGTGCCATGTACTGTCTTGTTTACCTCTTCTTTGTTGTGCCATGTACTGCTCGTTTACCTCTTCTTTGTTGTGCCATGTACTGTCTCGTTTACCTCTTCTTTGTTGTGCCATGTGCTGTCTCGTTTACCTCTTCTTTGTTGTGCCATGTACTGTCTCCTTTACTCTTCTTTGTTGTGCTATGTACTGTCTCCTTTACTCTTCTTTGTTGTGCCATGTACTGTCTCGTTTACCTCTTCTTTGTTGTGCTATGTACTGTCTCCTTTACTCTTCTTTGTTGTGCCATGTACTGTCTCCTTTACTCTTCTTTGTTGTGCCATGTACTGTCTCGTTTACCTCTTCTTTGTTGTGCCATGTACTGTCTCCTTTACTCTTCTTTGTTGTGCCATGTACTGTCTCCTTTACTCTTCTTTGTTGTGCCATGTACTGTCTCCTTTAATCTTCTTTGTTGTGCTATGTACTGTCTTGTCCTCTCTGACTTCTTTGTTGTGTCAAGTCCCATATCGTCCACTCTTCTTTGTTATGCCATGTACTCTCTCGTCCACTCTTCTTTGTTATGCCATGTACTCTCACGTCCACTCTTCTTTGTTATGCCATGTACTCTCTCGTCCACTCTTCTTTGTTATGCCATGTACTCTCTCGTCCACTCTTCTTTCTTGCGCCATGTACTCTCTCGCCCACTCTTCTTTCTTGTGCCATGTACTCTCACGTCCACTCTTCTTTGTTATGCCATGTACTCTCTCGTCCACTCTTCTTTGTTATGCCATATACTCTCTCGTCCACTCTTCTTTCTTGTGCCATGTACTCTCTCGTCCACTCTTCTTTGTTATGCCATATACTCTCACGTCCACTCTTCTTTCTTGTGCCATGTACTCTCTCGTCCACTCTTCTTTGTTATGCCATATACCCTCACATCCACTCTTCTTTCTTGTGCCATGTACTCTCACGTCCACTCTTCTTTGTTGTGCCATGTACTCTCTCGTCCACTCTTCTTTGTTATGCCATATACTCTCTCGTCCACTCTTCTTTGTTGTGCCATGTACTCTCTCGTCCACTCTTCTTTGTTATGCCATATACTCTCTCGTCCACTCTTCTTTGTTGTACCATGTACTCTCTCGTCCACTCTTCTTTGTTATGCCATATATTCTCTCGTCCACTCTTTGTTGTGCCATATACTCTCTCGTCCACTCTTCTTTGTTGTGCCATGTACTTTCTCGTCCACTCTTCTTTGTTATGCCATATACTCTCTCGTCCACTCTTCTTGGTTGTGCCATGTACTCTCTCGTCCACTCTTCTTTGTTGTGCCATGTACTCTCACGTTCACTTTTCTTGGTTGTGCCATGTACTTTCACGTTCACTCTTCTTTGCTATGCCATGTGCTCTCTCGTTCACTCTTCTTTGTTGCGCCATGTGCTCTCTCGTTCACTCTCCTTTGTTGCGCCATGTGCTCTCTCGTTCACTCTTCTTTGTTGTGTTATGTCCTATCCTTCCGCTCTTCTTTGCTCTATCTTCTCAGGTCTCTTCTTACTTGCTGTGTCATGTCCTATCTCATCCATCGTCTTTTGTTATTTCCTGCCACGTCCATTCTTCTTTGTCGTGTTACATCTTTTCTCGTCCAGTCTTCTTTGAAATGTCTTGTCCTGTCTCCCCACTCTTCTTCGATGTGTCCTGTCTCGTCCATTCTTCTTCGTTATGCTATGTCTCATCTCGTCCATGATACGTGATGTCCTGTCTGGTCCATTTCTCTTCTGCTGTGTCTTGTCTCGGCCACTGTTCTTGTGGAATATTGTCTTGTCTTGTTTACTCTTTTCCTGTAATGGCTTGTTCTGTGTCGTCCACTTCTGTCTGTTGTGTGAATTTCTGTCTCTTCCGTTTTTTTCTTTTCTTTTCTGTGTCATTTCTTGATTTCGTCCATCCTTTTTCTGTGATCTGTCAAGTCATGTTTCACCTACTATCAAACGCCATGACAAAATGGTTGGCGTCGCGTATTCAAGGCGTGGATTCGGTTCTCGTCGTGAGTATTTTATTTGTAGACTTTTTCTGCTTCGACCGACTCCTGCCCGGGATTGAGTTTGCTGTGGGTTCAAATTGGAAGACTGAGACCACACCGTTGAATTTCATACATTTGATGGATGCATCTCTGACATTGTTGCTCAGTTTTCTTGACCAACACCGCAGGTGTCTGTATCTCTCAGGCCTGGTCGACGCCGGGATATATTATGAAAGCAGGCGTAAAGTACAGCCTGTTGTATCATGTTCTGTCTTGTCCGTTTGTCCTTGAGCCGTCATG
The DNA here is from genome assembly GCA_033310375.1 of Conus canariensis. Lineage (NCBI taxonomy): Eukaryota > Metazoa > Mollusca > Gastropoda > Neogastropoda > Conidae > Conus > Conus canariensis. Next base: position 33,379,507 of record CM065714.1, read on the forward strand.
TCCTGTCTCGTCCACTCTGCTTTGTAGTGTCATGTCTTTTCTTGTCCAGTCTTCTTTGGTGTGTCATGTCCGGTCTCGTTCACTCCTCGTTGCTATGTTACGTCCTGTCTTGTCCAGTCTTATCTGCTGTGACATGTCCTGTCTCGGTCCTTTTCGTCTTGTGCTGTGCAAAACCCTCAGAATGTCAGTAAAGTCGTTACAAACAAAATGTAATGTGGAGAATGTTTCCAAAAGAGCTCTTAGTCTTACGCACAGAAGACGATGAAGATGTTGGGCGTCATCAGATTGCTATACTCGATATCGTTTTCCACATTCTGGGTGTAAAATACTAAGGAAAAAAGGCTTTTTTCGGACAGATTTTGTCTTCTACAATTCTCCTTTTGATTTGTATGAATCTGTAGAACACGCATGCACACACATGCACATACACACTCACACAGATGCATTCACGGATGCGCGCGCGCGCGCCCACACACACACACACACACGCACACACACACACACACACACACACACATTCGCACGCGCCGCATGCACATATGTGTGTGTGTGTGTGTGTGTGTGTGTATGTGTGTGTGTGTGTGTGTGTGTGTGTGTGTGTGTGTGTGTGTGTGTGTTGCGCGCCCACGTTGGTGGGTAGGTGTGTGTATGTGTATCTGAGCGAACTCAGCTTACTAAACTTGAAATTACTGATTCTGTTTCCACTCGTTTTTCCTCACAAATGTAAAGCACGTTTTAAAAAAAACATAAATTAGGAACACCACCGACTGTTGTCAAGTGGATTTCCACGTGTAAGCCACTACAGTGTGTTGTTTACTTGGCCAGAGGAGAGAGAAAAGGCAAGAGACATTATCGTTAAGTCCAGAGGATAAGACGATGCTTTATATGTCTGTTTTTCATACTGGTGTGCAGTAAGGAGCGCGAAACTGGAGACACAGGGGGGTGGACATTCCTTCACACGCACAGTCTGACATAAGGCTCTGCACGCCGACAGGCAGGTGCGTGTCTGCCACCTGCCCAACAGCCGACAGCTCCAGCCGCTCTCCCTCGTTAATTACAACGGAATAATGCAGCCCTGTGGAACGTTTTCCCATTAACTCAACTGCCACCTTGACCCATTTCCCAATCCACGCGGCCATTGGACAACAGAAAAATAAATAGCAGCGATTCCCCTATGCCCGATCAAATCACAAGAAAGAACAGGAGGTGTGATTTATCAATCACGAATCAGAATGCGTAACATGTATGTCACACGAGAATATTTGTAGGTGAAACACATACTTCGAAGAGGTGCTAACAATCTAGAGCAATGGGTGTTTTAAAGCTGTTTTATTTGAAGTGTGTAACACAGTAACATGCCCAAGTCCGTAGGCCACAAATTCGAACAGCTTTGCTTCAGTATTCAACCTTTTAATCAGTCGAGTTGGCAAATACACCCCAACACACTGCTTGACCGGTGCTTTATGCTTTAATTGTCACTGACCTCCAGCTCCGTAGTTTTGGACGATTGTGGTTTACTGTCCCCTTTTCTATCGCGTCCTGTGGATCGAGCGACCGTGAAATGCATTGATCCTAAAAGAAACGCTGATCTTGTTTAGAACGGGGCCTCCCCAGTTTTGCTATTCGATTTTTAGGCACGACACAATCCCATGGCTGCCAGCCGCGCCGTTCATCTCGCCTTGGCTTTAAGGCTGTGTCAGGCCAATTGACATAGGCTAGAACACTAAGGCTACATCAAAATGTTGTTATGCTCTGCATAGTTATGCGGGGATTGTCTGCAGTTGTGATAAGCTCCTAGCATAACATTATCAGTCTCCAAAATCCCCCGAAGTCGGAGTGTGGTTGCCCACGTGGCGGGGTAATCAAAAACGGTCACACACGTAATGTTCTCATCCCCAGCTGATTCATTTGCACCATAGTGTTCAAGTACTTTGGCTGTTCGGATGATCCCTGGAGTCTTTTAGCCAGGGTACGACAACAACAACAACATTGGCTGATGATGCAGATTCCAGGAAATGTGTTTCATCAAACTGGAGCAAGTCGTGAAATAAGAGCACGCGCAATTTACCTTTGAAACGAATTTCAAGTCTTACAACAGTTCATCAACGTAGGACAGATGAAACTCGTTGCACTTTTATTCATTTCATGAATAATCAAACGTTTCCCGAATTCCACAGTGACAGAGGTGTGACGTTTTTGCTCGAACAATAAGTAGCGGAATTCCAGCTTTCTGTCTGGCTAGTGATGTAAGTACTGACACCTAAGAAATGGACAAAACATGATGATACCTGCCCCTGCTGTGTAAGATTTGTGAGAGCAACATTCGTTGTAAAATGGCTAAGAAGGCTGTGCTAAGTGAGGGCTATTACTTTGCATGTGTCGCTTCCTGACCCAGACTGGAGCACATTGTTTACAGGTCTAGACACCGAGAGGAAACCTCCAGGCTTCACACAAGCAATACTGGTCAGGTTTTCCTACCGAGGCCGGCTCCGACAGAGCCCCCACCCCCCACCCCCCACCCACCCCCACCCTCCAAAGCTAGTGCCGATGTGTGTCCCTGCCCTGGTCAAAAATGTGATCAGGCCCCTTAGCATTCAACGCACGCGTTCTGGAGCGAGGAAACAGGAGAACACGTAGCCAAACACACACACACACACGCGCACACACACACACACACACACACACACACACACACACACACACACACACACACACACACACACACACACACATACAGCTAGCTGGAGAGAGAAAGAATTGGGGGATTAGCCCAACAAACAGAGCTGGGAGCCTACAAGATTTGCTCATTCGGTTGTCCCCCCTCGGCTACACACATGGCTACAAGTGGGACACGCCGGACCCGGGATCCCTGTTAGTTGTTCAGATTAACGTCAACATCACAAGGAATGCGCCCTCCAACCCCTTCCCCCATTACCCTTCTCCACCCTCCTCCTGTATCGTTCTTACCTGGTTTTCCCCACATGAAGGTCAGAGGGGACCTGTCTCTCTGTCTTTTTTTTCCCCTCGACCTCTCGATCCAGTCTGAAGCTGGAAATATGACGAGTTTTCATTGTCTTCCAAGTGTCTTTATATGTGTGCCAAGTGTCTTTTTAATTATGTGTGCCAAGTGTCTTTATATGTGTACCAAATGTCTTTATATGTGTGCCAAGTGTCTTTATATGTGTGCCAAATGTCTTTATATGTGTGCCAAGTGTCTTTATATGTGTGCCAAGTGTCTTTATATGTGTACCAAATGTCTTTATATGCGCACCAAGTACCTGGTTTGGGATGTTCACGTCGGGTTTTAATTGGTTTGTAGTTCTGGTTTGACAAGTGCCCATGTGTCTTTACATGCGTACTACCAAGTGTCTTTATACTCGCACTAACTGTCTATCAAGGGTCTTTAGATGCGTACTGAATACCTGGATTTTACGTCGGATTTTAGTTTGTTTATTGCTCGTCGTGGTCGGCTGTGCAGTCAAACACCATTAAATGATGCACGGAACCTGGCAGTGATGAAAGACGTTACGATGACGAACTAGTGTTCTATTGGGAGGCTGCAGTCTGCAAAAGCCAATGATGATCAGTGGCGTCCTTCAAGACAAGCAATGAAACAATTGTTAGCACGTGTTCAGACAATAATTTCCACCGACATTTCTTAATGATTAGTTGACATCTTGCTTTTCGGCTGATGCCGTGGTCAAACATGATCACTTTGAAAACGGTAACTACGACTCACGGCAATCGGAAGGATGTTAGTACAGGCCAGGATGAATCACTTAACCCAGCATATACAGCGATATATAGAAATAACACAGAAGAGATTAAAAACAAAGACGAAGTTTAAGTGATCTACAATCTGTTTTAGTGTAGGGTTTTCTTCCGCTTAAAATCCAGTTCACTTTCGATACGGACAAGACAAGTGTTGTCTGAAAGAGATAAAGATCAAAAAGGAAATCTTTCCGAAGTAAGTTCAGCCATTTCTTTTGTTCTCACACACCAAAAATAGCATGTCTTCTGATTGGTAGGAGGATCTCTTGGTATTATCACTCCCCGATAGCGTGGACTGTAGGCTTTGCCCCAAAGAAGTTGGGGAAACAAGAACAGCGTCTTCGTTCTTCGCTAGATGGAGTTCCAATGCCATGCAGTTCATAAGCTGGCGCACGTTGAAGGCATTCACCTGTTCCCTGATGATCTGGCTCAGTGTCTGCCTCCTATTCACAAGTCGACCTACAGTTCACCACAGTTCACAGGTGACGGTGTCGAATCGGCAAGTTTGAAGCGCACATCCGGTGGTTCACTTGCGGACAAAGCCTACGTGCAGGCAGTTGGCCGCCCTCACGGACCAGCGGACAAGAAGAAGTGGCCATATGCGCTTACCTAAGGGGGCAGCCTAGCCATTGTATTTCTCTCGCCCTTCAGAGGTTAGTTACCGACGCGAACGAAGGGGATTCCGACAAAAGCGACAAGAGGGGAAAGAGGCGAGTTACCGTTCCTGTTCCTTCTGTTCGTTTGTTTTTGCTGAGGCGCAAAACCCCGGAAGTTGGAATGAGCAGCCTTAATCTGTTTTTCCTCTTTACTGCTTGCTGGGATCATAAGTTTGTGTTATTCCTTCTGACTCACTATGTTGAAAACTAGCGAAAATGATTGTATACACAAAATCATGACTACTGCTTGCAGAGACAATTACTGTCTTGATCTGAAAGCGTTAATAATCAGTGTGTTCTTGATAATATTGACTATTTTCGTCATTTTTTCAACAGTAGTTAGGATCCACGGAAAGTAGCCAGCTCACATACATCATTCCAGCTACCACGATCAAAAACTTCTACTGCTGTTGCACCTTCTGCTGTCATGGCTTCCATCGTACTATTTTTCTTCCAGCACAACTATAATGAAAAGTCACTTCAAACCACGTAATTTTGTCAGTATCACTGTGGCCGGATATGCCAGTCTATCCTTTTCCCAAGATTCAGTATTCACAGTGGACGGATAGGATGGTGTAGCTTTTTTTTTTTTTTTGCTTGTTTGTTTGTTTTAGGGAGAGGGGAGGGATGGGAAATGCGGGGAGTGGAGCGGTCAGGGAGAGAGGAGAGGTAGATGCCTGACAGGCGGATGTACGGGCGGAGATGTTTGTATTTCACGGTCTGCCTCCTTGGATTCGGTACAGCTTTATGACTTACCAGCCATGGGCAGGGGGAAGAGGAGGGGGAGGGGGGGAAGTAGTCTCAGTTGCCGTTACAGCAAGAGATTGGGTGATTACAGGAGAGATAAACGACGGAGTGTGTCGTCTGAATTCTCTCTCTGTGTCTCTATTTGTCTGTCTGTCTGTCTGTCGCTCTCTCTCTCTCTCTCTCTCTCTCTCTCTCTCTCTCTCTCTCTCTCAAACGCACACACACTAACACACTAACACACACACACACACACACACACACTCTCTCTCTCTCTCTCTCTCTCTCTCTCTAACACACACACACACACACACACACACACACACACACACACACACACACACACACACACACACCATTCCCATGCATGTACTTAAATACGCAAGCACTCAATTACAAACACATTCTTGGTCTCCCCACCCTCTCTCTCTCTCTCTCTCTCTCTCTCTCTCTCTAAATTACCTCTCTTTGGCGTGCCCACATTATTTGTTCTTGTTTCAGTTGTTTCTTCTATTCTTCCCCGTTCCTTTCTTTCATTTCTAAGCTATTTAGCAGTTCAGTCATTCGTTCGTTATTTGTTCCTTTTCTTTTTCCCCATTGTTTTTCTTTTTGAGACACTTTGATTTGGCCAATAAACAAAAGATCTCTCTCTCTCTGTCTCTCTCTTCGTCTCCGTCTCTCTCTCCCTCTCTCTCTCTCTCTCTCTCTCTCTCTCTGTCTCTCTCTCTCTCTCTCTCTCTCTCTCTCTCTCTCTCTCTCTCTCTCTCTCAATCACCACTCTGTGGCGTTGCCACATACTTTTTCTTGTTTCTGTTCTTCCCTGTTCCTTTCTTTCATCTTTCTAGCTATTTTGCAGTTCAACCTTTCTTTCCCTATTTGTTCCTTTTCTTCTCCTCTTTACTTTGTCTTTCTTAGTGACATTTTAATTTGGCCAATAAACATAAGATCTCTCTCTCTCTCTCTCTCTCTCTCTCTCTCTCTCTCTCTCTCTCTCTCTCTCTGACCTATCGAAAGGTAAGGACATGTGTCATTAAACGATCAATTTTTGCTCGTTGGCAGCCATATTTGTCGTGTTTTTCATCCATTGTTCGTGGCTCAACTGACTGCCACGCCGCTCATTCCAACTGACCCATCATACACAGCCATAGTTATCAGTCACAGGTCATCTGAATGCCACCCAGCAGAGGAGACACTGCCGGTGTGACAATATTCAGCTCTAGGTATCTGCTGTGATGCAGTAACTACATCCAGGATACCGTCTACTTAGCCCAATACTCACGACAGTAATCGCTTAGTTCTTCGCTGGAAAAAGAGCGCTACCAAATTAAAGTCTATCTGTCTATCTATTTAGCTGTCTGCCTGTCTGTCTATCTAACACACACGCGCGCGCGCGCGCGCGCGCGCGCGCGCGCGCGCACACACACACACACACACACACACACACACACACACACACATGTATGTATGTATGTGTGTATGCATATATATATATATATATATATTATGAACAATATAAAAAAGTTCTTAAAAAATCTGAAGGTGCTCAACCCCTTGGGGAGCAACATCTGTTAAAAAAATATTTTTAAAATGAAGTGGTAAAATCTACAAGCTTGTTTCTAGCTTTGCTATCTTCAGGATGTCTTTTGGAGCACGCCAACGGTCTTTTATGGCGTGCGGGACTTGATTTCAACTCTGTGTGTGCAGGCGGATCTCATTTGCTGCACGTGCGGCCTGTGGTTCTTATTGGGGCCTGTTCAGGTGGAATGTGCTAGCAAAGATTTCCACTTGTGCCTGCAATTGTTTACAATTTCTACTTTTGTGTTCAGAGTTGCTAAGTGTGGTTTGCATAATATTAACCATTTTTCTGTGGAGCATAGATTGCATCTTTTTGAAATATTGTTGTATGGTGCTGCTCTTTTTATGATTTTCCATGATATGTTGTAGTCTATTTTTTTATCTTTGAGTCTCCAGATGTATTTGCTCAGCTCTGTTTGATTTTTGTATTTTTCATTTTTGAATGACTGTTTATGGTTTGCGTATCTGGTTTTGAAAGTGTTTTCAGTAATCCCTACATATGTTTCTTCTTCATTTTCTGATGTTACCGTAGCTTGGTATACAATGTTGCTGTGAAGACATTTATTGCTCAGGGGGCACTGTTCTTTTTTAGTGCAGTTGCAAGATGTCCTTTCGGCACCCTTCTCTTTTATGTTGCTTTTCATTTTGTTAGATGAATCAATCATGTTTTTGAGGTTGGGCATACATGAGTATGACAGTTTAATGGTGTTTTTGTTGAATATTTTGGACAGTTTGTGTTCTTTTGGGAATGATGTTGCAAGATTTTAAAGAATTCTTTTCCTACATTTGTTTTTACTTGTCCATCGTATGGTGGGTTGTACCATATGATCTTTCTTTTCCTATTTTTCTTAATTCTGTTCGTGTTGTTGTCTGGACTGTATTGTAGTTTGTAATTGTAACCACTTTTTTGTAATGCTTCTTGATATTCTGTTGCTGCATCATTGAATGCGTTTTCATTGCATGACAGGTTGGATAGTCTCTTGTTTATACCATTGGGTATTGTTTTTAGTATAGATGGTGGGTGGTTGCTTTTGGTGTTTACGTAGACTGGTATGTCATTGGGTTTTTTGTATGGTTTGTACACATGGTCATTGAGGTCTAATGTTATGTCTAGGTAATTCACTACTTTTTTGTTTGCTTCTATTGTGATTTTTAAGTTGTGGTTTTTAAAGATTTTACATAATTCTTTTTTCTTGTTTTCAATGGTTCTTGGATTATTGTTTAATGCAGCGAGGCCGTCATCTCTGTATAAACCGGCCTGTTTTCCAAGTTGTTTTTGGATGTTGGATAGTATGAATAGTCCGACTAGTTCACATGTTTCGGCACCATCATACGATCCCATGGTTACATCAAATGTGGAGTTTTTGCTCGTTTTTTTAATCCAAGTTTCATTTCTGCTATGGAGTAAGGTTTTTTTGGTGTGGAAAATAATCTCCATTTCTGACTCTGTTATATTTGTGTATTTGTTGGCAAATTTCAAAGCTTTGTTGAGTAGTTCTTCATCTATGGATGGATAGAAGTCTACTATGTCAAATGTAATGAACATTGTATTTCTCTGTTTGTTGAGTTTCTTAAACCATTGTATGACTTCATAGCTGTTTTTCCAAAGGTTGTATTCGGTGTTTGATTTTATATCTTCTATAGCCTTTTCCAAAATTCTCTTGCTTATTTTGCCCAGTTCGGATTTAGATGGGTTTATTAGTCTACATGTTGGGTTGTTTTGGAAGTTAGGCTTGTGGTCTTTAAGTGTTATGAAGGCCTCCTTTGTTGCTGTTGTCTCTACCCTATCACTTAACCCATGCGATGTGCAAGCTCTTTTTCTTTTTTGCGGATGTTGCTATGTGTAGTTTTATCAGCTTTCTTGTAGTTTTTCTGGATGTTTTTGTTTAAGAGTTGAGAGTATTCGTTTGGTTCCATTTTGTAAAAATTGCTCGTTTTGTCAGCCTTTACGAATATCTTTTTATCATTTTGGATTTGTTTTATATCATTTGCTAGTGATGTTTGAAAGTTGTTATTTGATTTTTTGAATTTAATATTGGCTATCAGTCCCTTCATTTTGTCTTCAAAAGGTTTCATTTCATCTATTGTTGGAGGTGATCGCCATGATTTGAATCCATATGTATTTTTGTCTTCATTCTTTGCATTTGGGTTTAGGAAGAAGAACGCCTTCCATCTCATGTTGCGCACAAATTTCTCGGTTTGTTCTATCAGTTTTTTAGTGTAAGTTTGTGGGTTTGAAAATGGTATGTTTTTAGTAGATTGCCTAAAGTTGATTTTCTCCATTTCAGATTTTGTCAGACCACAGTGCTCAACTTGAGGAGCGATTATTATGAACAATATAAAAAAGTTCTTAAAAAATCTGAAGGTGCTCAACCCCTTGGGGAGCAACATCTGTTAAAAAATATTTTTAAAATGAAGTGGTAAAATCTACAAGCTTGTTTCTAGCGTTTTCTATCTTCAGGATGTCTTTTGGAGCACGCCAACGGTCTTTTATGGCGTGCGGGACTTGATTTCAACTCTGTGTGTGCAGGCGGATCTCATTTGCTGCACGTGCGGCCTGTGGTTCTTATTGGGGCCTGTTCAGGTGGAATGTGCTAGCAAAGATTTCCACTTGTGCCTGCAATTGTTTACAATTTCTACTTTTGTGTTCAGAGTTGCTAAGTGGGGTTTGCATAATATTAACCATTTTTCTGTGGAGCATAGATTGCATCTTTTTGAAATATTGTTGTATGGTGTTGCTCTTTTTATGATTTTCCATGATATGTTGTAGTCTATTTTTTTATCTTTGAGTCTCCAGATGTATTTGCTCAGCTCTGTTTGATTTTTGTATTTTTCATTTTTGAATGACTGTTTTGGTTTGCGTATCTGGTTTTGAAAGTGTTTTCAGTAATCCCTACTATGTTTCTTCTCTTTCATGTTACTGTTATATTCTTATGCTAGCCTCACAGGAAAATATGTTGTTTAATATTAATGCAATCACCCATACTTTAGAATATTGGACGGTTTTGAACACAAAAGTAGAAATTGTAAACAATTGCAGGCACAAGTGGAAATCTTTGCTAGCACATTCCACCTGAACAGGCCCCAATAAGAACCACAGGCCGCACGTGCAGCAAATGAGATCCGCCTGCACACACAGAGTTGAAATCAAGTCCCGCACGCCATAAAAGATCGTTGGCGTGCCCAAAAGACATCCTGAAGATAGCAACGCTAGAAACAAGCTTGTAGATTTTACCACTTCATTTTAAAAATATTTTTTTAACAGATGTTGCTCCCCAAGGGGTTGAGCACCTTCAGATTTTTTAAGAACTTTTTTATATTGTTCATAATAATCGCTCCTCAAGTTGAGCACTGTGGTCTGACAAAATCTGAAATGGAGAAAATCAACTTTAGGCAATCTACTAAAAACATACCATTTTCAAACCCACAAACTTACACTAAAAAACTGATAGAACAAACCGAGAAATTTGTGCGCAACATGAGATGGAAGGCGTTCTTCTTCCTAAACCCAAATGCAAAGAATGAAGACAAAAATACATATGGATTCAAATCATGGCGATCACCTCCAACAATAGATGAAATGAAACCTTTTGAAGACAAAATGAAGGGACTGATAGCCAATATTAAATTCAAAAAATCAAATAACAACTTTCAAACATCACTAGCAAATGATATAAAACAAATCCAAAATGATAAAAAGATATTCGTAAAGGCTGACAAAACGAGCAATTTTTACAAAATGGAACCAAACGAATACTCTCAACTCTTAAACAAAAACATCCAGAAAAACTACAAGAAAGCTGATAAAACTACACATAGCAACATCCGCAAAAAAGAAAAAGAGCTTGCACATCGCATGGAGTTAAGTGATAGGGTAGAGACAACAGCAACAAAGGAGGCCTTCATAACACTTAAAGACCACAAGCCTAACTTCCAAAACAACCCAACATGTAGACTAATAAACCCATCTAAATCCGAACTGGGCAAAATAAGCAAGAGAATTTTGGAAAAGGCTATAGAAGATATAAAATCAAACACCGAATACAACCTTTGGAAAAACAGCTATGAAGTCATACAATGGTTTAAGAAACTCAACAAACAGAGAAATACAATGTTCATTACATTTGACATAGTAGACTTCTATCCATCCATAGATGAAGAACTACTCAACAAAGCTTTGAAATTTGCCAACAAATACACAAATATAACAGAGTCAGAAATGGAGATTATTTTCCACACCAAAAAAACCTTACTCCATAGCAGAAATGAAACTTGGATTAAAAAAACGAGCAAAAACTCCACATTTGATGTAACCATGGGATCGTATGATGGTGCCGAAACATGTGAACTAGTCGGACTATTCATGCTATCCAACATCCAAAAACAACTTGGAAAACAGGCCGGTTTATACAGAGATGACGGCCTCGCTGCATTAAACAATAATCCAAGAACCATTGAAAACAAGAAAAAAGAATTATGTAAAATCTTTAAAAACCACAACTTAAAAATCACAATAGAAGCAAACAAAAAAGTAGTGAATTACCTAGACATAACATTAGACCTCAATGACCATGTGTACAAACCATACAAAAAACCCAATGACATACCAGTCTACGTAAACACCAAAAGCAACCACCCACCATCTATACTAAAAACAATACCCAATGGTATAAACAAGAGACTATCCAACCTGTCATGCAATGAAAACGCATTCAATGATGCAGCAACAGAATATCAAGAAGCATTACAAAAAAGTGGTTACAATTACAAACTACAATACAGTCCAGACAACAACACGAACAGAATTAAGAAAAATAGGAAAAGAAAGATCATATGGTACAACCCACCATACGATGGACAAGTAAAAACAAATGTAGGAAAAGAATTCTTTAAAATCTTAGCAACATCATTCCCAAAAGAACACAAACTGTCCAAAATATTCAACAAAAACACCATTAAACTGTCATACTCATGTATGCCCAACCTCAAAAACATGATTGATTCATCTAACAAAATGAAAAGCAACATAAAAGAGAAGGGTGCCGAAAGGACATCTTGCAACTGCACTAAAAAAGAACAGTGCCCCCTGAGCAATAAATGTCTTCACAGCAACATTGTATACCAAGCTACGGTAACATCAGAAAATGAAGAAGAAACATATGTAGGGATTACTGAAAACACTTTCAAAACCAGATACGCAAACCATAAACAGTCATTCAAAAATGAAAAATACAAAAATCAAACAGAGCTGAGCAAATACATCTGGAGACTCAAAGATAAAAAAATAGACTACAACATATCATGGAAAATCATAAAAAGAGCAGCACCATACAACAATATTTCAAAAAGATGCAATCTATGCTCCACAGAAAAATGGTTAATATTATGCAAACCACACTTAGCAACTCTGAACACAAAAGTAGAAATTGTAAACAATTGCAGGCACAAGTGGAAATCTTTGCTAGCACATTCCACCTGAACAGGCCCCAATAAGAACCACAGGCCGCACGTGCAGCAAATGAGATCCGCCTGCACACACAGAGTTGAAATCAAGTCCCGCACGCCATAAAAGACCGTTGGCGTGCTCCAAAAGACATCCTGAAGATAGCAAAGCTAGATTTTACCACTTCATTTTAAAAATATTTTTTTTAACAAAATATATATATATATATATATATGGTCCCAGCGATATGTATCTATGTGTATGGCAGGCAAATAGCTAGGTAGATAGACTGATTGATATATAGATAGAGATAGATAGATATCTGGCCTATATTAAGCTTGGCAGTCCCTGATGAGAGCTAAAGAAACCAAACGGAGGAATGGAGGGCCATAACATTCCATGTCGTGGGTTGCCTTTTGGCAGTGGTGATAACGTTGTGCCCTTCAACGCATCCGCCAGGTATACACACTAATTAGTGTGTTACGTGAGAGAGGAGGGTGTGCGGAGAGGAATGGGGGCGGGATGGTGAGTGTATATGTTTGTTGTTTGTTTTTTGCTCTCTTTTCGATTCCTCTCCTTCTTCTTCTACCTCGTCTTCCTTTATCTCTTCTTCTTGTTTTCTTCTTGTTTTTCCTTCCTTTTCTCCTTCCCACCGCCTTCTCTGAATCTTCTTCATTCATATTATTGTTTTCTTCTTCCCATCTCTTCCTTGCGTTCATTTTCTCTGCTACCCCTCCTTTCTGCTCGACCTCTGTTTTCTCACTTCTAAGTTACTAGAAAGCTCTTCCTCTTTCTCTCAGATAACAAATGAATAAACTCGTCGGTCAAAGTCCGTACTGAGAAAAAATGCAAAGATTCAGCTCCATGCAAAAAAGAGGAAGCAAACTAGAACCACACACACACACACACACACACACACACCTGCACACACGCACGCACACACGCACGCACACACACACACACACACACACACACACACGCACGCACACACACACACGCCTGTGCGCGCACGTGAGCGCGCAGCATATTTCTGCCTAATGGCCTCTTTGTTATTGTTGTTGCTGTTGTTGTTGTATTGTTACTCGGTGATCTCTGTTAATCTTCCCCCAACTCATTTCTTTCCCTTTCCCTGTCTTTTCCCCAAGCGCTAGAGAACACGTTTATTCCCGAAGAATGAAAAGATTCAGGAAGACGTCTCATGAACTGTTTTTGTTGCTTCATCTTCAAGGAAAAAGTAATAGAGTCCGTTGATGTTGTATTCTCCTCATCTTTAGAGTCTCTCTTAAGAAAAACATGTTCCGTCTCTTAACAGATCTGACACATGAGTGTGTGTGTGTGTGTGTGTGTGTGTGTGTGTGTGTGTGTGTGTGTGTGTGTGGTGTGTGTTGAACACATGGGTGTGCTATATGATGTGTATGCGTGTGTGTTCGTGCGTGCTTGATTCAGAGAGGGAGTGCAGTAGGGAGCCACTGGTATTAGAAGGCGTGAAAAAACAAAAAAAACATTGTACAAAAGCTGTAAAGGTGGCGGTTTATTTGAAATAAACGTTCATTCCGAGGCAGTGAGCTTTGAAGATTTCGCGTCTGCCCGCTGAAACTGCGGCATGGTAAGCTCATGGTGGTGGTTATTGCGCGTTTGCACGTGCGCATCGACATCCTCGGGCAGCTAGATCGTCATTTTGATTGGTTTTGTTTATTTTATTTTTTTTTTTAATTTTCTTTTGTTTTGTTTTGAACATTTGTTTTCGTTTGTTTTTTTGTTTGTTTGTTATTGTTTTGTTTTTTGTTTTGTTTTGTTTGGGGGGAGGGGGGTATTTTTCTACATTACTTCCGTCTGTAAGTGGTTTGTCTGGCCTGGTGAAGCCTTCAGTGCCGAAACGTGATGCATCCTGTCTTGTTTGCTGTGTAGATCTGATGCTGGGCCAGTGCTCGTCTGTTGTCTTGCTGTGTCTCCTGCCTGCGGTCACCCAGATGTTGACTTAGTATTGTGCGTGTGTGTGCTTGTGTGTGTGTGTCTTTGTGTATGTGTGTGTGTGTGTACGCGTCCGTGTGTGTGTATGTGTGTGCTTGCATGCGCGCACGCATGTGTTTATTTTTTGTGTTTTGACGTTTTCGGAGGGCTGGAGGATAAAGATGTGGGTTAGGGAGGGATAAATCTACGGTTACCTTGTTAATTCTTACATAATTATGCATCGGGGTTCTTCTGTGTCCTTGTTTGTATGACCTTCATGCTATAAATATTTTCTTCCTTTTTTTTCTTTAACAATAAAGTATCCTATATACAACAAAGGGTTGTGTCATATGACCCTGAAAATCGTCTGCAGACTTCCGCAAACTGACAAGTTATATCGCTGATGTACATCTTCGTGTGACTGGGCACGGTATGTCAGGCACACACACACACACACACACACACACACACACACACACACACACACACACTACACACACACACACACACACACACACACACACACACACACACACTTAAACATAGTGTATGTGCGCGTTTGTTGCTCGCCAGTAGTTAACGAAGGTTGTGGATAACTCCAGGTGATGTTGTGAGGTGTGCGAAACCGAACATAGAATCAATGATCGAAAACATTGTACTTGGTGGGGAAAAAATAAGGACACCCCTCAAAATAAAAAAAAGATTTTTTTCTTTAATATGTGCACAGTGACACGTGTGCATGCATATCTGCAT
>CM065714.1:33399398-33411898 GCA_033310375.1 Conus canariensis
CCTTTCTGCGCAAAGGTAGAAACCTCAGTGATATTATATAAGTTGGTAGTTAACGCAAGAAGCTGCTGTATTGTTAAGTGTTAAAACTTAACTTTGGTCTCTCTCTCTCTCTCTCTCTCTCTCTCTCTCTCTCTCCTCTCTCTCTCTCTCTCTCTCTCTCCAGTATATTTCTATCTGTCTTCATCATCTGGCGTTTACTCTCCTTCATCTTCTCGTCCACGAGACATCCGATCGGACCAATGCGTTTTGCCATTGTACTCCGCCCCAATCACCACTCTTCCCACCCCACCACTACCTCCACCCTCCCTCTCTCTTTCTCTTCCTCCCTCTCTGTCTGTCTGTCTCTCTCTCTCTCTCTCTCTCTCTCTCTCCTCTCTCTCTCTCTCTCTTCCTCCCCTCCCCCCCCTCTCTCTCTCTCTCTCTCTGTCACCCCGACACTGCATCTAACCCTGACGTCATCTTCTCTGTTTGTATTTGCGTCTTTTTTTTCCCTACCCGCTACTGTGTGTTGAGTATGAATCATGTAAACTGAAACTAGGGCGGTTCGCCCACTCACAGCAAATTCGTTCATCTTCAGGTCTGCGTTTGTTTTTTGTTTTTGTTTTTTCAACCCCTGCTGGTGAAATTATACTATTTGTAAAAACAAGAATGTTGACAGTAAATTTGAAAGAGGGAGTATAGCGGGGAGAGGGAGGACCCCAGAGTTGATCGAGTAACACCTCTCTCTCTTTCTCTGTCTCTGTCTCTGTCTGTCTGTCTGTCTGTCTCTCTCTCTCTCTCTCTCTCTCTCTCTCTCTCTCTCTCTCTCTCTCTCTCTCTCTCTCTCTCTGCTTAGGAAAACAGAAGTGTCTAAATGTGCGGAGAAAAGGGAAGGGAGAAAAGAGGAGAGAGGCAGAAAAGAAAGGAAGGAGGAGAGAGAGAGAGCAGAGAGAAAGGAAGGGAGAGAGAGAGAGGCAGAGAGAAGGAAGGAAAGAGGAGAGAGGGCAGAGAGAAAGGAAGGGAGAGAGAGGGGAGAGAAAGGAAGGGAGAGAAGAGGGAGGAAGGAGGGAGAGCAGAGGAGAGACAGAGAGAAGGAAGGAAGGAAGAGAGAGAGAGAGAGGGGGCAGAGAGAAAGGAAGGGAGAGAGAGGCAGAGAGAAAGGAAGGGAGAGAGAGAGAGAAGAAAGGAAGGGAGAGAAGAGGGAGGGGGACGCGAGCGAGGGAATAAGTGTGGGAGAAGCAGAGTGAAATACGTAAGCCTGCTCTGTGCGTGTGTGTGCACGCGCGCGCGTATTTGTGTGCTTGACTGTGTGTGTGTGGTGGCCCCCTTTGCCCCGGGGCATAACGGTCCTTTTGCCATGGGGCATACTGTTCCTTTGCCATGTGGCATACTTGTCCTTTTGCCATGGGGAATACCGGTCCTTTTGCCTTGGGGCATACCGGTCCTTTTGCAATGGGACATACCGGTCCTTTTGCCGTGGGGTATACTGGTCCTTTTGCCGTGGGGCACACTGGTCCTTTTGGCATGGGGCATACTGGTCTTTTTGCCAAGGGGCGTACTGGTCCTTTTGCCGTGGGACATACTGGTCCTTTTGCCGTGGGACACACTGGTTCTTTTGCCGTGGGGCATACTGGTCCTTTTGCCACGGGGCATACTTACTGGTCCTTTTGCCGTGGGGCATACTGGGCCTTTCCCCGTGGGGCATACTGGGCCTTTTCCCGTGGGGCATACTGGGCCTTTCCCATGGGGCATACTGGTCCTTTTGCCGTGGGGCAGATTGGTCCTTTTGCCGTGGGGCGTACTGGTCCTTTTGCCATGGGGTATACTGGTCCTTTTGCCATGGGGCATACTGGTCCTTTTGCCAGGGGGACTTAAACTGTCCTTTTGCCATGGGACATACTGGTCCTTTTGCCGTGGGACATACTTGTCCTTTTGCCATGGGGCATACTGGTCCTTTTGCCATGGGACATACTGGTCCTTTTGCCGTGGGGCATACTGGTCCGTTTGCCATGGAGCATACTGGTCCTTTTGCCATGGGGCATACAGGTCCTTTTGCCATGGGACATACTGGTTCCCGTGAGGGTGGGCCAACATACCCCGTGTAAAATATACTCATTTTGACTTGAAAGAGCACTGATTTATGGAAATTAACTTTTTTGGGGGGGAGGGGGGGTTGTTTTTTTTGGTGGGAAGAGGGGTTGGGAGGGTTAAATTACTCGAACGCTTCTAATTGAAACTATTTCTGTGTTTGTGTAGGGCCACTATGGTAGAGAGTATATAAGAAGATTAAAGCAAAGGTGTCGCTGAACTATCATCATCATCACAGGAGGATGAAGTCTTCATTCCTATTTGTTCCCTTAGTAGGAAGTCAGAAGTGGGCCGGATTCGTATCTCGCCTCGTCTTCCCTCTGTTCGCCATTGTCGGAGTCCCGTTAGCCCGCGCAGGTCACAAACCACTTTCCTGCGAGAGAACTGTTCAGTTGACAGGTGCCCTGTCAAGTTACCACGTATATCAGCTTCTTGTCAGCTGGCCAGCTCGCACTGCCTCCACGTGCCTTTGCCTGCTGCGCGTGAATCTTTGTGGGTGTGCTTCAAACTTGACAGTTTTTGCACTATCAGTGGGGAGGTGCAGTGGACGGATAGCCAAAGCGTGAGCAGCAGGTAAACACAGAAACGATCAGACCAGCAGAAAGTGGTGGGTCCTTTCAGTGCGCACAATGGGATTCCAAGTAGCAAAAGGCGAAGATGATAATCCCCTCTCTTCTACATCTTTGGCAAGACCTAGTCCACGTTTGTCACAACTGTGACTCCGTCACGGGCTCTGTGTACATCCGCCGATGTCCCTATGAACATTTAACAGCAGCTTTTCATGTTTTGATGGAGGTCATGCAGGTCCAAACATTCGCCAACGTTTTATTTTCTTTTACTGATAAGTAAAAGATATGTTCTAAATAACTTGGGGAGGACCCTTGTTTCCCCACCCCTACTCCCCACCCCATCCCAACCTTTTTTTTTATTATTATTATTATCTGGTCATACAGTGCCAAAATAATGAGAATGTGGTTTTTTTGCTTGTATTTATTTCGTCAGGGGCGCTCGTCAAACAGATCCATTATTGTCCAATTACAATCTAAAGAAATGTAATGATTGTTTTTATTATGTGCACTGAAGAACAGACAGATGATATCATGCCCTCCTCAGAGATCTTGTAAGGTTGCAACTGAATATTTGGCGGACGTAAAAAGATACCAAAAATTACGCCGTTCTATGGTTTTATAATTGTTTTCTGTGTATTGAAAATGAAGGGTCGCCATACCATGGAGGGCCAATTTTACCCCGATATTGTGCTAGCTGGTCTCTCTGTCACAAGGTTGGTTAGAAGCCAAATGAAGTTCTTTCAGTTTTACCGCTTATTGATATCACAAATGTAGGCCATACATTGACCCTCGGTGTAAACAATGAATTACTCCTCCAGCTCTGTCAAAATGAAAGTAATCTCCACGTGCCATTGAGTGCAAAAAGGGGCCGACTAGCCCAGGACTTCCCTACGGTTGTTTTATGTGGCTGTCCTTAGATTGTCTTGACGTCCGGCAGACGATTCTGTTTGTGCCGGTACATTCATCTTTTTTTTTTCCTTTAAAAGTTTCAGGTGTTTAAACATTTTAGTCAAGGATATCGGAAAGAATAAACAAATTGAATAGTTTTGCACCTAGATATAAAAGTGTCTTATGGACTGTTTCTGCCATGAAATTGAACGCGTTAGTTCTTCTGTAAATAATTTCAAGTTCCATGATACAACTGTGTAATGCATCCGAAGCTTTGAGTAAGCAAGATTTTCTTTTTGACATTAAAATGAAAACATCAGCATAAACGTAAAAAGATCGTTGGGTTGTTATAATATCTTTGAATAAGGCATTAATATTCGGCTCTGAATGAAATCAGGAACAGACGGACTTTTATCACCGAAGGATTGAAACATATTTAGGCGAAGAGAAGTTGATCACTGTTGAAATAAAGAACATTAGGTTGTAATTCTGCCTTCAGTAGTGGACGATCTCATTTCCAAGTTATGTTGCGTCCACGAAGCAGTCAAGGCAGCCAGATGTATATTACCAGCTTTGATCTGCAGCCGTCCTCACTGCTCTTCCCCAGTGTGTGGTTTCCATTTGGAGATGTGTCGATTGGTGGACTTGGACGTCTCGTTCCTATTTGTCTCTAGAGTTCCATCGAAGGACTTGGTTTGTAGGTCTGGACGGCAGCGTAGTATGAGCTCACCTGGTCAGTGGAGACGGTGCTTGTATAGTGTGGTGGACATCGTCAGCTGTGCTGAAATCACCATGATAAATTGATTAGTTGATGCCCATTCTTGGTTTAGAGGCATCTGAAACGAGTTCAATCGAATCTCCTGTCTTGGCTCTTTTTTCATGTGCCAGGTTTCACTATGCATTCTGTCTGGAAAATTCGCCGGTGTTGGAGAAATGTATCTACAAACTTGGCAACAGCTCGTTTTGTTTTGTTTGTTTAGCTGGTTTAAACTGTGGCAGTCTTTGCCTATCCAGCAGCCGAGTATTTCGCCATAACTTCCTTGTCGAGTGGGAAGCTCCTAGGACAACAGATGAAATGACCACGGATGTGGTTATTCACGGAAAGAACGGAATGAGCGCTGTGTACGCAGTTGCGCTGACACGATACGGAGGCTGAGACAGGATAGGATCCCTGTGCTCCTTGAAAACATTTGAAAACCCACGAGATTTGAGCTGCCTCCTTCAGGGCTTTGATTACCCTTGGAACTTAAGAAATAAGGAATTCATTCATTGAACCCCCACTGAGAACCCATGAAAATAGAGACATGAACTTGGGAAAGAGACAAATATTCAACTGCTCATCAGGAAGTACGCTGTTTTAAAACGTTCTACGCCATCCAATGACATTTAAGAACCTAGCTTTCTGTTTAATATCCCACCCATGAATTTCCGCCGAAAATGGCCATGAACAATTCTTGAAAAATCCTTGAATTTCATTCTTAAAAGTCTGTAAGAGCGCAGTAAAAAGAAGAAGAGCAAGAGGAAGATACGTTCATTTTTCATTTGATGGAAGCAGACATCTATACCGCGGGGCTGAATGGCACAGTTCAGCTTGTTCTCAGTCCTCCGTGCCGCTGATGTTTGGGGGCTAATGTTTGCTGCTGATGTTGGCGTCTTCTCTCTCTGTCTCTCTCTCTCTCTCTCTCTCTCTCTCTCTCTCTCTCTCTCTCTCTGTTGTGTCTCTGTCTCTGTCTCCTTTTCTCTCTCTCTCTCTCTCTCTCTCTCTCTCTCTCTCTCTCTCTCTCTTAAAGAATGGAATTAAAGGTAAACTATCGTTGTGCAAAGAGTATGTATTGTGAAGTGAAAAATAAGATCAGATCTGGAGCAAAATTATCAGATTTTGTCATGTGTACCAGAGGAGTTAAGCAAGGGGACGTTTGCAGTCCAGTTCTGTTTTCTTTGTTCATAAATGAATTAGCCTTAGAAATTAATCAAAATGGAAAGCATGGTATAACCTTTGACCTTTTGGACTTCTTGTCTTTGCCTTTTGCTGACGATATAATCTTACAACTGTCGTTGGTCTTCAAAGACAACTGAAAAGCTTGCATTCTGCTGCGACCAGATTAGAATTATGAGTAAACATGAATAAGACTAGTATTATTAGTATTTCGTAAAGGTGGTTATTTGGCACGAAGTGGGAGATGGATACATGGGGGGCAAGATATTGTCGTAGTCAATGTATATAAGTATCTCGGATTTTGTTTCACAACCAGATTAAGTTTCACTTTTGGATGTCAGCATATTGCAAATAGAGCAAAGAGAGAATTGCAACGCATTTTCATTTTTCTCAAAGCTATTTGACTCTCATGTGCAGCCATTTTACAATATGGAGCGGAAATTTGGGCACCGGAGAAAAGTGTTGAAATGGAAAATGTGCATCTGTATGCTATGAAAAAAATTTTAAATGGTCTACATTTGAACACCGAATGATTTAGTTTATGGTGATTTGGGCGATATCCGATTTACGTTAATTCGTTTTTGAAATGCATTAAATACTGGCTGAAAATAACGAGAATGGAAGAAATCAAAATACCTTTTAAAGCTTATAAGATATAGCGAAATTTGGATTGTAATGGTAAGAAGACATGGGCTTCCAATGTTCGTCAGTGTTTAAATTAATATGGCTTTGGTTGTGTTTGGGACAACCAGGGACTTGAAAATACTGCAGAGTTCTTGAAATGTTTTAAACAAAGAATAATTGACTGCAGATGGCAGGACTGGCATGATCATATTTATAGTAGCGACAGATTTGCGCAATACAGACTTTTAAAAACAACTAATATGATAGAGCCATATATCAAAATGGATGTGAATAGATATATTAAGAGCGCACTAAGTAAGTTTAGATTTGGTGTTTCTGATATTGCTTGTCATCATTTCAGGTACAGTACCATTATGAAAATGAACTGACATGCCGCTCATGTAACCAAGCCAAGGAAGATGAAATCCATTTCCCTTTTTTCTTTCCTTTCTTTTCTGTCCTGCTTTTCATGACCTTAGAATAAAATTCATAAGCCAAAGAATTATTCTGACCCTTGTATTTTCAGAGTAAATTTACTCCTAGCGTCAAGAAATGAAGACATACTCTTCAATCTTGCTATGTACGTTTTGAGGCGCAAAAAAGGCTACGTACTGTGTATTCTTAATATCATTGTATGATGCATGTGTACTTGCTTTCTTTTTTCATTTTCTTTCATGATGATAATTGCCATTATGTACATCATGGGTACAACCCCTTCAGTATGGGCTATGGCCGTAACCTGAATAAAACTTCGTATTCGTACTCTCTCTCTCTCTCTCTCTCTCTCTCTCTCTCTCTCTCTCTCTCTCTCTCTCTCTCCTCCTCCTCCTCCTCCTCCTCCTCCTCCTCCTCCTCCTCCTCCAATCCCATCCGTCATCACAACTCCCGCCCAATCTCCTCACCCCCGTCCTCATTCTCTCAAGTGAGATTGACACCGCTCAACAGATGTGGTAGGTACCGAGGTGCTTACCGCTAAAACCTTTAATTTTGTCTCTACTAAATTACCCTTAGCTTGGTGGGACCAAAAAAGCTGGAAGGGGTCGGACCTAAAGCCGGTACGTATTGGCTATTGGTCTTTGAGCTTAAAGATAGGCTACGTTGAGGACGTGTGTGTGTGTGTGTGTGTGTGTGTGTGTGTGTGTGTGTGTGTGTGTGTGTGTGTGTGTGTGTGTGTGCGTCCTCTGTGTGTGTGTGTGAGAGAGAGAGAGAAAAAGAAAGAGAGAGAGAATAGGTGGGGAGCCAGTTAGGGAGAAGGACGAAGAAGAAGAAAAAAACAGTGATAGAAGACAGACCGTTATCTTGTGTGGCATCTGACACGGGCAGGATACAGAGGCCCGGTGGGAGCTGGCTTTCAGACCACTGACAGGCTTAATCTGCCCCAATCTGTTCCCCTGCCGCTCTGCTCTCTTCCTAGCCACTGCCGGGGCAGCCAGCCCTGCAGGCCCCCGCCGTATTGAATAGAGCTCAGTGGTTTGTCAGAGGTCTGAGGGTGAGGGCAGACCTACCACACACACACACACACACACACACGACGCGCGCGCGCACACGCACACACACACACACACACACACACACACACACACACAGCACGCACGCACGCACGTACACACACACACGCATGCACGCACATACAAACACACACACGCACGCACGCACGCAAATACAAACACACACGCACGCGCGCGCACACACACACAGACACACGCGCGCGCGCGCACGCACGCACGCACACACACACACACACGCCGAGCGTCACGTTTGGCTTGGTCTTGAAAGATAATGACATCCTTCAGAAACGTTGTCGGAAACGTTGTTTGACACACTTAGCCGAGTTCAGCTTAATCCACCTGATTTGGCTTCTTTCAATGTTAGACATGTTTCACGACAGTAGAAAGAAACTCGTGGAGAGCGTGGCAGCAGAGAGTCCTCAGAAGAGAAGCCCCCTTCAAGCAAGTGTTTCGGCCCTTATCTCCTGACACTCTAGGGGGGTTGGGCCACACCCGGTTCATGACTCCGGATGTCCCTCTGCTGCCCCTTTTTTTTCCCCCATCATGGAACGAGCCATGGCTGGGATTCGAACCCATGACCTTCTGGACATGCTCATTTTCCACTTGATGACTCGCACTCTAACCACTGAGCCACAGGGACACCTGATATTTGTAGGAAGTTTAAGCCTTATGAAGTTCACTTTTGTTCCTCCTTGACCAGATCCAGCTTGAACACCTCTATGCTGCTTCTGCCATTGCTTTCAGGGCTCTGGTTTTTTTCCCTCCCAGCAACTGAGAGCTGTTTCATGAGGCTGTATGCAGACGTTCCTACAAACCCTCTAGCTCCAATTTCTGCAGTGAGGACTTTGACCTGATAGCCTTCTCTCCTCAAGCTGTTTGCCAGATCAGCATACTTTTCAGTCTTGTAGATTTGAGCTGCCTCCATTCTGTTCTCATATGGCACCGTGAGCTCGATCATGATCAGCTGCTTGGTTGACTGAGAGTGGACTACTATGTCTGGTCTCATGCCACTCTTGCTGATGATCTCTGGGTGACTCTTCCATTCTGGGAGGTCTGCAGTGCACTCCCAGTCATCTGCCCCGTCCAGCAGACTCTGCCTGCATGTTCCGAGTGGCACTGTTGTTCTTGGCCATGATTTGCTGCCTCCTGCCGTGAAGAATGTTGCGGGTGCTTTTGGAGTCCTGATTTTCCCTTTTGTGGTGTTGGTACTAGCCCAGACTACTTGTACAATCTCTTTGAGCATTTGGTTGTGCCTCCATGTGTACCTTCCTTGAGCCAGGGCTACTTTACATGAGCTTAGGACATGCTCCACTGTTTGTTTTTCATGGCAGAGAGGGCATGCAGGATCGTCTGTTTTTCCCCACTTCACCAGGTTTGCATTTGAGGGCAGAAGGTCATATGCAGCTCTGAGAATGAAGCTGATCCTGAGAGGGGCCATGTGCCAAATGTCATTCCAAGTGAGACTTCTTTGGAGTGCATTCTCCCACGTTGTCCATTGCCCTTGCTGGCTCTGCTGGACTGCTTTTTGGAGTCTTTTTTGGTCTTCTTCTTTTCTCATCTCCTGAATCATCATGTCTCTTTTGGCTTCAACGACAAAAAGGAGGGGAGGAGGGTCCTCTTTCCGATACACCTTGTGTGTCGGTCTGAGCGCTAGTCTCTCAGATAAGACAAGAAATCCAGATCCCGTGTGCAACATGCACTTACAACACGTAAAACCCGGAATACCTCTGTTGGTATAGTGTTGGACAGTGATCCTGGGGTTGTGGGTTCAAACCTCCGTCGGGCAGTTTTCTTTTGATTTATTTGCCCAACAGTCCTTTGAATGAGACTACAAACCGAGATTCTGCACGCATAACATCATCCACTCACGTGAAATCCCATCACCAACTTTTAGAGGAGAAGGCCAGTTTAACCATTGGTATGGATGACACGCAGGCCTACGAGCACAGCATCCACCCTCCCTAAAAAGCCGAAATAATGGGAGGGGGGAAGAGTGACACGGGAAACGTTTGAATGTGGTGCCAGCAGGCAGTTCTTCAGTCAGTTCTGCCCAGGTAGACAGTCCGTTGTGTAAACGAAAGAATTGTAAAACGCTCAAAGGAGAGGCGCTGTAATAGCGATAACGATGATAAAACAACCCAAGACGGCAGGAGGGAGTTGTTCCCAGCGAAATTCTACAGAAAAATCCACTTTGAGTGGTCACCCAACAGCAACTACAGCAACAGCAACAACAACGAAGAAGAAGCAGCAGTACGCAGGCAGAAAAAGAAGGTGTAAGGATGGCATTGCACTCTGACGACATACTGTCTTCGGAGAGAGCAGGCCGGAATTCATTAAAAAAAAAGTTGTTGTAACGATGAGAGTATACAGTGCGACACGATTGAAGCGCAATGTCAGTGCAGTATGACTCTACACTATGCAGTGTCATGCACAGCAACACGATTCGGTGGAATGAAGATGAATGCAATGCATTGCAATATAATACTATACCATGCAGTATGATACACTGCAGTATAACACAATACAACATAAGACTGTGCAATTCAGTATGATTCAATGCAATACTACACCATGATCTATGATGCAATAGCATGCGCTGCAATAACATGCAGTGTGTGTGTGTGTGCACTATGGCAGTTTTATGCAGTATTACGCAGTGCAGTGTAATACGGTGAAATGTATACTACACAATGCAATAAGATGTAAAACAATACGACGCAAAAAGTAATGCAAATCAAAAATAATACCACGCAATATAATAGAAACGACGCACCACAATGCAATGCAGTGCAGAATACATACAAAACATGATCCACATAACTTCGTCTTGTAAGAGGGACTGCAAACCCTGCGCGCGTTATCACCATTACCTGCACACCGAAGACGTGCACTACACAATGCAGGGGGGTGGTGTTTTCGGTGTTTCTTCTGTGTTGCACTGGTGGCTTTAATCTGTAATGACTTAAGGACAATTTCGTTATGAAATTTTAAAATCTACAAAGGAAACCCCAAGCAGACAGACGTGCAAGCATACCCTGCTTTCAGGCGTGCATGATAGGACATACACGTTACCAGGATGCTAGTTTCGTCTTCAACACAGGACACTAGGTTCAGTCAGAAAATGACTTGACCGCTTTCTTCCAACGGGGAACTGACTGGTGCGACTTTGAACAAAGCAAAACCACTTACCCCTAAAACCCTAGCTGTCAAAACTACCTTGGCGTCGTCGGAGCTACTGCCAATACGTACTGTCTGTGGGTCTGGAGATAAGACTGGATGGATAAGGGTGTGTGGGAGTGGGTTGGGCGGGGAGGAAAGGTAGTATATGGTGATTGTTCGAACATAGTGTGGTTGGCGTGTGATTTGATCGTCCGAAAATGATTTAGATGAGAAATAGTAATTGTGAGAAGAAAAGTTAGTCATCCATTGTTGTTAGTAGCAGCAACCGTAATAGTAGTAGCAGCAGTAGTGGTAGTAGTAACGGCAGCATCAGCAATAGGAGGAGGAGTAACAGAAGTAGCAGCAATTGATGGTAGCAGCTGCAACAAAAGCAGAACCAGTAGTCATGGTACCGAGAGGTGCAGCAGTAGAAGTAGCAGCAACAGCAGGAGAATCAACCATGGTAGTTACCGTAGCAGCCGTACGGAAAACTAAAAACTGTAAGCGGTAGTAGCAATCGCCGCAGTTATTGCATGCAGTAGACGCAGTAGCAAGAGCACCAGCGGAAGCAGTAGCAGAAGTGTTAACAGGAGGAGCAGTTGTAACAGCAATATGCGCTGCAGGAACTGTAGGATAAGAAGCATGAGTAGTGGTAGCAGTATGAATAGCTCTGGTAGCGGCAATAGATGTAGCATGGGCAGAGCGTAAGTAGTAGAAGCAGCAGCAGATAAAACAGCCGCAAAGGAAAAAGTTTCAGTTTCAGTTTCATCAAGGAGGCGTCAATGCGTGCGGACTAGTCCATATACGCTACACCACATCCGCTAAGTTTTGAGACCACACTGCGCATGATTTTAAGCTGATGGATAAATGAATTAACAACTAAGATGAGAGAATTGAAGAAGAGGGTCTCGTTGCTACGACTTAGCAGATGTCTGGGCTAAGCATTAGCCCAATGGAAAAAGAAACAATAGTATTAGACATAGTAGTAGCAGCAGAAGCAGTTGCAGCAACAGTTGTAATAGTTATAACAGAAGCAGCAACAGCTGTGACAGCAATACAACATTCAAAAGCAGCAACAAAAATATAGAAGCAGAAGCTGCCGTTGTCTCAGTAGTGATAATGGTAGTAGCGACAAAAAAAAAAAGTTCCCTGTAAGTTTAGTTGTATTTCTTCTCTAGTCATTCATTATGCTCTTTAATTGCGCAAATATTCACATCTTCTTTTGTTGTGAAAATATTGATTTTTATTTCGGCTGAGAAAGTCATGCTCTCACCTGTGTTGATTTATTTGCCTGTTCGCAGGATTACGGTAAAGCCACTTGCTCTGTTTTAACCAAACTTGGTCAAATGGTAGATCATGGTCGAACCCATTAAACTTTGATATACATCGAAAGATAGATCGTGGTCGAACCCATTAAACTTTGATATACATCAAAAGATAGATCGTGGTCGAACTCATTAAACTTTGATATACATCGAAAGATAGATCGTGGTCGAACTCATTAAACTTTGATATACATCAAAAGATAGATCGTGGTCGAACTCATTAAACTTTGATATACATCGAAAGATAGGTCGTGGTCGAACTCATTAAACTTTGATATACATCGAAAGATAGATCGTGGTCGAACCCATTAAACTTTGATATACATCAAAAGATAGATCGTGGTCGAACTCATTAAACTTTGATATACATCGAAAGATAGATCGTGGTCGAACTCATTAAACTTTGATATACATCGAAAGATAG
>CM065714.1:33414398-33416898 GCA_033310375.1 Conus canariensis
TCTGGATCCAAAATAGTCGGTTACTTTATCTTTGACGTCGATCTGGGTCACGATGACACACTTATGTCAGTTGACATTTAATCCTGCTTTGAGCGAGAACGACCCATCATGGTTCTCTTGATTCTAAACCTTTATCTCAGTTATGATGACCATGTGGATGACATTATCTTTAACCGAAATGTTGGAGGAAACAACATAGAAGGAGGGGATGAGGTATAGACACGGGGGTGCCACAGACCTGGAGAATCATAGATCTCCGAGGAACATAGATCTTGGGATGCATACACCTGAGGAAATAAATGAGAAGGGGGATACAGACCTGCGTAAATATCCCGGGGGTATAAAGGGGGGGGGGGGGGGGATACAGACCCGAGGAAACAGACCTCGGAATCAAAACCTTCCCTGATACAGACAGTTAAGGACAGACAGGCACAGTCAAGGAGAAAGAAATGTAGAGACAGACCGACAGATAGGCAAACACAGACAGACTGACAGCGACTGAGACACTGACCGAGAGACAAAGAGGAACATACAGAGATAGAGACACAAAAAGGATAGTGAGAGACAGACAGAACTGGAAGCAGGGAGAGATCATCCTAGACTTTCTGGTCAAATCAGATATGCATCCTACCCGACATGTCCGATATTTGAGGCTAGGCAGTTCGGGCTGTTTGGACACGTCGGGCGACTGTAGGAAATCCATTTGTCTGTTTGGAAAAATCTGGGTACAACAAATGACTCTCTTGGTTCCAAATCCAAGGCAGCGGAACCACAGTCGGTGGAACGCCTTCAACACAAGCTCAGTATTGCGGTGCTGTTTTCCGACAAAAATGGCCGTCCCAGGTGAGCAGGGAGAAAGAAGAGGCAGAGATGTATGGCGCTTATCAACAGAAGAAGGCAAAGAAAGCGACATCCTTGCCATCAGGCTTCTTTTTGAGTAACCCGCCAAGTTTAAATTCATAACGATGGCAATACTAATGACATCAGTATCCTTGGCACTGTCGTTGTACAAACTGACAACCAGTGTGCTCCCATGGTGAGACAGCAGCACCGCCCCTAACTTCAGACGAATGCTGCTTACGTCACCAATCTGTCTGACACAAATGCAGACACAAGGTGCATAGAGCAAACAAGGAACGGTTTAGACGGATCCTAACGGGAATTGAAAAAATTCCCATGGTGTACTATGGTGAAGGACACGATGAAACTGTGTGATTTAATCATTCGTTTAATTGAAGCCCATATTGTTTGTTCTGTGCGCCTTGCGTCTGCAGTTGTGCAGTGCAGGATTCATTTGAAGTTAATGACGAGTTATTGTCTCGCAAACAGAGCAAAAGTTATCGTTCTTGTGTGCGATTTCCTATTTCTGTCTCATAGTCTTACTTACCATTTCCTCTTACATCCACTCCACTAGTTATGTATGACTGATTGCGCATGGCACACGCTACAGTGACGGCCAGCAATTCCGCTTGTTCTAGAATGATGCGGACAGTCAGCAATGCAACTCTTTGAGAAAGGTCTTAAGACAGACTCGGAGTCAGGTGACCGAGGTTTTGAAGACACTGTGAAATGGTTACGTGAATGTGGTACGCTGAAAACGTCACCGATTTCAACACCAACATTAAAAAACGGTCGTGGAAGCTGCACATATCTCGGACAATAGTTAACTTAATGGTTATCAGTCACTCATATCGTTAGGGGTACAGTCGGAAATCCATTTCTAAAGATGTAAACGCAGACCTGTTTTGTAGAACAGAACTTTATAAATCTTCATTCTTTCCTTCAACAACTGCCCTCTGGAATGACTTACCAGACGATATCAAACAATCAGATTCATTAAGCCGTCTTAAACGATATCTAAATAATACAGATAACCCAGTACCTATGCATTACTATTTGCCTTGCAGATCAACAGAAACAGTTCTGAGTAGACTTAGACTGGGAATGAGTGATCTAAGGGATGATCTCTTTAAACGACACCTTTCAGACAATTCATCATGCATCTGTGGATCACCAGTCGAAGACGCTTTACATTTTCTGCTAGAATGTCCTTTGTACCATCAGTCTAGAGCCCAGACAATTGATCATCTGCCAAATGATGTTAGAAACGATGTTTCAGCTCTCTTATTTGGAAGACAAGAAAAAGTATAAATGAAAATCAAGAAACGTTCGCGGTGGTGGACGATTTATTAGCATGTCTGCACGTTTTGAAAAGGATTGAACTTTTATTTGTCCATTTTTATCCTGCAGGTTTTTTTTTTGTTTTGTTTTGTTTTGTTTGGGTTTTTTTTACACGCACGCAAGTGCACGCACGCTTGCACCCTCATACACACACACACACACACACACACACACACACACACACACACACACACACACACACACACACGCTAGATGACCTGGTGTAGTGCTCTTAACACTCTCCCAGTTTGTTCAGCATGCTTTCTTTTTCACCACCTTGTATTTGTCTTTGTACCCCCTCTCTTTCTCCTTTTTTCTT
>CM065714.1:33421898-33434398 GCA_033310375.1 Conus canariensis
AAGCCTCCTCCTATTCTCCCGTCCGCTCTGCATTCTCCCCATGTGGTCAGCTGGGCTGAAATTGACCCTGAAACTGAAAAGAAAAGGGAAAAGTCACAATTTTTAAGACAATTCAGTGCATTAGCTGGACACCCTCCATGTTCCGGCATGGACAGTTGCTCCCACCCACACCCTCCTCCTCTAACTCTCCTCGCTGCACTGTCAGAGGTCTGGCACTTCAAAACCAAAATAGGACCCCCTGCTCCCTCCCTCTCGCCCCTTCCGTCCCGCTCCTGCCCGCCCCCTTCTCTCTTCCCCTCCTGGACGGAGTTATCATCACCTGGCAGTTCTGAAGATTTGCTTGTCTGCTCTGACAGCTTTTTGTGACGTCTGTTTTGGCACTTGAGAGCGAACGTGTCTAGTTTGGTTTTACCGTTTCTATCATTGTATTTGTTCTCTCTCTCTCTGTCTGCTGCACACTTCCTCTCTTGATTCTGCTCCCTGCCTCTCAGTTCTTACCCGCTTGAGAAAAGATGAGGAGAGCGAAGCAGTTGTGTCTGTGTGTGTATGTCTGTTCTTGTCTGCCCTCTCTTCTGTGCATGTACAGTTAGTTCTTGTACACTCCACGCGTTGGCCTACGTACAGCACAACGCAAGACTGTGGGTCAAGAATTTAAATGACAAAGAAAAGTCCTGTACTCTGTCTGTGTCCTTGGCGGTAACTAACTCCTTCTCTTCCTGAATTTTGTTTCCTTTTCCGCCCTCAGTCACTCCCTTTTGAAACTTGACAAAGAAAAGGTTTACAGTTATTCTGACTGTCGCCTTGGGAGCATGAGTAACTGCCCCTTAAGCTATCTGAATGACGTAAAGGTCAGGGTCGCAACAAAGATGACCTTGTCTGCCTAAATGTGCAATGGTTTCCTGCGTTTTGGGTTACCCACTTGCACTGACTAGAGTGGAATAACAAAATCTTGCGGAAGCCATCGCCCGTTGTGATGTAAAACTTGGTTCGGCGTTACAGTGTTAAAGAAACCGTTAAATTCGGTTCGTACATCTTCAGTCAACTTCATTTGACAATGAGCATGCAGACGCAATTCCATAGAGTTCTGAAAGCTTTAATAGTTTGTGGATGGCCATGACCTTTACCTTGATTGAAGATCACGGAGGTCAGATTCACGGCTAGGGTACCACACAGACTGGGCACATAGAAACTGGATTATTGTAGATGTGAGACCAGTTTTAAAATGGTTCACATCAGTGAATGAAGACTGTACGTGTTCAAAATAAATGTTTTGAACTTTGACCTTAAATCAAGGTCGAAGCAGGGACAAGGTGGTCTGCCGACAGAGACAGCGTATTATTGTTGCGCAAATATGGGCCGATTTGGATGTGGTTTGGATAACTGAAGAACGTGGAATATCAACATGTGTCTAACAATAACTTCATTTTTACCAGCATCCTAGGTTCAAGAAAGTCAAAGTCATAGCAGAGATAGTCGTTCCTGTCCCCGTGAACAGTGATTTCTAGAAGTTTCGGGTCAGTTGAAATGCAGCTGTCTAGTGACTGTAAACTCTGTGTACAGGCACAGATAAGTAAGGTTGTTTTTTTTCTGCCCCATCTTCATGGCCATCTCAGTGACAGTGCACCCACGCCGCTTATTCCGAGCCCCCGTCCACAGCCACAGCCCGGCCCGCCCCGCCGCAGCCCCATACTGGCAATCCACAGGGAGCAGTCAGTATCAAGTCGTCAAGAGGCTACCCACCGGAGGAGACACTGCACTGCTGCCGAGTCACTTCGGTGGTGTTCAGTTGCTCAGTTGCGGAGCCGTCGTGAGTGAGCTCTCCCTCCGGAGAGCGCCACCACGTCTGTCCAACGACAGCCCCCATGAACTTGCTTACACCGGTGACCCCGTCGTAATTAATGCAAGGCCACAGACGTGGAGAGGACATCGAAACTGAGGTCACCTTGAGAGCAGGGCATGAAGGACCACAGAATTTGAGACTTTTCTTTATACTGTTCGATGAGAATGAAGAAGATGATGCTGCAGATTTCCATTTCGGTCTGAGACTGCATGACAGGGCTGTACTCTACCATTACTTTCATAATATATCCCGGCGTCATCCAGGCCCGAGAGATACAGACACATATAATGTTGATCAGGAAATTTGAGCAACACTGTCAGAGAAACATCCATTAAGTGGATGAAATTCGACTGTTTGGTCCAAGTCTTCCCAAATGAGCCCATAGCAAACTCAAATCTGGGTAGGAGCCGGTCGGGGTGTATTGTTTTGTTTAACGTTGACCGTAGATCGATGTCACAGCGTGGGATAAACTGGTCGTGCGGACTACGATTTCTTTTAAAACAGATCTGGGTTCCAATTCATATGTGATTTCTGTACTGAACTTGGTTGATAACATTGGTTTTGCTCTTGGTTCAGGATCAGAATGCTAAATTGCTGAACTGTCTCTATTTAAGTCTCCGTGTTTATTGCAATGATTTTTGATGAAATTCGATGTGATGGTAGAGAATTCAGAACATTCTGAACTCGTCTCTTTTAAACCGATCTCGTGCCAAGGGTCAAGTTTTCATTAGTCTTTTTTTTTTTCTATTGTCAACGCAGACAGCAGTTTGTTTTTCCCACAAATACAGGACCAGTTCCAGTGCGGTTAGAATTCAAATATTGCCAGCTTTCCTTCAATTGGGGCGATGGCCAGAAACTTCACTGTATTGAGTTTGATTCTTGATTGCAATTTTTGCCCCATTTTGTATTCCCTGAAAGACTTCAAGCAAAGGATACAGTCGTCAGATGGGAACCCCTTTTTTAAAAAGATAAAATGAAACCTTTCAATAAACAGTGTTTCAGATCCGTCTGAAAGCAATGTTGTTTCGACCTCCCCCCCCCCCCCCCCCTCCCCGAAAACAAGTGGGGGATCATATGTCTAGCAAGAATTATGGGTCCGAATAAAAGTGAAATAAATATTTTTATCAGTGCCGCTTGCTTTGCTATCATTGACGTTTTCAGACTAGTTTGACTTGCCAGCAAATTGGAAGCTCTCAAATGAGCGCATTCACATGATACTTGACACAGTCATGTGGTGCAAAGGAACCGATGTAGAGCTGTTTTCATAGAG
The DNA here is from genome assembly GCA_033310375.1 of Conus canariensis. Lineage (NCBI taxonomy): Eukaryota > Metazoa > Mollusca > Gastropoda > Neogastropoda > Conidae > Conus > Conus canariensis. The sequence goes on from CM065714.1 coordinate 33,425,009, forward strand.
CTACTGTTTTTATATGTTAGTGATTTATGGGCTGATAGTTTTGTAGCTGAAAAAGAAAAAGACATAAATCTGGGAGAGTCGAAATCTTGTTCGAACCGCATACCCCCAGACCCACTTACCCACTTGCTTGATTCCACCTCTGAGAATGAATGATACATATTCTTACCCTTTTCATCATTTTTCTCTGCTGATTTTTATCTTCAGAGGGTAGCAAACCCCTATCTGTATGAGATCTAAAGCACTGATAATTTTGAATCTTGACATTTTGAAGTTATACAGACGACAATAACAACATTTCTCATGTCTGACTCTCTCATTGAGATCTTCACAAGGACGGATGTGTTTACTGGCATCACACAAAGGTGTCTGTGTTCAGATGGCATGACCATTTTGCGTTCATTGGGGGCCGCATACAATGGCTCGTTTTGTTAGTTTTTTTTTTCCTGCGAATAGGTGAACTTATTTTCAGAACAGCTCACGAGCCACACGATCTTTCTGGGGGGATATAATGTGACACTTGCTGCGATTGCTTTCTATCTTGTTTATGAACTCCTTCAGATCTGGTTGACCTGAAAGATTTATTTTCCCACCGTTTTCTTTAAATAGAGAAGAGAAGATATTACGAAGTAGGCTACATACATCTGGAGCACTCCTTTCAAACTCATTTATGCCATCGGAAGGGCAGGGTGAAGGTAAATGTCTAGTGATATGCCCTTCACTGTTGCACATCTTACCGTGTGCTGAGTTATATGCGTCAGGTTTCTGTTGACTCGATATTTGAAATTAAATGCATTATGACAAGGCGCTTCTTGACAGAAAATGGGTTTTCCCAAAATTCTTAAATGTAGATTCCCCCCTTCACTTCCGTGTGTGTGTGTGTGTGTGTGTGTGCGTGTGCGTGTGCGTGTGCGTGCGTGCGTGCGTGCGTGTGTGTGTGTGTGTGTGTGTGTGTGTGTGCGCGTGCGTGCGTGCGTGTGTGTGTGTGTGTTTGTTCTAAATGACTAGTCCTCTACATTTGACATTAAAGGGTTGATCAGTCCTCTAAATTTAATTTATTCCCATGTCATCGTGTCGGTCTGTTTGTCTTTTTCCCCTCCACTATCCACCCCCACCATTTCTGTTCCACTGCATCATCTTTCCGTGTTTTGTTTTTAGTATCAATGAAAGCATATAAATGGTAACATGATATCATTTCAGTATGCACAAGCACTTATGTGTGACAAAACATTTCACTTAATTCCCAGTATCAATAAAGACTGTTCCCTTATGTTCTCCCATATACTTCTTTTTCGATTTTCGATGGAAACAAAACGTCCTATTTTAATCTTTGTCTTGATGTGATGTCAATTTTACACAATATCTTATTTTAACAGTGACCAGTCTCATCAGTTCTAGTTGTCATTTTCGGTTTATGTATTTCAACGTTGAAATGTTCCTTCAAGGAGGCTTGTTTGTTTGTTTTTTAGACCTGGTTTGAGGTGTGAAATGGCTTTTGTGGCGCGGACCGGGATGTAAACAATGCGATGTTTTGTTCACGGGCACCACCGTTCATCACATGTGTTGTATGATATCACATCTTCCATCCAGCAAAAGCACTTGACCTTTCAAACCTTGTGGATTCAAGATGGAATTCTGTCAGTTCCCAGGGTTTTTGTCTGTCTGTCTACCTGTCTGTCTGTCTCTCTCTCTCTCTCTCTCTCTCTCTCTCTCTCTCTCTCTCTCTCTCTCTCTCTCTCTCTCGTACACGCGCGCGCGCACGCACACACACACACACACACGCACACACACACACACACACACGCACGCACGCACGCACGCACAATAAAAAGCAAAATCAGAGATCTCTCTCCATCTGAATCGACCTTCTCACAAGATCTCAAACGGGACACCGACCAGTGGGACTGGAGAACGAAAGCGGGAACCGAAAACAACAGAAAGAGGAGGCCAGAACAAACACAATAAACTCCTCACAAACCGGCAGGGATCCACCGTGAGGAATCTGACCATCTTGTCAGCGGCGGAGGCAGCGGCATCGACGAAGAGGGCAAACATGACAAACACGCCGTTTGAAGGAGCGGTGCCAGATCCTCCACCCCTCCTCCCCCTCCCTCCAAGCCAGCGCAGACGGCGGGTGGGGAGTGGGGTGGGAGTAGAGTAAAGTGTCGGTCCCTGTCTGGACGGCTCCTTAATAAAAACAGGCTGACCAAACAGATGCCAGACCCCACTCCAAAGCGTGGCTGTGTGGTCAGTGCTCAGGAAAGTGCCGGAGATAAGGGGGGGGGGGGGGGGGGGATTGTCTGGCGCCAGGGTGGACAGGTAGGAGGAGGTGGACTGACCAGACTGGCTGTCGTCTGGCTGAACTGCACAGCATACACCTGTGTTCTGAGCGTGGTGTCTGTAGGTGTGCTTCCTCATGGAAAGAAGACGGAGGAGAGAGGAGACTAGTTTGTCTTCTTGTGTGTGTGTGTGTGTGCGCGCGCGCGCGCGCGCCCGCGCGTGCGTGCGTGCGTGCGTGCTCGGATTTAGTCTGTATGTGTGTATAAGTTAGGAGGGGTTTGCTCTCTCTCTCAGCCCCGCCTCATCGTTGTCAAGATTACTTTTTGTTTCATACCTTTAGCTTTTCTTTCGCTCATGATCTCGTTGTGATTGGTGGCATTGGCTGAGTTGTCGTTATAGTGACTTGTTTTACCGCTTATGTTTTCCCGTGAACTATTGTATACCTGCAATTTGGGCGTTTGAGAAGAATCGTCTTGCGATGGGATTTTCGTCAACTTCTATAGTGTTGTTCGAATTCTTCTGAATATACATGTATCACATACAGGTTTTTTAAAAATGCCTATTTGTAAAATGTGGTGTGTCAGTCTTTCAAATGAGAAGTGAACCCGAGGTCCCGCATGTAGCTTACAGTTATTGAACGTAAAAGAACTCATGGCAATAAGGACGTTCCTGTCAACAAGCCGTAGGAAATCCACTTCGGTAGGTAAACAAATCGAATAAACTGCAGCGCATGATTGCATATCGGGATGGTATTAACGTCCTATCGGTCGGAGGCACTTAAGGACACATGAACCCCAGCTTCACAGCGGTATTGATGGGTTGGAGTTGGGGGTCTTGTGTCCCGTCGAGTCAAGTGACAGTCGGTGTTGACAGCTATTGGAGGTTTTCAGTGACGTCCCCATTTCCGCCATTCCTGCCAAAGCCCTTATCAGAACCACCTATATGGATCCAGACGATCCAGTTTTGGCCAGCTTGTGCAGAGCAGTCTAACTGGTCGCCTCCCCTCCCCCCCCCCCCCCCCCCCCCCCCCCCCCTCCTCCACTAGCTGTGGAAAGCCAGAAGACAAGAGTACGAGTCGCTGGGGTTGAATTCAGCGCCATTGGTGCCAACCATTCCTCTTCCCTGCACAACGGGTATGCTGCGCACGTCTGTGTTTTAAACATACCTGGCGGAGAGCAGTCAGTGGGGTCAGCGAGAGCTTCCGGAGCGCGAAATCTGACACGCGTCCGTGCCTCTTCTCTCTTATCACCTGTGCAAGACTGATGGGTCGAAACAAAGGGGATCTCACCTCGATCCCAGAACCACCTTTCATTCCCCTCTCCCACCTGCTCCCTCCCTTCCCTCCCACCTCTTCTCCTTCTCCTCTCTTCCTGCTTCGTGAAAAGATGGAGTTTTCAGCATTCGGTCAATATAGATAGGTCTGTTCCAGCCCCGCAGATACACAAATAAAGGGAAAAAAAGAATAGCGATTCTTCTTGATAATAAAAGAAAGAATGAAATCTTTATATTTTAAAACTGGTTCTTTTCAAAATGGGGATAATTGAAGCAAGAGAGGAAAAGTTAAGTTACTGGATCGTCCAAACAGTGAAACAAACAAATTACAAAAACAGGCACAACGCGTTTCGATCTACTGATCTTCAGGCGGGACAAACAACATTAGCAACATCACACAAAGAGTCACCTTTTCGATCTCAGTGGAAAGTATGATCTTTGGATGAAGAACGAAAACTGCGGAAAGTGACTGAAGAGAAAAGGGAAGAGGTCGGAAAGGGAGAGGAGGTATGACGTATATAACGATGACGATGATGATGACGATGATGATGACGATGACGATGATGATGACGATGACGATGATGATGATGATGATGGACATAGTAAATTAGAAATATGATAAAACAAACTCTAAGAAGTATGGAAATGATTAGGAATTTAGAAAACGTGAAATAAATAAAATTCGGAATAAAATATTGACAGCGAAGGTGTGATAATATAATAGCAATCATGATAAGAATATGAAACAGAGTGTAAAGGATTTTGATGATGACAACGATGAAGATGATGATGATAAACAGTTGTAGGAGGATAGATGATTTAGTGAGTAATGAAATAAGGAATAATGAATAGGTGAACAAAGAAAACCCAGCAAATAGGTAAAATGAAATGGAACTAATCGGCGAGTAACGAGCTGAATTTAAGACAAGGTGGAAGAAAATGGAGTGAAAAGATATGCATAAAAAAATACATGTATCTGTAAAGAGGCTAAAGTCAGAAAAAAGGGGGTCATTAAATAGATAAATGGTGAATAAGTTAATAGATAAATGGTGAATAAGTTAATAGATAAATGGTGAATAAGTTAATAGGTGAAGAAAAGAAATGAAAGTAGTAAAGAAAAGAGGAGAGAGAAGAGAAACATAAATAATCGGAGTAAACAGTGAGTGGTATAGTAGAATATCCGTAAAGTGTTTTGCGAGTGTTACTGTGAGGATGAATAGATATGCTTTTTTTTCATATTGAGGCCAAGTGGAAAAGGGTCCCCAGTCTGGCAATGAGATGGGATTCTTGCTCTCAAAGTTGTCACTATGCAGTTGCCAAAGCGCCTGGATTTTAACCTCATTGATGTTGTGTAGGTGATGGTTGAAATGCAGAGCGACTAGATTGGGATGGTGAAGGCGAATAACGTCGGCCAGGTGTTCAGAGATGCGCGAGTCAAATGTGCACGGTGCATTGCCTACAAAGATCTTATTATTTTCTGTTACTGAATATCATTATTATTGTTAACATCATTGTCATCATGACCATCATCATTACTATTATTATGACGATCATCATTATCATCACCATCATCATCGTCGTCATCATTGTTATCATCATCGTTATTACTTTAATTCATCCCATCTCTACCCCTACCCCCCCACCTCCCCCCTCCCCCCCTCCCCCTCGTCCTGGTCCCTTTTCTCTTCATTTCAGTTCCTCAGTTTTAGTTGTTCACCAAAGAATATACTTTCCACGGAAGTCGAAAAGATAAATTGTTGTATGTCTTTTTCATAATGTATTTTGTCCTCCCCGACGAAGATTAATAGGTCGATACGGCAGTCCAGTAACTTTACTTTTTAACAGGTGCAAACAACTAGAACGTGAAAGTGTACATTATTTATACACCATTGTCGGAAGAAGGTGCGTCCGGGTGTTCGCCCGCGATGTGTGTGTGTGTGTGTGTGCGCGCGCGCGCGCGTGTGTATGTGTGTGTGTATGTGTGTGTGGTAGATGTGGCAACTAATTTTTTTTTATCATGCAGAATATTAACCGAAGACTGTTCTCTCTCTCTCTCTCTCTCTCTCTCTCTCTCTCTCTCTCTCTCTCTTACTCCTTCATCTCTATTCTCCTTACTCCTTCAACACAGCCACCCCAGCCTCCATTGCCTCCTGTCTGAACAGATAGCAGGCCCGCGTAGGCAATCCAGACGATAGCAGGCGCGCGCAGGCAGTCCAGACGATAGCAGGCGCGCGCAGGCAGTCCAGACGATGTGTCCAAAAGAATGAGAACCCACAAATTATGACTGGAGGAAAGCGGGGTTCACGATGCTATTTACGAAGGCTGTGGTGTATTTAGAGCCATGAGAACGTACCGTCGCAGCACAAGTAGCTTTGACAAGCACTATTCAGCTTTGTGTGTTGATGGCCAAACAGAACTGGTCTTGCTAGTGTTCGTTCCTGAAGCTAGCGGTTCTGGGTTTTTTTTTTGGGGGGGAGAGAGAGAGGGAGGGAGAGAAAGAGAGAGAGAGAGAGAGAGAGAGAGAGATTGAGGTTTATTGATAAGTGAAAAATTGTTCTTAGAAGGAGAGAGATAGAGAGAGAATTTGATAAACTCTCTTCCTGAAGGTAGACAGAGGAGGGGTAGGATTGGTTGATTGATAAACTTCATGCCCAGGGTGAGAAGTGAGAAAGAGTCTGGCTGACCGGTAATCCTTCTTCCCAAGGAGAAGAGAGAGAGAGAGAGAGAGAGAGAGAGAGAGAGAGAGAGCACACGAGAAGAGGGTCGATTAACAGAGAGAAGAGAAAGATACGTTGCTAATTTGTATTTTCAATGTTAACATATGCAGAACAGAAGAAAAATATCTCGCGTCCTCTTCCCAGAGGAAAAATAAGATGATTATGAATAGGGGACACTGGAGTTAGTCGACCCCATTTGGCACTCAAAGCAGTGTGGACATCTGGGTTTTAATTTGACACTGAATGACTATAAAAAAAAAATGCTAAAAGGTTGTGAAAAAGAAAATCTTATCACCGTTCATTAAAACATCTCGTTTAATAATAATCAAATGAAATAAACCATAGCGTAAAATTGGGATTTGTAACCAGAAGGACATAATGCTAAAAAAAAACTTAGAGTTCATGGGGTTAACAGCGGATGCAGAGTCCGTGTCAGTCAGAGTTATGATAAATCAAAGTGGGCTTTTTCCTATGCCTGTTACATTCCACGTGAGCCTAGTATTTACGCTGTGTGCACTGGACACATTTTTCCCCAATTTTCTTGCTGACCTAGGGAACAAACAACACTGTAGACTTCATCCCCCGCTGACGGTGATGACCTGTTGTTCAGTGTCTGATTTGATCTTCTTTCTTTTGTACTCTCTCTCTCTCTCTCTCTCTCTCTCTCTCTCTCTCTCTCTCTCTCTCTCCTCCCAGTGGAACCTACACAAACACAGAACTGGGTTTAGTCTGAACAGTCTCCAAACGATTTTACCGCCAATAATCTTAACATTCAGTAGATCAATGTATGATCAATGTGTAGCAATGTATGTGCGCCAGTTTGGCATGTCGGCCCACCCTTACAGGGCAAATCGACCCCCGAGCCCAACTTTATTTCGGACTGGAATGGGGGGGGGGGGGGGGGGGGGATATCAGTAACCACTGACACAGAATTGGGCGAAAACGCCACTTTCAACTAGACCTTGATTTCACGAGTTCTGTCCACAGCCGTGTATGTCTGACTGACACAATTCACTTGCTATTAAACCTAATCCGGACACACCTTCAACAAATTTACTTTTCAATAATCAAAATCTTACTTTTATCCTCCATACGTGTCTAGAACATGCAGGCACCATACCTCCGGCGTAAAAAGGCAATAACTTAGCCATGTGACTGAACTAAATAAAAAAGACCTCAAAGGCTTCAAATACAAGCCAGTGGTCCGATTTACCTCGGTTCCCTTAGGGTTGATATGAACAAAAGCACAGAGAGTGGCACGTTTAGAGCATCGCATGGCAGGTCACACCTAAACACTAAACATTCCGGCATGGCAGACGATAAGCTTCTGTACTTGCCACCGATGCCCCTTCCATCCAACATGAGTGGCATAAGGTCATTGGTTTTTTTGTTGTTTTTTTTCCTGAACTTGCATCTCGCTTATCTCCCTTGATGTAACCTCCATCCTCATGCTCCCCCCATCCCCCCACCCCCCTCCCGCTCTTCCCTCCCAGCTCTAGCTGATTCTCTGTGGGAAAGGGCTTTTTAATCTGCTTGACGCCGTGACAGAAAGCTGTGTCTTTCCATAAAGCTTTCAACTTTCGGTGGCCTTGGGAAGCGATGAACCGATCTGATTATCCTGCTTTGTGTGCATGAGAGAGTGGGAAAAGCCAGGCTCACACTGCAGGGACCTGTATGTGGCTGCTTCACCATCATCTCTGGTGTGTCATGAAGGGGGAACACGCAATGGCTGCAACATGTTGTCAAGACAGCGATCAAAGAAATGAAATATGTAATAAGAGTTGTTTTTAAGAAAAGAAAGAACTTATCATTTTGCCATTATATTTAGATGTTTACTTTATTTGATCAAGCAAAACAAATTTGCATTCTCCCTCTCTCTCTCTCTCTCTCTCTCTCTCTCTCTCTCTCTCTCTCTCTCTCTCTGAGAATCAGTTTCTCCGAGTGCTTTCTATGTCCCTCTGTTTCTGTCTCTGATTGAGCAGAGAGGAAGATGGAGCACCTTTGTCGATCCGAACCATCTTCCAGTCCTGTTCTATCCCTTCCCCACCAACATCCCACATCACCACCTCTATCCGCTCCCCCCCCCCCCCCCCAAAAAAAAAAAAGGTGGGGTGAGGGGGGCAATAAGGAGTGAAGGGAGGGCGGTGGCAGAGAATGGGCAATGCCTGTGTACTCTGTTGCAGGTCATGTGAATGACAACAGTTCAGCAAGGCAGTAGATTTAACTTCTTACTCGCACTCGATTCACACTGCATTCATATGCAGTGGCATAAAGCTTTCTTTGTTTTCTTGAATCTGCTTCTTACCTATCAGCGTGAGACACCTCTGCTACCACACACACACACACACACACACACACACACACACACACACACACACACACACACACACACACATCTACTGTCTCTGTGTCTCTGTCTGTCTCTTTCTCTCTGGCTACTACTCTCTCTGTGTCTCTGTCTGTCTCTTTCTCTGTGGCTGCTTCACCATCATCTCTGGTGTGTCATGAAGGGGGAACACGCAATGGCTGCAACCATTTAAACCATTCTGTCTCTTTTCTCTCTCTCTCTCTCTCTCTCTCTCTCTCTCTCTCTCTCTCTCTCTCTCTCTCTCTCTCTCTCTCTCTCTCTCCCATACCTCCCTTCCACCTCTTCCATTCCGCCCTCTCTCCCTCTCTCTCTCGCTCTCAGAAACACGAAAAGGGGCATTTTGTGTCATGCTGTCCTCCACTTTAACGCACAATTTAGTGCGTTTAGTACTATAGACATCCCACTCTGCCGCTGTTAAGTCTAGGTCTAGTATCAAGGAATAAACCTGTTGATTCATTTATTGAAAGCCCTTGAGCTGGCATCTGTGCTGCTTTTTTCATCTGTCATGACGGTTGTAAACCTCTCCCTGTGTCTCGTGTGTCTTTGCCTGTTTTCCTTTCTCTCCTGTCTCACTACCTCATCTCTTTTGTAATTTCCCAACCGGCCTGTAATAAAAGAACATATGTCAACAGCGTTGATTTGCCATTTCTCAAGGTTTGTGACTTACTGGCCGTTCATGTCAAACATTCTAAGAATCAAGATATGCATATTTAAGCATGAAAAAGTATTAATCAGTAAATGGATGGTCTTACGAGT
>CM065714.1:33439398-33459398 GCA_033310375.1 Conus canariensis
AGACTTCTTCCTTCTGTCAGAATATTTAATCTGGTATTTTGAAGATGCTGACATTTTACCAGGCTATAGATCTGATCATTCACTGATTACACTAAAGCTTCAATTCGGAAAGGAGATTAAACACAAAACTTTTTGGAAATTTAATACATCTCTACTAAAAGATAAAGAATATGTAGACGGAATAAATAATCTAATAGAAGAAATAACAAAGGAATACACAGATAAAGATGAGGGTAATGATATTAATGCTAACAATAGCCAAGATGAAAACCAGTCGAACAGCTCAGACCCTAAACTAACAGTGTCTGATCGGGTCTTTCTTGACTTCTTACTAATGAAGATAAGAGTTAAATCCATCCAGTATGCCACAATTAAAAAAAGAGAATCACAATGTAAAGAAAACAGCCTTATGCAAACTATTAAAGATATTGAGAGTAAAGAACTTAAATCAGAGGAGGATTTGAAGACAATTGAAGAGAGTAATAGAGAACTGATATCACTAAGAGAAAAGGTTATGAATGGTGTACTACTAAGATCAAAAGCAAGATGGGTTGCAGATGGGGAAAAGGTTAGTAAATATTTCTGCAGTTTAGAAAAGCGTAACTTTATTAGCAAACAAATTGTAAAACTACTGGATGGACAAGGTAATATACTGGACAAACCAGAAGACATAAAAGTTACAGTAAAACATTTTTATGAGGATCTATACCGAAAAAGATCAACTGTGAAATGCAATATTGAAGATTTGGTGAATAAGATACCGAAACTAACAGAAGAACAGACTAAATCATTACAAGGTGAAATAACAATAGAAGAAGCAGGTATTGCATTGAAAAATATGAAGAACGGAAAAAGCCCTGGATCGGATGGGTTTGGAGCTGAGTTTTTCAAATCTTTTTGGAAACAAATCGGCGTGTTTGTAACCCGAGCTCTAAATGAAAGTTTCAGAGAAGGCGAACTATCAAACACCCAGAAAGAAGGTATTATAATCTGTATACCCAAAGAAGGAAAACCAAAAGAATATGTAAAAAACTGGAGACCTATTTCACTTTTAAACCTTATATACAAAATTGGCTCCACTTGTATTGCTAACAGAATTAAAAAGGTCCTTCCATCACTGATTAGTGAAGACCAGACAGGATTTGTCCCAAATAGATACATAGGTAGTAACATTAGGTTAATTTATGACATAATACACCATCTCAACATAAATAATATCCCAGGGATGCTAATTAATTTAGACTTCGAAAAGGCGTTCGACTCGTTAGATTGGGATTTTATGCACAAAGTGCTGGAGGCTGTAGGTTTAGGTAAAGATATATGTAAATGGATAGAAGTATTCTACAAAAACATTAAGTCTACTGTTATCGTAAATGGCCAAACATCACCATGGTTCTCAATAGAAAGGGGTTGTAGGCAAGGAGATCCAGTTTCACCATATATCTTCGTATTATGTGCAGAAATATTATCCGTAATGATCAAAGAAGAAAATAGTATTGAAGGTATACAAATCGGGGAGAAAGAACACAAGATATCACAATTTGCCGACGACACTCAACTGATGAACACAGGGAATAAGAAATCATTTGAAAAATCTATCGAGATTCTCAATAGGTTTGGGAAAACATCAGGTTTATTCTTAAACAAAGAGAAAACACAAGTAATTTGGCTTGGAAGACAAAAGCATAGTGAAATAAGATATATGGAACATTTAAAGATGATCTGGAATCCAAAAGAATTCAAAATATTAGGAATTTGGTTTACTCAGGACTTAACACACATGGAAAAAAGAAACTACAAAGATAGAATGATAGAAGTGAAGGCACTATTTAAAATTTGGCTAAAGAGAATCATTACCCCTTTAGGAAGAATTGCTGTCTTAAAATCATTAATTCTGTCAAAACTGACTTACCTATGGTTGATGCTTCCAAATCCACCTGACACATTTGTTAAAGAATTACAAGACTTATGTTACTGGTTTGTATGGAATAAAAAACAAGACAGAATTAGTCGAAAAACAGTTATTAAAGATGTACAGGATGGTGGGTTGAATCTACCTGACATAAATGCTCTCATCACTGCTTTAAAATTAACATGGATAAAAAGACTGAGACAAACAACACACAGATGGAGAGACATGTTGATCTTTTCATACCCAATTATTGAGAACATTGAGAAGTACTCTCCAAACCATCTGTGCATTACCACTCAAGACAATGTTTTCTGGAAACATGTATTCATGTCGTATAAGCAGTTCTATTATAAAATAAAACCAGAAAATGCTAGAGAACTACTTGCAGAACCAATCCTTTACAATGAACATTTTAAAATAGGAAATAAACTAATAAAACACAAAAACTGGAACAATAGAAATGTATTTAGAGTATCTGATTTGTTTCAAGCAAATGGAGATTCACTATCCCATGAGGAATTTAGAACAAAGTATAACATTGAAATAGATTTCCTATCTTATGGTGGATGTATATTATCCATTAAACGATACATCAGGGAACAAGGATTTGAGAATGAGATAAAAGATAACATTGAAGCAGAAGTCAGCACAGCATTAAAGAAAATGTATTCTGTAGATAAAGGTTCCAAAACTTATTACAGAATTATAGTAAAAGATAACTGGGAACCAAACTGTTGTGCAAAATGGACGGAGAAGCTGAATAGACAGATACCTTGGAAGAAATGTTTTAGAAAAATTCATCAAATTAAGGATATTAAGCTAAAATGGATGCAAATGAGAATAGTGCATCGAATAATTGCAACTAATGTAGCTCTGAAAGAAATGGGAATAGTAGAAAGTTATAACTGTAGTTTCTGTGAAGAGGAAAAAGACAGCATTGAACATATGTTCTGGAGATGCATACACGTCAATGATTTCTGGAAATCATTGCAAGAATTAATAAAAGGAAAGTGTTTAATAGCGAATAATCTGTCTCTGACTGAAAACACAATAATATTTGGAGCAGATGACAATTCCACAACTGATACTACATTCAATCTTATAATACTGATAGCCAAATACTACATTTTTAGCTGTAAAATAAACAAATGTAAGCCTTCAATAACAGTATTTCTAAAAATACTAAAGAGAAGATATAATCTTGAAAAATACATAGCAACTGTACAATTGAATCTGCAAAAATTTAACACTAATTGGATCAATTATGAAGTATTATTTGAAAATTGATAATCAAAATCATAAGATACCTGGATTTAATACGTGCATGAGAGGATATGTTCAGGATGTGTAGGTAATTTCATAAGGTATTCAAATATCATTGAGTGTGGTTGTAGCCTGTGGCCCGCTGCTTGTCTGGCATGGCGATGCCGCGGCTGGGACCCGTAGGCCGATCGGCAACTTAGCTGGTAGGTTGGTTTGTTGGTTGGTCGGCGGGGCACGGCTGTGGTGTAGCGATGTCATATTGGTAGCGGGCTGAAGAACATATAATTAACTTTCTTTTGATTGTTAAAGAAATATAAAGACACTGATGGACGGGATTTCGGTGCTGGTGTGTACACTCAGCTGGGAAATGCTTACGTCTGTTTAAATCTATATTTTGAAGGATCATTACAGTGAACATAATTATGTTATGCGTTATATACAACAGCTATCACATGGTACCACACGGAGAAAACATTACTTCATTATTATAAATTGTATAATTATGTATATTGTTTAAGTATTATTAATTCATAAGAAGAGAGAAAGTGGGGGTGTGGGTGGGTAGGGACGGGAGGGGGTGTGAGTGGAGTGAGCGGGTGTGTTTGTTTGCCTTTATGTGCTTGTAGTTTGTAAGAACTCAGAGGATTGTGCTTAGTGATTTTTGTTTGTTTGTGTATGTGTGTATATCCAACAAAAAGAAAACAACCTTTCCTCGGCATACATTGAACTCTCACTCAAATCCTTTCAAGCCGATAAAAAAGATAACTCGTTTCTAATACGTTTCACGGATTATTTACTACAATAATGTCAAACATGTACAAATATGATTAACAACAAAAAATATGTGATAATTTGCATCCGGAAATGTACAGCAAAGAGAAAGATCATGTTGATGAAAGAATGGAGATGAGAGAAAGAAGGAACTGTGGAATGGAAGAGAGAGAATGAGGAAAGAAATAAAAAAATATATCAAAAAAAAAAAAAAAAGAATTGCATTGTGGCTGAAGATAACCCGGGGATAACAGTGCATAGTGACATAATCTCCGAAATGTTTCTCGCGGATATTTGTCTATTTTGCTATCCTAATGACGGAGAACTACTATCTCCCGCCCCATTAACTTACTGGACTCCTCTCTCTCTCTCTCTCTCTCTCTCTCTCTCTCTCTCTCTCTCTCTCTCTCTCTCTCTCTCTCTCACGCATTCACGCACATACACGCACGCGCGCTCATGTACGCACGCGCATGCACGCACGCACGCACACACACACACACACACACACACACTTTTACTTTAACGGCCTGCGCAAGCTCCAGCGCGGAAACGCGCACGAGCATACACACACGCGCACAACAGAGAGACAGAGTCACATAAACAAACCCTGCACATATATAAAGAGAGACAGAGAGACAAAGACTAAACAGAGTCAGGAAGACAAAAGATGTTAACAGATGGGAAATATTCACCGAATTTCCGTCCTCGTCCTTTTCCCGCGCTACAGCCCGTATTGATGCCATCTGGACCGACACGGCGACCTTCATCTGTTCCTCAACAGCAATATCTTCACAGCAGAAGGCCCTATAAGAGTTTGCTAGCTTCCGAAACGAAATTGTCGAAACCACTGTAATCCAGACGAAAGAGACGGGCAAATGAACAGATCAGTGAATTTGTGTAGCTTTTATTGCTATAGCCCAGCCGACCACACAGAGCCTTTACATGGCTGTCTGACTCCACAGGGAAAAAAAGGGCCACGTCCTGAACAGGTCATGGATGAAACAGTATATCCTGAAAAAGAAACAAGCAATAAACACATTTCAAGACAGGGTGGGTATACCGTTGACGTTCTAACGGCGGTTGGGACTGCGCCTTGCCGAGAGCGGCAGTCATTCCGATTGATTTGTCAGTCCCGGAGTATGCAGGTTTGTTAAGATCAGTGAAAAGCCCATAAATATAAAAAAAAAATTCTTTTAAAATGATAAATGGGCACACAGGCACTGCAAAAAAAGAGAACTAATGTCCATACTAGACATTGTTTACACATTTTACAATCTAGTGGCCACATGAGAAAATAAAAAAGCTGGCATGTCGGAAAATTCTGACCTGAAATTATTCTAAAGATTCTGCAGAACAAGTCGTTGAGACAAGAGGATAATGGGACATGAATTTATCCAAGAAAAATGCAGGACAAAGTATTGGACAAATACAAACTTTCGTTTGAATAGCATTTCTCAAACAAATGAGCAAGTTACACAAATAACTGCAAGAAAATGAGAACTTTAGCGGCTGAGCACGAAGCGCGGCAGTGTAACTGTGTTCCATGACATTCTTGTTTCACTGATCCTGTTCAGCTGATAAGCTATTCCTCCTTCTCTTCTTATTGTTCTGTTTGTAAATTATTCGATTGTTCAAGATAGGCTATGCAGCTGAAAATTCATATTTGATGTATGTCCTTTCGTGCATTACATTCAGTGGTCCTTCACCCTTTTGCTTTACTGGTCTGCTTGTTTGCTAGTGGCTTCCAAGGTAATGCCTACTTTAGGTTATGTTTTCACATGAAAAAAGTCACGTTCTTGAAAAAAAAAATCCACGTTCAAAAAGGACATTTTTCGAGAAAAGGGTAAATTTCACGACAAGACATCATTTTCAGTTGAAAAACAGAGTTTTAATACGCGAAAAGGATACTTTTACGTGTACATGGCCATTTTTACGTGAAAGGCTGTAAAAGTACATGGTGCGAAAGAAAAAGAAATGGAATGTTTGAAAAGCATGTCCTCTTCAGACGTCACAACTCACAGACATTAAACAATGTAAAGAAGAACACTTCCCTGATGCCTGTCGGGGCCAAGTCCAGCATTGCAGATGCAGTCCCAAGCGCAGACTCTGCTATAGTCCAGTGAGGAATAACGGGGGTGGAAGGATCCCATGATTCAATCAGTAAAAGGTCTTTATTTCTACACATCCATCGTTTAACGTCTTCATTACAACTGATCTGACCGTGTAAAATTGGAGCTACTTCCTCCGGGAACAGTGCATTGCCATACCGAGCCTCCCCTTTTTTTTCTTTTTGTTTTTCTAACATACGTGTCTATTTTCATTCTCATGTCTAAGTGGGTTGTCCAGAAATTTTTGGCCGGTGACAATTTGTTGTTGCCGTGCGCTCCTTTAAGTGCTCAAGTTGCATGTGGCACACGGGACCTCGGTTTATCCGGAGTCGGAAAAAAAGCGCGCGCCGCTCAAACGCGTCCCATAAAGCGCGCGTTTAGATGTCAGAAAGCGTGCGTCTTTCTCCAAAGATTTGCGCACCTTGCATGCCCACATGCGAGCGCTTCAGACAATACCGACAGTCAGAAAGTGTCAGAGTGCAGCATGCATACATCGTACGGTTCAGGCCGCACAGGCCGTATTGTATAGATGTTGATTCCTTTGAGGTGAAAACAAATACATCAAAAGGAATTAAAGGGTGTCACACGCACACACTCTTTCGCGCGCGCGCGCGCACACACACACACACACACACACACACACACACACATCACACACACACACACACACACACACACACACACACACACACACACACACACACACACACCACGAGAGAGAAGGAGAGAGAGGGATGGTTTCCAGCACGTTTTCCACCCTGTCCATTTGTTCAATAAATACTGTGTTGTTTCCAATCTCGCGCACGCGCACGTTCGAGTCTGTGTATGTGCACGCGCGTGTGTAGGTGTGTGTGTGTGTGTATTTGTGTGCGCGCGCGCGCGACGTTCTGTCCGTCAGCATATCTAACAACCAGTGGACGGATCATCATGAACGTGAACAAGATTGTTCCTAGAACTACGAACAGATGATAGAATGATGGAGTCTCAGTGTTCCGAATGGACCAAATGTCGAAAGAAAAATTACTCCATAAACGAACCAAACAGTTGTGATGTTCTGGAAGGCCTGGGGGTGAACATGTTGGATAGTGGTGTAAAACTCGACCTAAGGACGAACGCAGGATAGGATCAGCAAGATTACGCAAAAATAACTGCATCAGTTTTTTTCCACAAAGTACAAACATGGCCTTGGGATGAGCCCAGAGAATTCTGGGGGCAGATTCAGTGCGGATCGTTGGTGCAGATTCAGTGCGGATCGTTGGTGCAGATTCAGAGCGGATTGTTGGTGCAGATTCAGTGCGGTTCGTTGGTGCAGATTCAGTGCGGATCGTTGGTGCAGATTCAGTGCGGATCGTTGGTGCAGATTCAGTGCGGATCGTTGGTGCAGATTCAGTGTGGATCGTTGGTGTGGATCGTTGGTGCAGATTCAGTGCGGATCGTTGGTGCAGATTCAGTGCGGATCGTTGGTGCAGATTCAGTGCGGATCGTTGGTGCAGATTCAGTGCGGTTCGAAATCCAAGAGCGGATCCAGGGTCCATCAAAGTTCAGTGGGGGTCTGCGCTCTCCCGTGTCCCCTTCTGGTTGACCATGTGTCAGCTTGATAGGCGGTCCTTGGCGTTGCTGTGCTTCTAATGGCACACGCTTCGAAACTCTTATAAAGGAGCACGTGGTTCTAATTGTACGGCAAGCCTTGCTGATTTTGAAAATGAAGCTGGAGCAATTTTCCCATGCCTTTATTTCTGTTATCCACGTTGCCCTGGCCTGTCTAACTGTGCTGATGACTATTGCAAATGAGATGAACGCCACAAAAGGCTGTCGGACTGCACGTGCAAACGTTGAGCCGGCTGACGGATTTTCCTTTCAAATTGCCGAAATTTGTCAGTTAAGTTGATCTAATGATGCTAATGTTTTCAGAATATATACACATGCGCTCTCTCTCTCTCTCTCTCTCTCTCTCTCTCTCTCTCTCCTCTCTCTCTCTCTCTCTCTCTCTGTTTTGCGTCTTGAAAATCCTGTCTGTTCACTGCTTGATTTTTTTTCTACTTTCTGTCTCCTTACCGTCACCCACACCGATTCCCACATTCATTCGCGCACCAGCTCCACACCATCCGTACCCTCACTTCCCATGCACCCGCTCCTCCCCCTCCCCAATCCCGGCCTTTTCCTATTCTCGTTACATTTTCAATTTTTTCTTTTAATTACAAAACTAACAAAAGAAGAGGGGGAAAATACAGATGACACATCGTATCATCGTACACACTTTCAGGTGGAATTGCCGGTGTCGAGGACATGCCATGGGTGTGGAGGACATGCCATGGGTGTGGCTGTGACATGCCATGGGTGTGGAGGACATGCCATGGGTGTGGCTGTGACATGCCATGGGTGTCGAGGACATGCCAAGGGTGTGGCTGTGACATGCCATGGGTGTGGCTGTGACATGCCATGGGTGTGGCTGTGATCGGGGAGTGGGAATGAGCGGCGTAAGGAAGTGGAAAGAAGATGGGACAGCAGAACATCACCAACAATGATGTCTGATGTTTATAAACAAGCTCCGCCTGTCGACATGCTCTGTCCCGGCCTTTGTGAACCTCTCACAGTTCTCTCCTTCGGCTGGCCGTAGGCTTTAGGGCGTTTTTCCTTAAATCTTATTAACGTACGTCCCTTTCTCGTTCGGTCTCTCTCTCTCTCTCTCTCTCTCTCTCTCTCTCTCTCTCTCTCTCTCTTCTCTCTCTTTTTTGTATGTGTGTGTGTGTGTTCGTTTTGTTGTTTTTGTTTTGTTTTTCTGAAGGATATTAACACCTGTGGCTTGTTTCATAGTAGGCTTTTAAAATCTGCATCAGACGATTTTTCTCAGCACCCTAATCGGAGCAGTTCAAGATTATTACTTATTGTCCCATCTCCCGTGGGCTCGGAGAAGCATTATTCCCACACCGCTCTTTCGTATACGCAGCTTCAGCCAGGCTCTTCTTGTTGCAGTCCCAGTGCTAGCAGGTGACATGGAACTGTTCTCTAGTTTCCAAGAGGCAGCCCACCAGAGGAGACACTGCATTGTCGTTGAGTCACTTAAGTAGTGTTCGTTGAATCTTTTTTGCTGATCTTCCATACGCAGGACACGGTTTCTTAGCCTCCTGACGACCACGATAACTGCTCCGCTATGGAATTAGACTGACTTAGAGCGCTCCTCTCCGGAGAAGACCTCCATCTGGTCCGTTGAGCGACTTCCCCATGAACTTGTTGACAGCGAAGACTTGGGAGTCTTGGAGCTGAAAAAGAGATAATAACTTAGGTTACCAGGATGACTGGCCAGGATTTGAGAGACTGGTTTTCTCCATTCTGCAAGAGTTTACACGAATTCGGATGGCGCTATGTAACTACAGCTTTGTGACCACTTTCTCGGGCGTGCCCCCCCCCCCCCCCCCCCACGCACACGCATACACACACGTACGCACACGACACACACTCACACAACACCACGCACACGCACACACACACACACACACACACGCACACCACACACGCACACACACACACACACACACACACACACGTTATCATTCTTTTAGATAAAAATCTTTCTGTGATATCTTGATTTACAGCCGTACTTGTGAATAATGTCTTTGTTGTTCATTACATTTGCAGTCCGATCTGTGAACAAATAAATTTCTCTTTTAGGCTTATGCTATCCATCACTTCTAAGATATTGGAAGTAAATTCATAAATTATCTGGATTTGTCTCAAAAAGATTAAGAGGCTGGAGTTTGTTTTTCTTTTCCTTCGATTGTCAATACTTTTCTCTCTCTCTCTCTCTCTCTCTCTCTCTCTCTCTCTCTCTCTCTCTCTCTCTCTCTCTTTCTCTCTCTCTCTTCTTCATTTGTTTCTCCTTAGTATGATCACATATAAAAAAAAGCATTTAGCTTCGACTTCTTTGATAGGTCAAACCATTCACTTGTATCGTTTTGTAACCAGACAACTGACGGAGCAGATGCACGAACTACACAAACTGCACATAATCACTTGAACATGAGAAATGGAGTTGGAGTAGGTGGGAATAGGAAATGGAGGAGTGGAGGGGGGGGGGGTGGCAGGTGGGAATAGGAAATGGAGGGGGGGGGGCAGAAGTATTTTCATTTTTTGCCATCATAAACTTGGGGATTTGTTTCAAAGAGGATGAAGGTTCAAGGCAGTGTACAAGCGGGAACAGGTGCCAGCTCCTCGTGTGTGTGTGTGTGTGTGTGTGTGTGTGTGTGTGTGTGTGTGTGTGTGTGTGTGTGACACGTTGTGATCATCCGCTGTCTTCTGTGGCAAAAACAAAGCAAAACAAAACAAAAACAGCGAGCAGCTGATACGGGGGAGCTTCCGTCTCCACTTCTTGAGCCCAGTGCCAGTGCCCTCCCAAGTACATGCGCCTGGACTCTTGCTTTCTCTGCCGGTCTGTCTGTCTGTCTGTCTCTCTCTCTCTCTCTCTCTCTCTCTCTCTCTCTCTCTCTCTCTCTCTCTCTCTCTCTCTCTCTGTTCTCTCTCTCTTCTGTGTGTTATTAAAGAAATCTCGAGTCAGCGATTATTTTATCAGGAGGAAATGATTGGTTGTATGGTATTCATTCAGACCTTCATTCTGTTCTTCATTGTATGTTTGCACTATTCATATAGATAAACAGACATGTGTGTGCGTGCAGATGCCTTCTTTTTTTTTTTTTAACATTACTTCGCAAAAACTTATATCCAAGTCACACTGACTTTCATCCACACATTATACACACAGAGCTGCGAACTATCTTGCTTTCGGCGGAATTTATCATGCACAAACGCACGTCATTCCGCTTGACGTCAAAAAATTATGATCGCCGAAAAGAAGAAAGGGGAAAAAATAAAGAGAATAAAAAGTTCGTTTATTCGCAGGGTTTGCACAACTGCCGTATGTTTAGCCAAAGAGCAGTTTGGAAACTTACTTCCGGTTCAGCTTCTTCCGCCGCCATCATGTCAGAACGACCTGCTGGGCCAATTTAAACACGAGGCAGAAAAGAAGAAAAACAATTAGAAGAGACATGCAGATTCAGGTTGCTTTCTGCTGTCATGATGGGAGTGCTGTTGATCCCAGTTAGCAATTCGCCCTGTGAAAGTGTTCAGCCTTGTCAGGAAGAACCGTACAGATTTTCATCCCTGCTGGGGTCAAGACACAACAGAGTCACTGCCGATTCTGAGTAGCGAAAATGAGCCTAGTCATCAGATGAAGCTTTGTGACAGTGTGCTTAAAAATGTAAAAGATCAACAATGCAATGGCTGCGACACTGATTCCAGGAAAGCACTTGACAAACGGAAAGAAACTGATTGTGTTGTTTTGTGTGTGACAGCGATGTATTCCTTTCAACTGCCAGATATTCCTCTTGGTTTTTAAATATATTCCTCTCAAGTCTCTATTAGAGATTGGCAGCTCTACACACACTTCTTTTCTTTTTTCTTCGTTTTTTAAGGTTATACAAACCTCCAATTTGCCCTACACAAATAAAGTATTCTAGGTTCACGTACCCCCATTCTTCTTTATCAGAAATACTGCATTCATTCCATGCGGGCAGTTCTCACATCAAACTTCAAAATATTCAAAATCCTCTCAGCAGCGGATGTCTCTCATCATCTCAAGGGCTGTGAGGGGCAGCCATGGTTTCAGTACCACCTCCCACGTACATGGCGCTTGCCCTTGAAAGACGAGGCACTCTGTTAGTATTCTAAATTAGTCACTTACGTGGTGATCGATCACAGGATCCACATCTTACCTACTGAGTGTGTAAACAGGATAGAATTTGAAAAGAATTCCGATCACGATCAAAACGAAAACAAACGTCCGAAATTCGAGGTTGCGATAAAAGCTTGTATTGAAAATTATCAAATAAGTTCACACATCCAATACTCACCCTAGAATCCAAAATGTATAACGATACAAATAGATGAGAGTTCAACTCTCTCTCTCTCTCCACTCTTTTACACTTATTTGTCCACTTTTCCTCCTAGCAGTCTTCTTTTTCTTATAAGTCTGTCCTCTCTTGTCCGCTGCTTCTGCCGCACTATTAGGCAATCTCTTGTTTTTCCAACAGCACAAATCACTGTTCAAAGAAAACAGACCAATGAGGAGCAAGCACCCTGTAAAGGTGAGTATCACTGCATGTTCAGAGTGCGCGCGCGCGCGCACACACACACACACACACACACACACACACACACACACACACACACACACACACACACCATTTTTTTTCCCTTCTTGGGGCGCATGGTACCTGTCCTTCGAGGGGTTGGGTGGGGGGGGGGAGTGTGGTGTGTGTGTGTTCGTGCGTATGTGCGTGCGCGCGTGCGTGTGTGTGTTTGTGTTTCTGAGCATATTCATCTCCCAATATTTTTTTAATGGAGCATCTCAGCTACTGGTATTATTCAATAATTCAAGAGATTGAAAAAGATACTCCGAGGGTTTGGCAAGGATATGTGTTCTTGTTGGGTTACACATTTTTTGTAAACAGTCTGTCGTGACGCGATTACGGTCTGTCGTGACGCGATTACGGCTCTTGTTTTCATAGGAATGATGCCATTTGGGGGGCATTTATTCATTTTTCTTGTCATAGAATTGTATATTCCTTTGCTTATTAAGTAAGGTAGTTAATTGTGTGTGCACTTTAATTATCAATTTCTTGATTGATGTTCGTTTCTTTACTTCATCGTTCACATGCTTGCGAATAACAGTTTACCTATCACGATTTTTCGGTTTACACTGTTCCCCATGAGAACAAGTAATTTGTTTGTTTGTTCAGCTGCTTATTATGAAGTTGTTTCAAGTGTGTGTGTGTGTGTGTGTGTGTGTGTGTGTGTGTGTGTGTGTGTGTGTGTGTGTGCATTTTTTTGACTCAGCAAAGATTTTTACATGGTACGCTTCATCGTGGTATTAAAGACAGAATCCATAAACACTTCGACCCACATGAAATCGCACTGCATATCTTTTCAAATGTGACTCATTAAATTGTCCTCCATTCTGATTTTGACTCGTAGCACTTGCACAAGCACAATAAGTTACTACTCTCTCTCTCTCTCTCTCTCTCTCTCTCTCTCTCTCTTTATATATATATATATATATATATATATATATATATATATTATATAGATAATGGTGGCAAGTGCCAACAGAGATTTTAAAAAAATGCTCAACCGCACTGGGAGCAACATTTGTTAAAAAGGAAAGGTTTAAAATTTTACCTACAACGTTGTTTATGCATGAAACCGCATGCGGTTGCAATCGTCAGGATGTGGTGGGTCTGTGCTGCCGGTGTTTTATAACTGCTTGTGTTGTCTGTCATCACGTGCTGTCTGTGTTTTTCGTGTGTTTCTGATTCTTGTTCACTGATAGGAATTTCCACTTGTGCCTGCAGTTGTTAACCATTTCTATCCTGGTGTTTAAAGTTGCCATTTGTGGTTTGCATAGTATTATGTATTTTTCTGTTGAGCATAGGTTACATCTTTTTGAAATATTGTTATATGGTGCTGCTCTTTTTATGATTTTCCAGGATATATTGTAGTCTATTTTTTTCTCTTTGAGCTTCCAGATGTATTTACTCAATTCTGTTTGGTTTTTGTATCTTTCTTTGTTAAATGACCGTTTGTGGTTTGCATATCTAGTTTTAAATTGGTTTTCAGTAATACCTATATATGTTTCTTCTGCGTTCTCTGATGTTACAGTGGCTTGGTACACAATATTGTTGTAGAGGCATTTGTTGCTCAGAGGGCACTGTTCTTTCTTGATGCAGTTGCAAGATTTCCTTTCGTCACCCTCGTTTTTCTCTATACTGCTTTTCATTTTGTTGGTTGAATCAATTATGTTTTTAAGGTTGGGCATACATGAGTATGATAATTTGATGTTACTTTTGTTAAATATCTTGGATAATTTGTGCTCTTTTGGAAATGATGATGTTAGGATTCTAAAGAATTCTTTCCCTATATTTGTTTTTACTCTTCCGTCATATGGGGGGTTGAACCATATGATCTTCATTTTCCTGTTCTTCTTGTGTCTGCTCATGTCATTATCTGGATCATATTGTAGTTTGTAGTTGTAGCCACTTTTGTGTAACGCTTCTTGATATTCAGCTGCAGCGTTATTGAATGCTGTTTCATTACATGACAGGTTAGATAATCTCTTATTTATGCCTCTGGGTATTGTTTTTAGTATGGAAGGTGGATGGTTACTTTTGATATTTACATAGACAGGTAGTGTCATTTGGTTTTTTGTATGGTTTATATATGTGCTGGTTGAGGTCTAACGTTATATCTAGGTAGTTCACTATCTTTTTATTTGCTTCAATAGTGATTTTTAGATTTTGGTTTTGGAAGATTTTACACAGTTCTTTTTTCTTATTTTCAATGTTTCTAGGGCTGTCGCTCAGCGCAGCGAGGCCGTCATCTCTGTAGAGTCCGACTTGTTTTCCAAGTTTTTTTGGATGTTAGATAGTATGAACAGTCCGACAAGTTCGCAAGTTTCGGCACCATCATACGATCCCATTGTAACATCAAAAGTTGAATTCTTACTTGCGCTCTTGGTCCAGATTTCATTTTTGCTGTGTAGTAGAGTTTTCTTTGTATGGAAAATGATTTCCATTTCTGACCCTGGTATTTCAGTATATTTGTTGGCAAATTTTATAGCTTTGGTGAGTAGATCTTCATCTATAGATGGATAGAAGTCTACTATGTCAAATGTTATGAAAACTGTATTTTCTTGTTTGTTGAGTTTCTTGAACCATTGTATGACTTCGTATGTGTTTTTCCAGAGATTGAGTTCAGTGTTCTCTCTTATGTTTTTATGGCTTTTTCTAAGATTTTTGTGCTGATTTTTCCTAATTCAGATTTGGATGGATTTATCAATCTGCATGTTGGGTTATTCAGAAAGTTTGGTTTGTGGTCTTTAAGTGTTATAAAAGCTTCTCTTGCTGCTGTTGTCTCCACTCTATCGCTTAAGTCCATTTGGTGCACAAGCTCCTTTTCTTTTTTCTGATGTACTCGTATGTAGTTTTATCAGCTTTTTTGTAATTTTTTTGGATGTTTTTATCGAGAAGCTGTGAGTACTCTTCAGTTTCCATTTTGTAGAAGTTGCTGGTTTTGTCTGCTTTCACAAATATTTTTTTGTCATTTTGGATTTGTTTGATTTCGTTTTTTAACGATGTTTGGAATTCGTTATTTAATTTTTTGAATTCTATATTAGCTATCATCCTTTTCATTTTATCCTCAAATGTCTTCATTTCTTCAATGGCTGGTGGAGCTCGCCATGTTTAGAAGTCGTATGTGTTTTTATCTTCTTTCTTGGCATTAGGGTTCAAAAAGAAAAATGCCTTCCATCTCATGTTTTTGATAAACTTTTCTGTCTGTTCTATCATTCTTTTCATATAGCACTGAGGTTTGGCGAAAGGTATGTTTTTAGTAGATTGTTTAAAATTGATTTTGTCCATTTTAAAATATATATATATATATATATATATATATATATATATATATATATCACACATTGATTCGTTAAAGACGTATCTAAGTGTCAAGAGACCGGAGCCAAAAGAGAACAAAGTGGGGGCGTGCTGGATGGGGAAGAATGAGTGATTTGCACGCACAGTATGAAGTACCTTTAAAAATTTGAATTTTTAGAGCCGGCCCAGGGTGAATTTTTCTTGGAGAGGGTACTGCTGCTGTGTTGAGTCCGGTACTGAGTTTTATCCCTTTGTCATCCTTCGACTGAATTGAAAGGAGCAAATGAATGAACTAGGGTGAACAGGAGCGAACGAGGGGAGGTAAAGCGACGGAAATGTGTACAAGACTGGACACGCATGAACCGATGATCATGGTACGTCCTATGGTCGCGTGATCTGAATCGAGTTCACTCAGTCAGCAACAGCATCGCTGAGGAAGATGGCCGGGATAGCTGTCGAAAGCTACGAGTGAGTAGTGCATTTTCTTTTGTTGGGAGACTAGGGCTAACTCTAGGTAGCAAGATGACCATCTTGTTATGTCTGTTTCACGGTGGTCAGTCTTCCTTCCGTTGACCTGCAGCGGGACTGGCCAGACAAGGACCTAATCATCCGTGACCTGAATGGAGATGAGTCATGTCCGGAAAGGCAGGAAGGATCACTCCTGGATTAGGCCTGTTCCGTCCACGCAGGCCCAACAACGCCGTTGTTCCTCCTCTTCCTTCCTCCTCCTCTTCCTTCTTCCCTTCCTCTCCTCTACCCTTTCCTCCTCCTCCTCTTCACTGTTCTCTCCTTTTTACCTTTTTCAGCCTGCCCTCCTTCTTCCCCGTCCTACCCTCCTCCTCTCTGTTTTCCTCTTCTTCGCTTTCCACTCTTCATTATCTCTTTTCTGTGCTGTCCTTGTCATCCTCTTTTCCATTCTCTCCTCCTCTGTGTCCTGTTCTTCTCTCCTCCTCTTCCTCTTTCCATTCTGTCCTCCTCTGTGTCCTGTTCTTCTCTCCTCCTCTTCCTCTTTCCATTCTCTCCTCCTCTGTGTCCTGTTCTTCTCTCCTCCTCTTCCTCGTTCTTCTGTCCACCTGTGTCCTGTTCTTCTCTCCTCTTCCTCTTCCATCTCTCCTCCCGTCTTGCTATCCTCTCTTCCACCTTTTTCTATCCTCTTCTGCTCTCCCTCCTCTTCTATCCTCTCTCCTCGTCTCTTTCATCTCCTCTCCTCCGTCTGTTTCTCGCTCTCCCTCTTGTTTCTACCCTGTCCTGTTCCTGCCCTCTTCTCCTCCTCCTCCTCCTCCTCCTCATTGCATTCTCTCCATCTCCCCGCCCCCGCCCCCCTCTCCTGTCGATCATGACCATAAACCCACAGAAAGACAACACTATGATGTGTCTGCCACAGAAGATGAGGAGACGACGACTATGATAATGACCTCAAAACGAGAGGGTGGGTTATTTTCCAGTGAGGACCGGAGTAACGAAAGAAACTGAAGGATTTCACAGAGTCACTACTGACATCGAAAGAGAAGAAGAAGAAGACGCCGAACTCTGTAAACCCTCTCCTACACAAGCCAGTGGATGCAGAAAGCTCTTCAGTCCGGTGCAGGGCATTCAGGTGCGCCGTGGCACCAGGGGCTCGGGAGCTAATCCCTTCACCACGTTATCAGGGTAGTGAGAAAATTGGAACAAGCCGTCAGTGGCCCCTCCGGAGGCGGAGCTGACAAGAGATGTCAAGTCTCCCAAGACGAAGGCCACAGAACAGGTGCCCTTGGTTTTGACGTGGGCCTGCCTTCCGCTCGTCTTCAGTAACAACACCGATCAGCGTGGGGCGCGTGGAAAGTGACTGCGCATCCACCCACCCCCACCCCCATCCCCATCCCTCGACCCTTCGCCCACCACCACTCCTTACCCACCCCCACCCCCACTCCCACTCTCACCTACCAAAGCACACACTCCCTTCCCATGCTTCAAACACAGAAACGGAAACATTTGTATGCGCGCCCGCGCACGCATGCTTGCACGCACGCACGCACGCATGCGCGCGCGCACACACACACACACGCACGCACGCGCGCGCACACACACACACACACACCACACACACACACACACACACACACACACACACACACACACACACACACTCGAGCGCACGCAAGCAGGGCAGGCGTACACGTTCACACACATACAAAACTACGTGCTCTCTCTCTCCTCTCTCTCTCTCTCTTCTCTCTCTCCTCTCTCTCTCTGTGCGTGTGTGCGAGCGCGCGTGTATGGTTTAGATGTTATTTTGCGTGTTTTTGTAACTTGATTGAGATCCATGTAATTTGTGTATCCTCATGTCATCAGGGTTTTCAAGCTAATGACAATAAAATGTAAAAGTGTCAGCTCTCTCTATGTCTCTGTCTGTCTGTCTGTCTGTCTGTCTGTCTCTCTCTCTCTCTCTCTCTCTCTCTCTCTCTCTCTCTCTCTCTCTCACACACACACACACACACACACACACATACACACGCGCGCGCGCGCGCGCTAATGATGAGAAACAAATATCTGCAAAACCTCAACTGGAAGTTCTGTCGCCTCCACACACACCCCCCCCCCCCCCCTCTCCAGCAAGAGAGAGTGCAGCATTGTGCAGAAATTAGATAAAACATTTTGGCCAAACAATGGATGAACCCCGAAATAACACTATCACACTGAAGACTCACCACAGTAATATCAAATGGAAACTCGCCAGATTACATACCAGAAGAGTGATGATTCGCTAAGATGTCATCCGTTGAGTAAAGGGATCAAAAGAATGAAGATTTACCACAATGTTACCAACAATGGAAGTTCACAAATTGTCACCCACCAAGAGTGAATTATTCAGAATACCAAGAAAGAACTATATGCTACAGAATCATTGAAGAGTAAAGAATCACTACAGGTTCAACAAGGGAATCAAGATTCACATCATCAATATTATACCAAAAAAAATCACCAATGATTAGAGTAATGAAGATTCGTAATAACGTTATCAAAACAACAATGAAGATTCACCACAATGTTATCGAAAAAAGTAAGATTCACTTCAATGTCATCAAACAAATAATTTAATAGGTAAAGAAAAATCCACGATAGCATCAGCAAAATTATACAGATTCACTACAATGTCATCAAAAAATGAATCGCTACAACATCATCAAGAGAGTGAAGATTCGCTACATCATTATCAAAATAATAAAGAGTCACTAAATTATCATCAAAGAAATGAGGATTCATAACAAAATCATCAAGAGAACATAAATTCACTGCAAATCTTAAAAGAAACTCAATATTCTCTACAATGTCATCAACAGAAAGAATGTTCACAACATCAATAAATAATCAACATTCACCACAGCGTCAAATTATGGAAGAGACACCATAACATCATCAAAACAAAGGTGATTCATTACAACGTCATCAAAATAAATTGAAATGTAATTAATAGCGAACCGCCAAGAAAACGTAGACAAATGAAGACAACAAAAATGAACGAGCAATCACTTAATCTTCATTCACTTCGGCGCAAGACGGGCGTTGAATGTAAACGAGGCTGTCCTAGAAGGTTCACTTTAACATCATCAAAAGAATAAAGCTTCGCTACAACAACGTGGAAAAAAATGAAGATGCTCTGCAGCGTTAACAAAATAAAACGACGAATCACCACAATGTCACAAAAAGGGTGAAACTTAACTAAAACCACTCAGAACATACAACGTAAAAATTCTGCGGTGAACATTTTGTACTATATTTCCAAATCTTTCCTACAAAAGGTAAATCAATCCAATCCAAAATCAAAGGGCAGAATACTCTGGACACCAACGGCACGCATTAGAAAAATTGTCCGTTGAACTGACTTATGTTGTTTTTGCAGAGCGCAATAAGCTGCAAAAGGTAAACAACATTGGTTCTAGTCCAGAATCACCGTCGGAACAAAGTGATGATAGCTGGCATTACCTGTGAACGCTGCACCAGTTATCTCCACCTGTGACGGTGGTGGACAAGTGTCTGGGTTGCGACAGAGGTCTTCGTGGAGGATGATCACTGAGAGTTCGCTTGACCTCGTCACACATTCATTGCTTGTAACCTGCACGTGTTCAAGTCCGTGTATGCAGCCCCTTTGAAACATCAGCCTAAATAATCCATCTTTTCTCTTTGCACACTGAAACTGAACTGGATAGTTTCTTACGGAACGCTTCACTGCGTGCAGGCTAGACCTATATGTTACACATCTGCTAAGCCGTAGCCGTGCTACAGTACGCAGGGGAGTGCGCTGAAAAAAACGACTACGTTGATAAATGAACAAGAAAAAGAGATGGGACGATGGAAGAGACTTGCTAGATGCCTGACCTGCTCATGAACCCAACGGCTGTTAACATGGTCTGCGCCACTACTGTAGGTGCCTGCATTTGTGCATGCGCGCGCTCATAAGTACGTGCGCGAGCGTTCACCCTAGCATGT
>CM065714.1:33461898-33489398 GCA_033310375.1 Conus canariensis
TGCTTCAGTTAATGTTTGTAGTGTATTCATTTCACGGCTCAGCATGTCAGCAGATCTTTTCACAAAAGGAACAGCAGATTAAGGCTGGCTGCTTCAGTTAATGTTTGTAGTGTTCATTTCACGGCTCAGCATGTCAGCAGATCTTTTCACAAAAGGAACAGCAGATTAAGGCTGGCTGCTTCAGTTAATGTTTGTAGTGTTCATTTCACGGCTCAGCATGTCAGCAGATCTTTTCACGGTTCAACTTCCGCCTTCAGTGATTACATACTGAAGCTGACTGATGACGTTCAGGTTAGCCACGAAGTTCTCATAAATGAGTAAATGAGGTCTCACCCGAAAAAAAAAAAAAAGAAGAAATATTTACTGTGGTCGGTCGTCATCGCTGTGCTGGTCATCTGGATATGTTGGTATTACTGTTCGATGTATGGACTAAAAATACACGATGATCACCACCCTCAGTCCCACACTGTCCTTCATGAGGAGCTGAACAAAAGATGTGTTCACACACCCCTGTTTCTTTCCCCGGCAGTTTTCCTGTTGTGTCCTGCCGTTTCCTGGAGCTGTTCGGTGCCACATGCGAACCGTACAGAGTTTCCAGATGTAACTCTAGCTGACGAAATTTTGCTATCAGTTGATATTGTGATTATCACAACATAAAGCTACTCCACAGGTGAAAAACATGACTCTCCTCTTTCACAGGTGGGTTGATAACAGAACTACACCGCCTGATCTCCCACTCACTACACCTTAATGAACTGAATATAACGAAAGAGTCAGTCCACAGGAAAAGAAGGGAGAGAACGAGCATCTTCGCCCTTGTGCTAATTAGCGTTCATTTGCTCATATTGAAGGCATTCACCACTTCCTGTTGATCTGATTAGCTCTCTGTCTGCCTCACGCTTACGGCTTGCTGGCTGTTCATCACATTTTGCCGCTGATTGAGTCAAGCGTGAAGCGTGAACACTGTGGCTCCCCAGTGAGTAAAGGCCATGTGCAGGCACTGGACCAACCTCAACGAACAGCGGACAAGAAGAAGCTGGCATACATGGTGAGCTGAGACGGCAACCCAGCCAGCTGGACAGATCTCTCATGATGTGTGGTGACTGGTGCCCGGAAGTAATTAGTGACCTGAGTGAGCGAGCGTGACTAACAATAGCAAACAATGGGAAAGCAAGGTGAAATACTAATCCCCTCTCTTCTTAACATATGGCCGGCAAAACTATGCGGTCATTAACCCTCCTGATCGTCGTTCTCCCCGCTTTTCCGCCCTTCTTTCTGACGTCCTATATCGTAGTCGCCATAGAATTTTGTAACAAAGACACTTACCCCGTAGGCTAATTTGTCTTTGGCTGCAGAAGGAAAGTGCTGATGTTGTCATTCACGCTGACGATGTTCTAGCTAAATTTCTGTATTCGTTGTTCTACAGAATTTTTGAAAGTGGGGAGTACTCTCAAAGCTGGACGAAAGCTGTGATATTCCCCTTACACAAAAAAGTAGTTCAAGTAAAACAGACAATTACAGGGATATTCCATTTTTTTTTAACATAATCAGTAAATTATATTGTGCAGTAGTTAATAACAGACTAAAGGATTTTTGTGATGCAAGTAACACTGTATCTGATCTGAAACTCAAGCAGGTTTTGGCAAAGGTTAGAGTACCACAGACAACATTTTTTCGCTTCAATCACTGGTTCCGGAGAACCTCATCAAACATGGTGGTCGCTTTTACACACTGTTTGTAGATTTCCCTAAAGCATCTGATAGTATACACAGACAAAACTGCTTTACCTTATATTAAGGAAAACGGCATTCACGGAAAAATGTTCAAAACACTAAAGCTTATGTATAAAAATGTGAAAGCCGCTGTCAAAGTGTATAGAAAATCTATCAGGTAAGGCTCTGAGAGCAGTGGCAGGAATTAAAAGACCGCATATTAAACTTCAAGGAATTCCAGCTATTACGTTATTTAATTTTTTCGACACAGAAGTAAAGCCAATTCTTTTATATGATTCTGAGATTTGGGGGTTTCACAAATATGATGCTATTGAAAAAGTCCAGATTAACTTCTGCAAGATGGTTTGTGTGTGTGTGTGTGTGTGTGTGTGTGTGTGTGTGTGTGTGTGTGTGTGAAAAAGTGAGCACACCAAAGAAAAATTAAAAGAGAGAGCACGACACAGGAGAGAACAATACGGAAAAGGTGATAAAGGAGAGAATCATCATCAGAGAAAATCGAGATACCACAACACAGAAGAGAGAGAGAGAGTACCATAAATATAAAGCATGATAAAAATCAAGTGAGAAGTAATACAGCCCTTTCTCCCAACAGGTAAATTACGGTCTTATCAGCTACCAATTATAATGAAGTTCAAAGAATTCAACGAAATGTGACGGGGACGAAAACCAAAAATGAAATTTGAACATCCGGATCAATCATTCAACTTCTTTCCGTTTACAATCCACTTAATTTTCAACACAAACAACATAAATGTCTCTAATTATGTTCATAAAACAACATAAATGTCTATACTTATGTTCAGCCATTTTTCATGCACCAGAAATAATTACGTACTCTCATCGGTAGACAAAGTGGCCTGGATTCTTACTGTACCCCACCCGAACACCCATCGTACTCTCAATCCGCCACTTCACACATGCATACACCTTCTGCACTCAAAAGAAAGATGGTACGCAGGTCTTGAGCTTTAACCAAACGAACAATAGCGACGTTTCGTTCCAGTGAGAAATCGTCAGGCTGTTGTTGATACAGAGCTTGTTAGCCCCCAGCAGATGCAGGCACCCAGATAATGCAGTGATTTCGTTGGCTCTTTTTTTGTTCCCTCTGACTAATGGGCAGTCAGACAAGACACTAACTGTGAGTTATGGCCAATACTTGTGTGTCGGATTGCTAGCTTGACCATCTGTTTCTGGTCATCGTCAGTCAGCAGTGCTACTGTTTTGTCTTGTTTTTACAACTTGTGCTGTCTGCTTTATTGCTTGTTTTTCCTCTTTTACTTGCTTGGATACTTCTGGTGTTGGTCTCATTGCCCTTTCATGCGTTTTTTCTCCGCTCTCCCTCACAGTACCAACCAACCTCTCAGTCTCTGTCTCTGTTTGTCTGTCTGTCTGTCTGTCTGTCTCTCTCTCTCTCTCTCTCTCTCTCTCTCTCTCTCTCTCTCTCTCTCTCTCTCTCTCTCTCTCACCGTAGCTCATTCCTTCATCCCAAGGATTTATCTCCATCCCAGGACTACCAGTGCAATCGTCCGTAGCCTTTATCCTCGGCACTTCACTTACTGCCCATCTGACTCTGTCTCTCTGTCTCTGTCTCTGTTTCTCTCTCTCTCTCTCTCTCTCTCTCTCTCTCTCTCTCTCTCTCTCTCTCTCACACACACACACACACACACACACTCTCTCTCTCTCTCTCTCTCTCTCTGTATCTCTCTCTCTCTCTCACACACACACACACACACATATACACACATACATACAAGACCTATATCTTCTCTCTCTCTCTCTCTCTCTCTCTCTCTCCTCTCTCTCTCTCTCTCTCTCTCTCTCTCTCAACGCCTGTATCTCTGTTCGTTTGTGTTTGTTCGTTTATGTATCTGTGTGCCAGTGTGCTTGTGTACATAGCCTTCACGTTCGTTGGCATATGTGCATTTATTTATGATAAAGCGCGCTAGTGTCGTGGTTTGTGTTCTGATCGCGCGCGCGAGCGTATGTTTGTGCGTGTGTGTGTGTGCGCGCGCGCGCTGGCGAGTGCGTGTATTCTCGATTGCTTTCACCTTCACGCACACACTTTCACACACACACACACACACACACACACGCACACACACGCACGTACACACACACACACACACACACACACACACACACACACACTCACACACACACACACACACTCCATAAGCGTCTCTGGCGTGAGAATTCCTTTTGGCGTGCTACACCGGTGCACGCGCCAACGACGGTCACGCGCGTGATGGAAGATAGCCACCTAACCCCTGACCCTGAGACAGGGATAAACCAAGATAAACCGAAGCACGGTTCTTCAAAAGTGACGCTAATGATGCTTTGGTTTATTTACGTCTTTTCCTGTGACGTGATTTAAAACGTTCAGTACTTGTATAATTGGAGCCTACTGGTGGCGTACTCCGTTCTGGGGTTTTGCGCGATCATGAGTTAACCAGTGAACTGTCGTTTTCATTTTAATGTGTTGGGTACTAATAATCAGTGTGTCTGTCTGTCTGGTTCAAGTGTGTGTTTGGTGTGTGTGTGCGAGGGGGAAAGGGGGCTTGTCTTTCTGCTTGTGTGTTGAGTGAGGATAACCTTTCTTTAAGGGCTATGGAGTCACCTTCACAGCTTTGGCCTTCCGCCCTGCTCTCACAGACAAGAAAAAGACACGAAACAACCATGGAGTCAGCTTCACAGCTTTGGCCTTCCACCCTGCTCTCACAGACAGACAAGAAAAACGACAGAAACAAGCATGGAGTCAGCTTCACAGCTTTGGCCTTCCGCCCTGCTCTCACAGACAGACAAGAAAAAGACAGGAAACAAGCATGGAGTCAGCTTCACAGCTTTGGCCTTCCCCCTGCTCTCACAGACAGACAAGAAAACACACGAAACAAGGGATAATAAAGTAGCAAAATGCTGAATGGTCTAGGCATCCAGATTTCTACCCCCATGATGGTGAGCACATAATTCAATGAACGCACACAGTAAAAAGAACAAAACACGACGTTTTCAAATAGGCAGACAAGGACACAGTAGTTGTCGCGTTTTATATTGTGTCACAGACACGCGTAATATGCTGCAGTGATATATTTATTAGATGGTGGTAGTCTATGCTTCCTTTGGGTTGGCTGTTGTTCATTCATTCTTGGCTTATCCATGTCCACATGGAATAGTAATTAAACACCACACCCTCTCCTCTCTCTCTCACCTCTCACTCTCTCTGATCGCTTCTCGTCTCTCTCTCTCCTCCCTCTCTTCATCCATACAATAACACAAGCGATGAAAACATGTGAGAGCTCATGCTTTGTTAATGGAACCGATAAAGGCCCGTGACCTCCAAAGTAAAGGTTCAGAAAGGCATTTTTCATTGAGTACATTTTTGGCCTTTTAATTCGATTGTTTACATTAATCAACGAAGGAGGACAGATTGTTCTTGGTGTATCGAGATAAGAAAAAAAAAAACACTTATAGCTGACCATGGTTAGAAAAGATTTTCTGTATAGGGCCTCTCGCCCGTTTAAAAAAAAAACAAAAAAAGACACGTTTATTTTGTTTGTTTCCAAGGTAAAGTGGATTTTAAACGGAAAGAAGCTGAATTGGAAACCAGATTGTTTGAATCTCGTCTGTTTCAACCTCGTCGTAGGTAAAGCCATAGTGTTAACCTGTTGCCTCCCGCGCAGCATCTGCGTTCTTTCTCCTTTCGTCTCCTCTCTCTCTCTCTCTCTCTCTCTCTCTCTCTCTCTCTCTCTCTCTCTCTCTCTCAGTGGCTAGTCAGTGCACAGACATGGAAAGACTGGCTGGGTCGGTGTGACAGGCAGACAGAGACGCCCTCACCGTCCTCCAAGAGGAAGCAACTGATGGCAACCCGTGCAGATGCAAGCAAACGAGGAACCCCGTCGTGAACAGGGCTTGGGAACGGTTTCTTCACACTGCAGGTGTAGGGAACATGACAGAATGCACTCTTCTTCCCGGCTGATGTCTTTTCCATGACGTGACTTTGGGCAGAACAGCCGTCCGAGTACGCCTTGAGTTCTTGTGTGTGTGTGTGTGTGTGTGTGTGTGTGTGTTGTGTGTGTGTGTGTGTGTGTGTGTTGTGAGAGAGAGAGAGAGAGAGAGAGGAGTGTGTGTGTGTGTGTGTGTGTGTGTGTGTGTGTGTGTGTGTGTGTGTGTGACAAATAAGTAGTGGGGGAATACAAGTACAGACAAATGATTTCTCTGTTACTGAGACAATGTTTAAGCAAAGAGCCATGGAGGAAAAAGGTGACAGGATATATAGATGTGTGCGTGGGTGAGGGGAGATGAGGAAGATGGCGTTGACATGTAACTATTAGACCCCTCTTGAGTCTGGCAGCAGATGAGGATCCTTCAGAGTCTGTTTCAAAAAACAGAACCATTCTTTACGCCCTTCCAGAATCACTTTTGTGTCCTTGGTGAAACTGTCTGAGGGTCTTTGTTGGTGGCATCGTCTACCCTCAGTATCAAACAGAGATACACTCGCGCAGTATGAAAAGCTTTGACGTGAGGGTCTGTATTTGGGGTATCAGAACTAACACGTGAAGCGTGATCTCAGACCATGGGTGTACTCAGGACGGGTGTCTGTTGATTCTACACTGTGTTGCTGCGGAGGAAAGAGAGACGGTGCAATCTTGGGCCTATCGCCGTGAGGAAGCCACATGGGTTTCCTCTCCCGTGGTAGTGGTACCCGCACTGTGAGCACCTGTGGGTTGGCCAGTCTCCGGTGCAAGGTTCTGCTTTGGGATGGAGAAGAGGAGGACAGATGGAGGGTTGGGGGTCGAATGGTTGAATGATTGTGGGACGTTGAATATATTAAGCTGTCCATCTCTCTCTCTCTCTCTCTCTCTCTCTCTCTCTCTCTCTCTCTCTCTCTCTCTCTCTCTCTCTCTCTCCTGCTCGGTAGGTGCAATTCCTCTTAAAGGTTTCAGAAATACAGTACAGGTAAAGAGTTCTCATGTCAGTGCAACTGATAGCAGAAACAAACATTAGCATTATCCCGTTTTCTCTGCCATCTTCAAAGACAGGCTTGAACACCACACCTGCACACATTGTCTGTTAATTCCATGTGCTCTTTTACACCTGTATCAGCCAGCTGTCTGGCTATGTCTGATTGATTTTGCCATCATGGGTGTAGACCACATCTCTTTGCCATTAGGTGCAGTGTACCAGTTTAACTTTCGTTTAATGAGCAGTTAGAAACAGTTGCTGCATGCCACATTGTTATTTTAAGCACAGTTCAGTGCGACCTCGATAATTATATGCACGCGTATACCTTCATACGAGAGAGAGAGAGAGAGAGAGAGGAGGAGGAGGAGGGAGCGAGACACTTTCTCTCTCTCTCTCTCTTCTCTCTCTCTCTCTCTCTCTCTCTCTCTCTCTCTCTCTGTATGTGTGTAGGGAGGTGGGTGGGTTGTTGGGTGTTCCTCTGGTTGTTGTCTTCAGTTTTACGCCTCCATTCAGTGAAAATTAGATTTTGAAATTGGAGAGATGCAAAAGTAAAAGGGAAAATGTGTGTGTGTGTGTGTGTGTGTGTGTGTGTGTGTGTGTGTGTGTGTGTGTGTGTGTGTGTGTGTGTGGAGGGGGCGAATTAGAAGCGTGGAACAAGTATGATGTGTTCACGCACGGGTTTGGGATTTCTTCGTATGTGTATGTGTGTTGTGTTGGTTGTGGGATTTTTTTTTTTTTTTTCTGTTCTGTTCTCTGTATGTTGGGTTGTGGTGGTGTGTATGTAGTTGTGTGTGCATGCGTGTATGTGTGGCGTGGTGTGTAATGTAGTTCTGTGTGTGGTGTTTTGTGGTTGTGTGTGTCTGTCCCTTCGAGCTCCATGCGTGCACGCGCGCGCGTGTGTGTGCGTGCTACAATTGTATATATCCTCCGCTAAGTGCTGACATTTTCGGCCGCGTCTGTTGGCTGGTTTGTCAGCATGATCACACAAAAACTACCGAAGCGATTTCAAAGAAGCATGGTCAAAAGATGGAATGGTGCCCGGGAACGAAATCACTAAATGTTGGTGTGGATCCCGATTAAAAGACGGATCCAGGAATTGGTTGGAGGCTGTGGGATAGGAATGTTGGTGTGGATTCCGATTAAAAGACGGATCCAGGAATTGGTTGGAGGCTGTGGGATGGGACTCAGAGTTGGGGTGTGTTGTAGTGTAGAGGACTGTCGCACCTAGTCGGAGGCCTGCGTTCTCCCGATTGCCTGTCTGCTTTTTGTTCAATAATTGTTATTCTTTTTTTTTATCCTGGCATGTCTTGCGTGTTTTGAGGGAAAGAGAGGGGGTGCATGAAAATGATTGTCAGTTTATTCGTTTTAACCTTTAAATTTTTTTTTTAATATTCGTTTTAACCTTTAAATTTTTTTTTTAATATTCGTTTTAACCTTTAAATTTTTTTTTTTAATATTCGTATTCGTTTACACAACCTCACAACACTGAACGAAGAATATACCACAGTAAGTTACATTATGACTGGTATAGTACACAGAGGTTTTTTTGTTTTTTGTAAAGCTGCATTATGGAACAAAATGGTTTCCCCGCGACCCACGTCCGGGCCCAAATATCTGTTGACACCTGATGGTTAAAACTATGTTGTGACCTTCTGTTGGTCATAAATTGCTGATACGTGTTAATGTGTCTTTTTCGCCTCAACATGTGCTGACGATGCCTTGGGAGAGAGCCATGCAGAAAATGAGGATAAGGGATAGATAAATGGAATTGTGTTCTATCGTTTCCAGTCCTCCGATTGAACTGGCCCATAAATGAAGGCATTATTTTCCTGCAGGCACCAGCGTCCAGTAGGATACTGGTTAGCGACGAAAGGTGGAACTTGTGAAACAAATACGAATGCTTTGTGTGAATGTCAGGTGTGGTTGCCTATTTTCAGTTTAATTAAGAAGAAGCCAGCAGCACGTTGATTGATACACGCACGCACGCGCGCACACACACACACGCACACACACACATACACATGCGCGCGTGCACACACACATATACACACACGCGCGTGCGCACACACATGCACGTGCGCGCGCACACCCTCACACATTCGCGCGCGCACCCACGCGCACACATACACGCACAGAGGAAAAGCCTAAATTAATTATATATGCTCTGCTGATTGATCTGTGTAAGTGTTACGATAACTTTTACAGTTATTTTTGCTCTACTTTTCACAGTAGTTGAAAATATTGATGAATCATCAATTTATGTATGTCATGCATGAATATGCCTATTATACATGTGTGAAAATCTCCGCGACTGTCCTCTTTCTGCGCATATGTAAGCTCTACTGCTCCTTGAATAAAATGGGGGGGGGGGGGGGGGGAAGTAGGATAAAAAAGGTGGAACATTGAGTTCAAGCACTCTGATATATACTTTTTACTGTTCATATTTCCATCCATAAACTCTAGTGGACCAACTCGATCTTACACATACATCCCTCACACTATTAGTTCAACGCTGCCTTGGGATTAAGATGGACGCGGCCCGGACAGTTTTTATTTGGCTTTTATTTCCACAGGTTTACTCTCGAACCCGACTTCATAACGATTGTCATTTCATTACTAAAGATTATTTTCTTCTAGTGGTTCACATTCCAGTCAAGGTTGCCCCTGCAAGTACTGTAGCCGCTTTTTTCTGTTTACCTTACAAACCAATAGCTTCTTCACTGAGGAATGCTTTGAGTATCCAAAGTCCACGTAGATTTCACTTGATGGTTTCGTCATTTGCTCTAATAGAGACTGAAGCACGGCATCCCGATGAAATTCCCAAAATCGTCCTCGACCTTTTTCGATTGACAGTCCTTGAATAAGCAGGCTCACAGACCCTATCATCCTGTAAACAAAATTTTCGGCATATTACATCTGGGTTTTTTATCCATTGTTTTTTCTCTCACAGCATCGCTTTTACACTTTCCCAGCACACAACTGATTCACCCCCAACGATAGGCCAACTAGAAACAATCAGGGGAAGATAACGCCTGCATTTTCATTGCGTTTTATCAGTTTGTGGATCAAGCATACACATCTAGAGAGTCAACTATTACATTTGAAGCGCACCCCAGGATACCAATCATGACATCGACTGTGAGTTACAGTTGCACCTTTTCACATCCATGTTTTGGCATAATGTATACTCTCTCTCTCTCTCTCTCTCTCTCTCTCTCTCTCCGACTGGACTGATGCGGCAAAACTGCTTTGGGTGTACCAACCAGTAGCATACGTCCTATGACAACGGCAGGGTCACTCTCGCTGAACGCGAGCTCTTGCACATATTACTTCCCTTGCAGATTTCCGAACATAATTTGTCTCGAATCTTCACACACCCTAAGCCACTAATGATTAAAGATATGACATACTTTTTCGTCTCCTCCGAACGTTGTTTGTGCACTGACATCATCCTTGATCTAAATGGACTGACAACGACCAGAGGACACTTTATCTTTTGTTTTTTCATACTGCACACAAAAGATCAAACGCCTAAAATTGACGTCACTATTTGTGGACGGCCAACACTACAGAAGTTGAAGTTGAGACAAGTTGATTTGATTCAGAGTTAATGGAAAGAGTCGCTTCGGTAAAAAGCATCGTCATGTTGGATCAAGACTTTCGTCCCTTTACCTGTAGCTAGATAGCACATAACGCATAAAAAGGAAGGTACTTTTTGGTCTCCTCCGTACGTTCTTAGTGCACTGACGTTATCCTTAGTCAAATCTAATCAATTCTTCAGCGTCTTTTTTTTTCATATTTGATGAGGTCATACGTTTTTTGCGTAGAGTCGGTTTTGTGGTATCCTTGTGATTTTGCAATTGATTTTCTTATGTGATCATTGTCATGATTGTGAGAATAGTACGTTTATGAATTTAACCTTTGGGAGACAAAATAAAACAAAACTTTCTTTGCGAAAAAAAAAGACTTTTTTTTACACTGAAACTGTTCAAAAACAAACTTTATGCTGACACTCTAATAAGGCCTGGTTGCCACAGTGGACGAAGCGTTGGGTTCTTCGTGTTCGGTGGTCCTTGATTTGATCCTCACTTGAGACGGATGAAATATTCTCTTCGTCGTCAACATCAGTACAGACTACAGCCCCCTCCAGTGTCAACTCTGTACATATTCCAGCCCCTCCAGTGTCAACATTTGTACATATTCCAGCCCCCTCCAGTGTCAACTCTGTACATATTCCAGCCCCCTCCAGTGTCAACATTTGTACATATTCCAGCCCCCTCCAGTGTCAACATTTGTACATATTCCAGCCCCTCCAGTGTCAACATCTGTACATATTCCAGCCCCTCCAGTGTCAACATCTAAACATATTCCAGCCCCCTCCAGTGTCAACATCTAAACATATTCCAGCCCCCTCCAGTTTCAACATCTGTACATATTCCAGCCCCCTCCAGTGTCAACATCTGTACATATTCCAGCCCCCTCCAGTGTCAACATTTGTACATATTCCAGCCCCCTCCAGTGTCAACATCTGTACATATTCCAGCCCCCTCCAGTGTCAACATTTGTACATATTCCAGCCCCCTCCAGTGTCAACATTTGTACATATTCCAGCCCCTCCAGTGTCAACATCTATAGATATTCATATTCCAGCCCCTCCAGTGTCAACATCTATAGATATTCATATTCCAGCCCCCTCCAGTGTCAACATCTAAACATATTCCAGCCCCTCCAGTGTCAACATTTGTACATATTCCAGCCCCCTCCAGTGTCAACATTTATACATATTCCAGCCCCTCCAGTTTCAACATCTATACATATTCCAGCCCCTCCAGTTTCAACATTTGTACATATTCCAGCCCCTCCAGTTTCAACATTTGTACATATTCCAGCCCCCTCCAGTGTCAACATTTGTACATATTCCAGCCCCCTCCAGTGTCAACATTTGTACAGAATCCAGCCCCCTCCAGTGTCAACATCTACACATATTCCAGCCCCTCCAGTGTCAACTCTGTACATATTCCAGCCCCCTCCAGTGTCAAATCTGTACATATTCCAGCCCCTCCAGTGTCAAGATTTGTACATATTCCAGCCCCCTCCAGTGTCAACATTTGTGCATATTCCAGCCCCCTCAAGTGTCAACATCTATAGATATTCATATTCCAGCCCCCTCCAGTGTCAACATTTGTACATATTCCAGCCCCTCCAGTGTCAACATCTATAGATATTCATATTCCAGCCCCCTCCAGTGTCAACATTTGTACATATTCCAGCCCTCCAGTGTCAACATCTAAACATATTCCAGCCCCTCCAGTGTCAACATTTGTACATATTCCAGCCCCCTCCAGTGTCAACATTTGTACACATTCTAGCCCCCTCCAGTGTCAACATTTGTACATATTCCAGCCCCCTCCAGTGTCAACATTTGTACATATTCCAGCCCCCTCCAGTGTCAACTCTGTACATATTCCAGCCCCCTCCAGTGTCAACTCTGTACATATTCCAGCCCCTCCAGTGTCAACATTTGTGCATATTCCAGGCCCTCCAGTGTCAACATCTATAGATATTCATATTCGAGCCCCCTCCAGTGTCAACTCTGTACATATTCCAGCCCCCTCCAGTGTCAACATTTGTGCATATTGCAGCCCCCTCCAGTGTCAACATCTATAGATATTCATATTCCAGCCCCCTCCAGTGTCAACATTTGTACATATTCCAGCCCCTCCAGTGTCAACATCTATAGATATTCATATTCCAGCCCCCTCCAGTGTCAACATTTGTACATATTCCAGCCCCTCCAGTGTCAACATCTAAACATATTCCAACCCCTCCAGTGTCAACATTTGTACATATTCCAGCCCCCACCAGTGTCAACATCTGTACATATTCCAGCCCCTCCAGTTCCAACATCTATACATATTCCAGCCCCCTCCAGTGTCAACATCTGTACATATTCCAGCCCTCCAGTGTCAACATTTGTACATATCCCAGCCCCCGCCAGTGTCAACTTCTATACATATTCCAGCCCCTCCAGTGTTAACATCTGTACAGAATCCAGCCACCCTCCAGTGTCAACATCTGTACAGACTCCAGCAACCTCCAGTGTCAACATCTGTACAGACTCCAGCAACCTCCAGTGTCAACACCTGTACAGACTCCAATCCCCACTGGTGTCAACTTCTGTACAGATTCCACTTTACTGCGCATGTGGCCGTTCATTACATCATGGGACTTTGTCTTTTAATCTAGTGACGGCGACGAAATGGTTCTCTATAGTTCCTCTGAGGTCTTAGGCTACACGACAGGGCTGGACTCTGCTTCGCAATGTATCCCAGTTTCAGCCAAACCAAATACAGACACCAATTGTGCTAAGAACTACCGAGCAAGAGTC
The DNA here is from genome assembly GCA_033310375.1 of Conus canariensis. Lineage (NCBI taxonomy): Eukaryota > Metazoa > Mollusca > Gastropoda > Neogastropoda > Conidae > Conus > Conus canariensis. Next base: position 33,474,979 of record CM065714.1, read on the forward strand.
TCGGACACACACACACACACACACACACACACACACACACACACACACACACACACACACACGGACTTGCGCGAGCCTGACTTACACACAGCCTCTCTTTGTTTACACATGACGAGCCAGCTCAACACCTCAACCAGAACCAAACGAGAAAGGGAAGATGTTTTGATTAAAATGAGGCCTACGGTCACAAAAAAAAAAAAAAAAAAAAAAAAAAACGCAGACAGCGTGCCATGATCTGGTTCACAAGACAGAAATAATCAACTAGCTCTGGTGGGGTCGACTCCCTGTCTCATTACAAAGAGGATGTGAGTGTCAAAATAAGAAGATTCCACAAAAAACAAGCGGATGAAGGCATGGTCGAAACATGAGAGAACAGAGAGAACAAAGAAATTTTAAAAGGAAAGGTGCGGAGAGAGAGGGGGGGGGGGGGGGCAGAGAGAGGAGGTTGGAGAGGAGAGAGGGTAGAGAGAGGTGGGAGGGGAGAGAGAGAGAGAGAGAGAGAGAGAGTGATCATAATGGATGGTGAGGCGGATGTGGCGAAGGCAAATGGTATGAAGAAGAAAATGGGGCTTGGCAGACTCGGGACTGTAGGAGATGCTAGGGTGTTAGGAGAGGGAGGGAGGGAAGGGGCGGGAGATAGCGAAGGGGAAGAAGGATGGACAGCCGTATCAAACTTTGCTCATGTTGTTTCGAAGCAAGTCTAAATGTAATGTGTGCTCAAAAGGCTGGTTCGTTAGGGTTCTCCAACTGAACATTCTGAAAGTGATCTACTCTAATATGTAGGCCTACCATCACCAGTGAAGACCAGATCACTGAGTAGATGTTATAGAATGAGAGGACTACGTGTGTTGCTCTTTCGTTTCAAGTACTTTGTTATCTAGGCATCCACACTCCGCCTTCATATTATTGATATCTATGTCAGGAGAATGCAGACAGGTTATGCCAGGAATCTATCATGGCTGAAACAAACACCAGATAACATTGCACAGCGAAACATTTAAATTAAGGTAAGCCTCCGAGTCTTGTATCGATCACTGTCCAGCTTAGAGCCCAAAGCTATTGCACAGTATCAATACGTCAGACTCGTCCCTACGCGATTCGGCACGTCATTGTCACCAAGTCTGTATCATAACTCCTGTTGGCGAGCAAAATCTTCGGAGAGAAAAAAAACACAACAACTGGACTTTAAGAGTCCTGTACAAGATTTGCAGTTGACGGTACCAACGATCTGGCGCTTTCAGATTTGCTGCCATTTTGCGTCATTTCTAGTATACGCGGCACACCTCTTGCTGGGTTCTACGCTGGAATAGTCCCCTAGCCTGTACTGTACTCGAAAACCCTCTATTTGAGTTCACTACCCTCTCTGTTGAGCTAAATTAGTCAGAATGCAAGGTTGTGGGTTTTTGTTTTGTTTTGTTTTGTTTTTTAAGAAAAAAAAGGTGTGATTTGCTCTTGCTTTCCATCTCTCCCCCCCCCCCCCCCCCCCCCCCCCCCCCCCCCCATCCCCCCAGTCCATAGTACTCTACTTCGGTTCCAGGAGACAGAGCATGAACCTTCTATCAGACCAGTGGCAACTTCCAGCCTGTTCTTATCCCTTGCTGTAACCAGAGTCCAGATGAATGACTGCCCCACTTTGAGGAGCGGGGAACAGCACACACCGTCTCCGTGACTGAAGTGCCTGCAGTGATGCCAGATCAACATGACTGACGTCACAGGCGTGGAAGTCGGCCGACTTTCTGTGGGAGATGATAGACAAGAAGTACCACCTTCAGGAACACCTGGACCAGAGGCTCAATGGCGCCTCTGTGGATAGCGCGATAAGGAGCGGTGTCCACAGCTGACTTCTTGTCAGAGTTTAGGACACGTGACCCGGATGGCAGTTTGATAGGAGCGGGCAAACTGTCACCGGCTGTAGACAGTTGGAGCGGAAGCACACGTTGTGTCGGAAATGGTGAGAATTTCTGAAAGATGGAAGATTTGTGGAGATTCTGTTTGATTCCACCGTGATAACATTGTTAGAGGACGCGTTTTACAGTACTGACTCTGCATTTAAGGCCGTGATCAGATATCAACAGCAAAATTCTGACTGTCACGTGTGCAACGTTCGGTGATTTTGACTAAAATTAAATGTGCATCTGTCCGTTTTAGCTCTCTCTCTCTCTCTCTCTCTCTCTCTCTCTCTCTCTCTCTCTCTCTCTCTCTCTCCTCTCTTTGTTTTTTTTTTTTTTCCGACAATTCGTCTCATGCAGTCTTTCGTGTTTCAAACTGTGTAGTTACACTCGGAAATATGCAGTCCGAACAGAGTTTTGTCTGTGTGTATCAAAATAACATATGCACTCGGGAATGCGCAGTCTGAACAGAGTTTTTCTCTGTGTGTATCAAAACAAAATATGTATGTAATTCGGAATCACATGCTAAAGTGGTTATAGCCCTCCATGTATTCTGGCAAAAATAGCAAAACACAGAAAGAGTACGAAATTAGCTTCCATGTACTGCTCTTTATAATGTTGTGTAAGTCAACCGCACTTTCCCTTCTTCGATTTCTTAGTTATGTCCAAAAAGATCTAAGATACCTATGACCGTTTGTCTAATTTATTTATGAATCATCACAATTCCACACTTTTGGAAACAGTATCAAAAATGTCTTAAAATGAAAGATGCCAAATATCATGTGAGTATTATGTTTATAGATATGTTGTTTTGCAAGTGACTCACCAACCTTTTTTTCTTTCCTTAGCAAAGTCCTGTTTAGGATGAAAGTCGTTTCCCTGGGGGATATCCTCTCTAGATCTCAAGATCCGGATATTTTGTTACTGTTTGCTAGCAAATGTATGAAATCATTTTATATTCTCGATTATTAACTGACACTGACGTAATAATCCAAACTATCGTTGTCAGTTCATGACGTCATTTAGATCATTTGGATGGCACTCCCTCCTCTCTCTACCCACCCCCACTCCCACATCTGAGGTATCCCTACGTTTGATTCAATATAACTTCTAACTCGGGGCCATTTTCCGGTTCCAGGTTATTGAGACTTGGCCTTTTTGTTACTTTTGGTTAATCTGCATTTCCATTAAACTGGTTCAAGGCCAAGTAAGATACCGTATTTGTAGTGAATATATGCTGTGGTAAAGAACAGTACAGTGCAGTATAAGATAGCAGATGAAAGAAAACCAGGTGAGAAAGGTGTGGACTTTCTGTAAGCGCTCTGCCCAGTGTCACACTGATAACGTCGGACACATCATCCTGCGATCCATTCCGTGCCTCGCCTTCCTTCCCGTCTTCCTCCTTCCCTTCTTCTCTTCTTCCATTTTTCGCTTCATGCTTCCATGCTTCCGTCCCTCCTTCCTTTGTTCCTCCAATGTTTCCATCCTTCCTTCATCCAAATCGATGATGTTTGCCTTCCTTCCTTCCATCAGGTCTCCCCTGCCTTCCGTTTTTCGTTGCTTCTTCCCTTTGTGTGTTACTGTATCACTTCCCTCTTTCCTTTTCTTCCTTCGTTCCTTCCAACCTTCCGTCCTATACTTCTGTTTTTCTTTATTTATTTTCTTTCTTGCTTCTTTCACCCCCACCATACTTCCCTCCTCCTTCCCAGCTTACACTCTTTCCTTCGTTTTTTTCTTTCCTATCCTCCTTTCTTTTTCACTCCTTCATTGTTTCGCTCCAACGTTCCCTTTTGCCCCTCATTTCCTTCCTTCTTTCCGTCATTCATTTCCTTCTCACCCATCCTTTCCTTGGTGCTTTCGCTCGTTCATTAACTTCTTACTGCCCCCCCCCCCCCTCCCCCGTTCATTCCGTTTTTCTTCCTTCTTTCCCGGCTTCTTTTTTTTTCCCTTCCTCACCTCCTTCCTTCCTTTCTTCCCTTTCCCTCCTTCGATCCGTCGTCGCTGTTCCTTCCTTTCTTCTTTCCCTCTTTCATTCTCGCTACCTTCCCTTTAACTTCCTTTCTTCTTTCCATCTTTCCATTCCTCCTCTCTTCCTGCTTTCCCTCCTCCTCCATTCTCCCCTTAATTCTGTTCTTCCTTCCGTCTTTACTGCTGTTTGTCCTTCATGCTGTCCTTTACCTCCTTTCCTCCCCACTTCCTTCCCCCTCCTCCCCTTCTCCTTTGCGTACCTTCTTTCTTTCAAGCCTTATTTCCATCCTTCCTTCCTGTGTTTTTTCCCACTTTCTTTCCATTCCTTTTCCCGCCTTCCTCCTTCCCTGTTTTTCCGTTCTTCCTCCTTTCCTTCCTTCCATCCTTCCTTCCTTCCTTCTTTTCTTCCTTCTTTCTGTCTTTCCCTTCTTCTTTTCATCTGTTCTTTCTTTCCTCCCTTCTTCGACTTTCCCTCCTTCATTTAGTATTTGCATCCCGCCTTTTTTTCGTCCCTTCTTTCCTTACAGTTTTCCATTCTGCTCCACCTTATTCCTCCTATCTGCTCCCACCCTTTTGCCAGCGCTGCCAGAGAAAGGGACAAACAAGCTCAGCGTGGTGCTATCAGTGGTGTTATCATCAGGCGATAACAGAAAACGATCTGCCAATTGCTGCCGGTGCCATTCCAGCCCCATTGTGCCAGAGTGCGTTTGATGCTTTCTGGCTCACGAGAAACAGGTTGCGTCTGTGAGTCTTGTTTCTCTGTCTGTCTGTCTGTCTGTATATATGTATGTATCTCTCTCTCTCTCTCTCTCTCTCTCTCTCCTCTCTCTCTCTCTCTCTCTCTCTCTCTCTCTCAGTCTCTCTCTCTCTCTCTCTCTCTCTCTCTCTCTCTCTCTCTCTCACACACACACACACACACACACACAACGCGCGCGGGCGCACACATACACACACATAAACTCTCTTTCTCTCTCTCTCTCTCTCTCTCTCTCTCTCTCTCTCTCTCTCTGTCCCCCCCCCCCCCTTCTCCCTTCCTTCTTTAACTTTTCCTTCTCCTCTCCTCCCTCCTCTATCACCCCGCCTATCTCTTACGTTATATTTTTCCTCTCTGTCTTTCTCCTCTTCTTTCTCTCACCCTAATCTTAGATCTGAATTCTTCGGAGTTTCAATCAGTGTTAAATAATTCCGGGTCGGGTAGGAAAGATGGAGAGAGAGAGAGAGAGAGAGGGGGGGGGGAGACAGACAGTGAGAGAGAGATGACACAACCTTTTTTTAATCTGTCCATGTTTTGTTGTTGTTCTTGTTGTTTGTAGTCTTTTTTGGTAGGCTGGTTTTGGTTGAACGGTAGGGGATGAAGTGGTGAAGACAGCAAGACATCTGGAGTTCATGACCTGAGTTTGGAACGTTGTTTGCTGTTGTTCCGATGGCGTTTTAAGTGCCTGAGTGCGTGCATGTGTCTGTCTGTCTGTTTACGTCTATGTGAGAGTTTGCGTGGGGAAAAAAGAGCATCAGTGGGCGGTATGTATGCGTACTTGTATATGCGTGCGTGTGTACCTGTGTGTTCATGTATATGTGTGCCAAAGTGTTTCAGCATTTTTGTGTCTCTTATGTGTGATAAATTGCTTAAAAATGAGAGGTGGTTTCCATCCTACCATTAGGGCTGGCCTACTGACAACGCCTCTGCCCCGTTGCGTCGGACCGACAGCAGAAGGGTGCGGGTCCCTAATTGCCGACACGCCCGTCATGATACACCTTGACCTGCTGCACTGAGGCGATAAAATGATACTAAATCTCTCTCTCTCTCTCTCTCTCTCTCTCTCTCTCTCTCTCTCTCTCTCTCTCTCTCTCTCTCTCCTCTCTCTCTTCATATTGTCAAATCTATAAACTGTTATGGAACCACATCCTCATCACTTAAGAAAGTAGAAAAATTAATACTATCAGCAATATATATAATCCGTCCACTTCTCCGAAAAAAAAAAAAAGTCATGAGTTTTTAGTCCGCACGGGTCGGAGGAAGTTAATAACATTGACGTGTTTCTTTCCTCTCGTCCTGTTACCCACCGTCAAGTCTTTCATTGTGTCTGCCCTCCACCTCATTGTCCCCCTGCGTTGCATCACCTACAGAAAAGAAACACCCGGAACACAGCAACAGCAAACAAAGAAAACCTACGAACAAAACGACAACAGAAATAAAAACAAAAAACCTTTCAGCCGTAAGTCAGCGGATTCTGTCAGCGACTGGTATCAGTGCACACCCCCTACGCCCCCCTACGCCCCCCCCCCCTCCCCCGATAAAGAGATAACCTGCTTTGTGTCTATCGATCATTGTGTCATGCCAGAACCTGTGTGTCGGCTCCGATGAGCTACTTCTTCTGTTCGTCTGAAACTTACACTGATATATGAGCTCAAATGGAAACTGAGAAAGACTTCATCTCCTTCTCCATCTTCTTCTCCTTCTTCTTCTTCTTCTGGTTTGACTGCTGACAGCTTCTTTCCGCTGCTTCGTCGATGCTGATCAAATCTGTTGGGGGTATTTGAGGTGTTTCGTTTTCCTGGAAAGTTGTAATCTCTTGTCGTCGCTTGTCGTTTTGTTTTATTTCGTATGTTTGTGTGGTTGCTCGTTTTGATTTACTTTCACAATGGTCGGAGTTACGAGTGTAACTTTTGGGGTTGGTGACCTGAATTTCAAGAATTTTGTTAGCTGTGTTTGGCGTCTGTTTGCCAGCCCCCCCCCCCCCCCCCCCCTCCCTCCGCACTTTATACCCATCTCATTTCCTCTCTCCTCTTCCAACCCCTCCTACGCCCCAGCCTCAAACTCAGATCCCTCATCTCTTTCTCCGCCACACTACTTTCGCGCACATTGGTCAGTGAAAGGCTGAACACATCTTGTGATAAGATAATGCAGACAGTTAAAGATTACCACAAAAAAAAGAGAAGAGAAACATTGTCTTATTGTCTGTCTTGCCCCATTCACCACAAGACAGGATACGTTGACTCAGGGGAAATAACGCAATCTTTCAAATCTGCACAAAGTTCAGTTATTTCCCTTTCAATCTCTACACGCCGGTTCGCTTTCCGTAAAGTGCGGCAGACAAGGGGTTAAGGGGGATCTACCCTTTAATTGACGTGGAGAACGTCATGCAATAACTGATGACGTGCAGTTCAGAAGACACATAAATAACCTGCAGGACAGACAGAGTCGAGGGGAGGGCAAAAGGAGCGAGAGTGGGGAAAGGTTAGGCATACTTGACACATGCAGGACAGACAGAGTCGAGGGGAGGGCAAAAGGAGCGAGAGTGGGGAAAGGTTAGGCATACTTGACACATGCAGGACAGACAGAGTCGAGGGGTTAGGCATGCTTGACACAGGTCACACAATTCTTGAAACTCGGGTTATGATCTCTAAAATCACTGCCGCAGTCACGATTCCAACCGCGTGTTTAAAAGAATGAATGATGATATAAATATTTTCCGCGAGAAAACAAAACGCTACGAGCATCATCACTACCAACAAAACTGACCGTCATCGTGGAAATAGTGAACAGAAACCCTTGACCCGTCAGGGAAAAAAAAATCACCCCTCCCCCTTCTCCCGCCCCCTCCCCACGCACCTGTCTCAGCTTCTGGTAAGCAAAAGTTGCCCAACTAGCACAAAGGGTCTAGCATATCACACACACACACACACACAACGCACGCACGCACGCACGCGCGCGCGCGCGCGCGCCACACACACACACACACACACACACACACACACACAAAACACACACACACACACACACACTGCCTTACTTTGAAATAAACAGTAGAAGCTGTCCATTGAAACTGACACTCAAGTTCAGGCATGACACAATGATCGACAGACACAGTGTTGTTATCACGTTGACGGAGCAGGTTATCTCTTTGACAGGGCCGTTTATGCCAGTCGGTGACAGGATCTGCCAGCTTTTTTTCCCCCAGAGTTTCACAATATCTTCTGTTTTCTTCTCTGTGCTAGTTCTTGGAATACTTCGAGTTTGGGGCCATTCTGAGCAGGAGTGGCAGCTGAACACCTGGGGAGAAGTGGAGGGTCGCCTAGGCCATGTATGCCATGCCAGGACTCAACATCACCCGGAAGACCGAATCTATCAGCTTTCCATTGAAGATAGCACTCTCCAAGTCTCTGGTGAACTCAGCCCTTCTCTGTGGCAGTGAGAACTGGACACTGTCGGCTGATTCGGAGCGAAACATCCAGGTGATCTGAAATCAACGCTACAGATGGATGATCCCCGTCTCCAACAATGAACGCACAACACGGGACTAGTGTCCGACAGCATGCCAACACATGTGATGACAGGAAAGCAGCACTCCTCGCAGTTATCAAGCACTGTCCGCTGGCCTGGCACTGGCATACGCCCCGCCATGACTCCAGGTCCGAAAGCTTTCTGTAAGGTGTAGCGGAGAGTGAAGGTTCTGGTGGCAGACTGAAGAACCCCTGGACTGGGCTAGATATCTAACATCTCTACCCCGTCGCGCATGATTGAGGGCAGTCTTGTAAGAATCCCCGACGGCCAAGCGTCCGTTTGGACACCTACCAGTCTGCCATTACTGGACAAGAACGATGAGTGAAAAGTCTTTCTTGATGCAGGAAACGAGGAATTGGTAGTATGACGCAGATACAAAGGAATGTCAGGGGAAGAACATAAGAAGCACGAAAATGAGAGCCACATGACTTCATTTTTACCCAGATGTATTGCTTTTAGCAAATCACGCATGTCATTGAGCAGGAAAGACACATGCAGAGGCAATCTGTGGTGAGAGAGAGAGAGAGAGATTACGCTTTAATCTTTTCGATCTGTCTGAACAGCACTTCCCAGCATCAGCCCATAATCTAAAATTGTATTTAAAGTTGATTTGTTTGTAACTGTTATCTTGCGTCGTACGAAGCGATTTGTTTCAGAGGCGGTTTCTTCACAACGATAAGTGATCTTTTTTGGGAAACATTGCTGAGCTTACCCCAGCCTGGAGAACCAGCAGGGGCAGACAAGCGATACCAGATACAGCCAACATCATGTGTGGAAGTATGGTCACAAACTCCAACATTTCTGCTGTATTCAAGATTCCAAGAGATGCCTGACTCAAGCAGCGCCGTTCCTGAAATTCATGTCACAAACAGCAACATTTCTATTCCACTCACGACGTTCATCATTGGCGTTACAAAAACCAACAATAACAAAAATAAAAAATAAGACCTTCCCCCAAAAGGCAAAGCCGCACAAGTCACATCATCAGAACCGTTCAGCGTGGAAGGAACAATGGAAAGTAAAGAACTAGCAGAGAGAGAGAGAGAGAGAGAGAGAGAGAGAACTTTATTTACGAGGATAATAGATAAGTACTGATGTGCTTTTTTACACCCAGTCCTCGGCCTGACAAGGGACTACAAAAGGCAGTGAAATGGAATGATGTATAAAACAAACAAAACGGTCATGCAGTCGCAATAGAATATCACATGAAAAGAAAACAGAAATGAATGCAAAATAAATGATGGGGAAGAAGAGGAGTTGGGTGGGGGTGGGGGCATATAGAAATGTACTACAATGGACAACAATTAGCATGAATAAAACAGACAATAAAATTAATATGACAAAGTACAGGAGAGAGAGAGAGAGCCGCTTGATTATTTCGGACGTGACCAACATGTCACACCGGATCTTAAATAAATGTTAGCGAACCGCCCAGAGAAACGTGGACAAACGAGTCACAAGACAAAACCGACGCATTTCGACCTCTTAGGTCTTCTTCAGGCAAGATACAAACAGATAGGACAACGAAAATTCACTTAGCTTTGATCGCTTTAGAGTTCAGCGCAAGGAAAGCGTTGAATGAGAACGAGACTATTGGAAGGGAAATAATGTGTGAGTCAAGGTCGTCATGATGATAATTATATTACTGATAGGAATACTAATAATGGTCAAAATATTGAAAAAATAAATTAAGACAGGATTACTACCACTCTTGGTGACAATAGCAGCTGTAGTATGGGAGAAAGGAGAGTGGGTTAGAGGATTCATAAACAGCAGGGTTGCCGTGGCCACAGTCCCAGCGGCGAAGGCGATGGCGATGTCAATGCTAGTGGTGGTAGTATCAATACTAGCAATAGTACTACTGATGATACTGCTAACAACCATTGTGAAGGTTAAGGTAATAAAAGCATGATACAGAAATATATTTAGAAAATACAGGTTTATAATAATCATAATGAATAAAAATAAATAAATAAATAAATGAAACGTAAGTTGTAAAAAAAAACTGATAATAATAAATGCATAAATAGATAATTGACAAATAATAATAGTAGTAGAATAAATAGATAAAAATAATAATCAATAAAAAAAATAACAATATCAATAATAGTAATGATAAGGTATTAATACTAAGGGGGAGGGGAAAAAAAAAAAAACCCAAAAACAACAACAAAAACCAAGGGGAGAGGGGAGGACAGGAAGGCCAGAAAGGAAATAGAAGATATAAATTATGGGAAGGACGGAATCTAATAGGTATATCAATAATTATATTAATAGTTTTGTTAATAATTGTGATTGTAACTCTACAGTAATGGTAGTGATGCTATAGGAGGCTGGAGAAGTGGTAAGCTGGAATGTTAGAAATATTGTAAAGAATAATAATTACATTAATGAAAGTAGTAAATATAACATTTGTAATAGTTATGAAGTTGTAACAAAAGGTATAGTGATTAGATAAATAAGTAAATAAAATTGAATTTAAAAAAATGTTTGCATATTATATATATATATATATATATATGTCTGTATATGTGCGTGTGTGTGTGTGTGCGCGAGAGAGAGAGAGAGAGAGTGTGTGTGTGTGCATGGATGTGTGTGTGTGGGGGGGGGGGGGGTCCACATAGTTATCAACATCTACACAACATATGCACAGGAAAGAGGGAAGATGGGACAGAAGTTCATGTTGAGGAAATAGTATATGAAATTAAAAGAAAACCAAATGAGAAAACGTCCACGTTTCTCTGGGCAGTTCGCTAACATTTATTTACGATTTGTTTGGATTTCCGCCTGCAGTCGCCTCACTTTGCAACTCTGTCACACCGGGTTCAGCAGTGATGGTCGATTTCTACGCCACTTCAAAATGACGCACGCACGCACGCGCACACACACACACACCACACACACACACACACACACACACACAGTCACATTTCATCTCTTGTATTGCTTATTCTCGCTTCGGCAGCTGTCACGAAAAACAAATCTGGCAAAACGAGAAAAAAAATGAAGAAAGAAAGAAAGAAACATAAGGGCGAACACACACACACACACACACACACACACACACACACACACACACACACACACACACACACACACAAGCAAGCAAACACACACACACACACACACACACCACACACACACACACACCACACACACACAACACGAGCGAACTTTTTCATCGAGCGAACAGTGGCTTCATGACTTACGTACTCCTGACTTGTTCGTGTCCAGGTAGTAGATGTGTTTCTTTATGGGGTCAAAGAGCCATCAAGATGTGAAAAACAAAGCACTGCATCGGAACACTGGTTCATCAGACCGCCGTGCTACGTTCTTTCCTTCAGCACTTCCTCTTCTCCATGCTGCTTCCTGGCTTTTATTCTGTCTGTCTCTGTCTGTCTGTCCCCCTCTCTCTCTCTCTCTCTCTCTCTCTCTCACTCACAACACACACACACACACACACACACACACACACACACACACACACACACACACACACACGCACGCACGCGCGCGCGCGCGCAGAGCCGATTCTTTTTTCTTTTTTTTTTTTTTTAAAGAAACCAGCTTGTCGTACAACGAGTCCACAAACCATCATCGCCTGCTCTGTCACCGGGATGACACACACTGTACCTCCGGTGTTCGCCGTGTTTCCTGACCCGCGGATGTTGGCACCCCCGACCTTTCAGCCTCAGCGGGAAGATATGATGACTAGTTCCATCACCACTCCCACACTGCTGTGTCTCTTATCTCCACACTGCTGAGGGCTTCCCTCTCAACTGTTTCTGCGAATATTGACGAACAGCGCTGTCAGTTGCTCGGCCGCTTGCCATTCTGTGCATGGCGCCCAGAGCGTGGACGTCTAGGCCTCTTCTGGGGTGGAATGCACAATCTAGGAGAGCCCCCCACTCATGAACGGGACATCTCACCTCTGCCCCCTTTCTCCCCCCCCCCCCTCCCCTCCCTCCCCGCCCACCATCCCTCTTCTCCCTTTTGCCATCCCAAATGGGTGTGGTGTCATCGTTCTGACGTTTGTATTTTTGTTCGTCTGTTCTTTTGTTTTTTTATGCTTTTGTTTGCAGTATTTGTTCAATGTAATTATTCGGTGAACCGGCAGGCGATGGCATCTCAGGAAATTCAAGAGAGGGGTGTTTTGCACACTTCTTAGGCATCATCAGCACTGATCTGACTTGTCATGCATCGGCTAGATCTGACCACGAAGACCGTTGCACATTGTAACCTCCACTGCATCCCATTTCGGTCCTCAAGCATAGGTTCAAAAATTTGCTTTTGTGCTGATTATTCTTCACTTAGCTGTGGCTGCTTATACCTTGGTGGTATCTTGTGCCCATTTTCCAGCTCAGCGCTTCACTGACTGATTTGATTGCGAGTTTCTCATACCTTGGTGGTGAGTATATCACAGATTCATAGGCGTGTCTGTGTTGATGTCATGAGTGGACTACTGACGGGTCTCAACTACAGGACGAAAGTCGACCCAAGACAGGTGTATAGGTTTTGTCTACGAGACAGAAATCGGTGGTTCCCATTTGCCGTCAGTGAAATGCCGTTTCACATTTACATTTTAAAGTCGTCTTCTCCAACCCCATCCTTTCTTTCTCATCTCCACACCTCCCCTTATCTTTTTTTTTTAAGCAGACAGATCTGTTCTTAAATTATTGTCATAATGACGGGTGAATTGTTTCTCTGATAGACCTTTTCTTAAGTTATTGTCATAACGACAGGTGAATTCTTTCCCTTCCATTGTTTTCGCCACCACTCCTTTGTTCCGTATATTTCCTCGGAAGTATGTGCGATCAACTTTCCTCTGACTAGCACATCGAACTCCCTGAAAAACCAGACGAAACCGAGCCAGAGTCGTGGTCTGTTTAAGAAGAAAACTGACAAAGGACACGTTGGTTGCATGATTTTCAAGCGTCATTAAAGAGAGTTTGAATGGGAAATGTTTTAACAGTGCCCACCAGTAAAATGTGCATTTAAACCCCACCACATGACGAAGAGTAAGTGGGAAATCAAAATCTAACATCCCAAGTTTGGAACAAGGGCAGGAAGACACGTGCAGGTGAACACTTCTTCCGTCATTCTGAGAATGGCTGTGCGAGTATCTATTTATGAATATAAAAAAGAAGGGGAAGTGGAAGAGGTGGACTTTGAAAATCTTATATTGAACCCTTCCCCTGAATCACTGAATATAGTTTTGTGAACATCATTTCCTGGTTCAGTCAGCTTCCGTCCCTGAGCGAGACTGGTGAGAAGACCCGGCCCGTGTGGTGATAGCCCGCCTCTACCAGTGCCACACCTCGGATAATTCAGCGGTGGTGTTGCCACCAAGGTCAGAGTTCGGAGAAACGTGTGTTTAAAGAGATGAATACTTCCCTGCTTCCTTCATTGATTTCCACAAACTGCCTTGGTTCCGTGATACTTTTTCCCAATTTGAAAAAAAAGACTGTCTTGGGGTTTGAAGGTAGTTAATTAATTCAGTGCCACATGTCAGCAAGGATGTTGTAAATGCACGTGACTTGGGGACTGCCTGTCTACTCATTGATGGAGCTCGGAGATACGGGAGGTGTACACTACCTCCCATAGCACCTCTCATTTCTCTGGTGGAGCTTTCAGTCTGGAGAGTGAAAAGTCCATCGAACGACTCAAAAACGTGAGGGACAGCGGTAAGGGAGTTGAGGTATGAGGAGTGTCATGTGGATTACCAATACATCATCTTTTTTTAATTCAAACTGCTTCAGAGCCAAACACAATATGCCTCAGTGGCTTAGCTGTGTGATGAATTTGTTTTGGTGAGTGTTCCGATAGATGGAGCTGCTTTGAGTGCAATAGAAAACATACTGCGTTTAAGAGTTGATCTCTGGACTAAAGACAAGGCGGAAAGTCACAGTATAGTGTTTATATGGCAGCCGGTAAAGAGTGCTTTGTGAAAAGACGACGAAAGAACTGGGAGGCCAAAATACCGTTTTTTTACATAATCACTCGGGAAGGAACTCGTTAGAGCCTGATGCTTAAGGACCCAAAGACCCAAAGGATTCAAGGGATGTTATGACAAGTCATTGGCAAAAGTGCTCAGTTCTGCTGTTCATTGTCAGTGGTATACAAAAGTAACAAAGAAAGAACAAAATTCATAACTTTGATCATTTACTGCATACACTTCTATGGCTTACTGCAGAACAAAATCCAAGATGACTGTAGGCATATTTCGTGACATGAAAGTTACAGTCCTCATAAACAGTAATCATGATAGGAACACCTGAGTA
>CM065714.1:33494398-33511898 GCA_033310375.1 Conus canariensis
CATTTTGCATTTTGGTTTGGTTTGACTTTTCTTATTTGACATGTTTTTGATCTAAGCCGGATTTATTTGTTTGTTTTTTGCCTGAATGAGTAATACAAACTATAGTAATAACGAAAAGTACGTCGTAAAAGTCCAAAGCACATGTGTAGGCATAACTAGCCTCTAGAATTTTCGCTCGGCATTTGGATTGATGCCTTTCGACTGAAACACTTGGGGTCTCTTGTATCCATTTGTTAGAGAAGGCATAGTTTTCTTTGGACAGAGGCAAATCTAAAACTGCATCACTTTGCTTTGATTATGCACAGACGCGCGCGCGTGTACACACAGTCACACACGCACACGCACACACCACACACACACACACACACACACACACACACACACACACACACACGCCGCGTGCAATACCTGTGAAAGAAGTCTACATCTTCTTTTCCCCAACCCACGATGCGATTGTCGAATCCACCCGCCTTCCGCATGTCCCCAGCCGTCAGCCCTGCCATGCCAAAACTGAAGGAGCGCCAGAAACCAGAGTCAGCCGACAAGTTGAACAGTCCGATGTGGCATCTGTCGCTGCCGTAACACACGCTCAACGGGGAATACTGGGAAAAAATGATGGGGAAGTAGGCCTGTCCTGGCCTGACGGTGAGCGCCACACGAACCAGAAAGCTGTCCGTGATGATCAGGTCAACGTCCATCACGATCAGGACAGATCTCTGAGCCAGGGTTCTGGAGAGTCTGTTCAGCGCTCGCGCACGTGAGAACGGAGGCCACATCTTGATGACAGTGATGTCGACGGTTGACACACTCTGACTGGCTTCCATCGAGAGTTTGTGTTCCTGCAGACTGTCTGGGAACATAGCGACACGAAGGTATACCTTGCCAGGGTATTTCGCTGCCGCTGAAACCAGATGAGTCAGGAATGAGACATACGTTTGATGGCGACCACACAGCGGAACCAGAAGGTACAGAACAGGCCATGGTGATTGTCCTGTATCACTGCCAGGATGCTTTTCCTGAGGTGCGTGCGCGAGCTCTCCGCCCCACTGCAAGGATCCAAGGTCAGAGGACAGCAAAAAGGACTGGTAGCCTTTACCCCGGGAAACTGTGATCACGTGCTGTAAACCTCGAGTCAGTGTGAAGGCTTGGTACTTCGCGTGGACGTGCATTACGTTTAAATCATTTAATCGATGTGAATCCTTGAAGGCGATGAGCATGTTGGTTGTGTTCTCCATAATGCGTTTACGAGAAGGATGTATATGTGATGGATTTATCATGTGTGATTTTGTGAAGATGGCGTATACCCATACTGGGTTGTCTGACAATGTATTGGATACAAGTGATTCTGTGTGTTGGTCGTCATTCATGTCATCTTGTATGGTTTTTCGACGGGTTTGCTGGGGAAATGTTCCTTCACTATTCATCTTTCTGCGATTAAAGAACCACTCCATCCAGTTTTCAAAGTTTAGTTGACCGAGTATTGCTTTTTTGTCCGTGCTTGGTGTTTCCTGAGCAAAATCTCTTCCGATCTTCAACCGGGTGGCTGTGGTCTTGCCGTCAGATCCTTTAGAATGCACGTTCTTCATTTCGTTTGGGATGGGATCACCAGTGATCATATTGACTTCATTCACCTGGGTGGCCAAGAGTTGGGCTTTGTGATGAAGATCTTGCCATCGCTGCAGCTGGAAGTGCAGGTCCAGTCTGTACATATCCCGTGGGTCCTTCACTGGATGCAAGGTCAAGGCTGTGGCCAGGTCTGGGGGCAGCTGACCCATGAATAAGCTGTGCTTGTAGTCTTGGTAAAACAACTTTTTCATCTGGAGAAACAGACAGGCGCACGCGTATGCACGCACGCACGCACGCACGCACGCACACACACACACACACACACAACACACACACACACACACAAAACACACACACACACACATGATTGCCGTCTGTATGCACCCAAGCAGACACACACATGCACATGCACATTCACACACAGAAACTCTCTCTCTCTCTCTCTCTCTCTCTCTTCTCTCTTCTCTCTCTCCTCTCTCTCTCACACACACACACACACACACACACACACACACACACACACACACACACACACACACCATAACACAAAACACGCGCACATGATTGCTTGTGCGTTTGCACCCAAGCACACGTGCATCTACACAGTTGCATGTGACGTCTATAAATAACAATACGGTCGCAAACTTCGGTCTCACAGAATGCAATTCACAGAATTTTGTAAAACGTTCTGTCCATATCAGACTTTTGTGAGATGTAACAGATAAAAAATAATTATTTCTAGGAACGTTCGTTCCCTCTAATGCCTTTTTCACAGATTATTGTACATATATGAATTTGATTGGATTGCCGTGATAGTTCGATGTGTTGATGGAATGTATTGTACTTTTAATGGATGGAGTGCTTTGCCTTTATTTTCGTGATTATGGAATCTTTTTGTATATAGCTGTGTCCAAGAAAAAAAGATTTTAGAAAATCCAGAAATTTGACAAGTACTGACTAGGTCAGGACATGAAAAAAATGGCGGCGAACACCCCTTCGTTTTCTGAACCACATCAGTAATGATAAATGCATAATGGAATTAAAAGAGTTGTTTTTGCTTTTTCAAGCTTCTTGAATTACCATTTAACAATTATCAAAAACGAATGATGTTTTTTCTTTTAACTTTGTGTCAGACTCATCATCAATTGGCCCAAGATTGTGGTTTCGAGCAACTAAGAAATACAGCTAAATGTTATGGAAGACATGAATTCCTTCAAAATG
Source organism: Conus canariensis (assembly GCA_033310375.1). Classification (NCBI taxonomy): domain Eukaryota; kingdom Metazoa; phylum Mollusca; class Gastropoda; order Neogastropoda; family Conidae; genus Conus; species Conus canariensis. Next base: position 33,497,186 of record CM065714.1, read on the forward strand.
AGAAGCATGGCCGTAAGAATGCAAAAGCCGGTATCGTTTTTCGTTTTGACAAAACATGCAGAAAGAAAAGACCAACGTTCAGACGTGCAACTAGAGAAACCGGTCTTAATAAGTACGGTGCTAGTGTAAAGGGTACGATTCTGCCCAACCTTTGAGAACGAAGAGTTGTAGTGGTTAACCCCTCAAACGCGGGATAGAATCGCAGTGAGGGGCAACCTAGCTGGTAGTCTGGAATGCCAGTTAAAAGGCTGGTCACTCAGCAGAAAATTTGCCCACGGCTGGTCTGGGCAGACTAGTTTTGGAGAGACGGCCATTGGACTTCAGCCACATCGTAATTGGTGTCGCCTTTGCTGAGGAGCTCTTGAGAGCCTCCCTTTGACCATGGCTGGTCTGGATGGTTTGGTCTGGGAGACTGAGTATAGGCCGGGGGTACAGCCCTGGGAGACCGTGGAGCCGTGGTTGGTGTTGTGTTTGCTGAGGTGGACTTGGGATTTTTGAATAGGTAAACATCTTTTAGGTGGGATGCTGGATTTTGCCCTAGGTACAGAGTCTGAAAGGTCTGTTCCTCTGCACTTCTACAGACCCAGCCACTTACATGGCGGTCGGCCCCGTTGGTTGTCGGGCCCTGGGGAATAGAATGTTCGTTCAAGAGCAGCCCAGTGAACCCAGATCTGAGGCACTTTAGACGCTTCTAGTGTTCCATTGTGACTCAGGCCACAAAAGACTTTCTCGAAAGATCTCGTTCAAAGGGGGTGGAAGGCCTATATACTCCCAGCGTTCTGGCTCTGAGATCATTTCTTCACTGAGCAGAGTGTGGTGAAGGCTGTGACGCTAGTTCAGGTGTTTGTGAATGTAAAGGTATGTTGATGGTTTTTGCCTTTGGTTTGGCTGTGTTTTACCTAGAGTAAGGGCAGATAGAGTACTATCTTCGTGAAACAACTTTAGTAAATGGAAGTTAAAAGTTCTATGTTCTTACATTTTTTTTGGTACAAACTCCAGTTTCTTATCAACTGGAAATGTGATATACCAAATTTCCACAGTCAATTATTCAGGTAACTTTGTGTAACTAAGCAGGTGCTGGCGCTTAATAAGAATGAACTCAGAAACAGTTATTCAGTATTGTCACAGATTTTATGGTGAGTAATCAACAAATCGATTGCAGAAAACATAGATTACAGATGTCGCTGTCTTTTATTGTGATTAGTGGATAAAGTTTAACGCGCGCCCTGCAGGTTCCTTGTGTTCGAACACTAGACAAACTGGCTTGTGAATGTCGCCCTTGTTTGCTGGCGAGACGGATAGGAAAATTTAGAAAGAGAGGGTGTTAGTTACCGCCAATGACATTGACAAACAAAGCACATGACAAGACACGATGCATTTCAACCACTTGGGTCTTCTTCAGGCGAAAAAATAAATCACATTTAACATTTAAGACAGTACAAACAAAGAACGAAAATGACTCATCTGTTGTTAGTCCATGTGGTGGGGAGAATAGCCGCTAGGCGGAAATGACAAGGGGGATTATGGGAGAGGAAAAGGAGGGGGGGGGTTCGTGGGGGAAAGGGGGGGGTTGTGTGATACGATAGGGTTGTGTGTCTAGTTTAGTGGGGTGGTGTGATATCTTTGTGACGGTTGTGATAATGGTGGATTGATAATAATGGTAAGGGGGGGGGGGGGGGGGGGGGCAACTGGGAAAAAAAAAAATTAAATTATATATAGAAGGGGTAAATAAGTACATGAACAGAAGAAACTTTAAAATTAAAAAAAATTTTAAAAAATATAATAATAATAATAAATAAATAAATAAATAAAAAAGTTTAGGTGAATAAAATAAATGATTTCGCTGGGTGATGAAAGAGGTGGTGGTAGTTATGTGTGGGTAGTTGTGAAAGGTGTGTGTGTAATGTTAATGAGGGAGGGAAGGGGATGGAAGATAAATGGGTGATAAGGTATGATTGGGAGGGGGGGGGTGAGAGAGTGAAAAAAAAAAAAAAAGAGGAGGGTAATGTGTGTGTGTGGGGGGGGGGGGGGGGAAGGAAGGGGGGCAAGAGAAGGAGAGCTCATATCTCTTCATCCACTATGGGGTGGGGGGTGGAGGTGGGAGGTTGGGAGGTTCATATTAATTGTGTTGTTTAAAAAAGTAAACAATGCTGTGGGATGATGTTCACTGTAACAGGTGAAATAATGTGTTGGCATCAATATGCTGCTGTTTGTTGAGAGAAGATAGCAGTGATCAATGAAAAACAGGGTATCATGTGTTGCACACACACACACACACACACACACACACACCACACACACACACACACACACACACAAAGGGGGCGGGGGGGGGGGGGGAACACATGTAAACAATGTTCTAGGTGGGTTAAGATCGTGTGATCATAGTGAGACTAACTGTGGAAAATTTTTTACACACACACACACACACACACACACACACACACACACACAAAGAGGGGTAAAAATTATTATCATTAATCAGTCACTGATGGGTGATGATCATATGAGATCAACGGTAGTGTAGGAAGAGATTCTTCTCCGTTCCCTTAGGCAGGAATGGTGGAGGTACTGGCAAGGGCTTCTGTATGGTGAAGGCCCTCCAGTGGTCAATAAGGTTTTGCATTCATCAGTGTGTTGGCAGGCCAGGATTCTTCTTTTGGTGTTGTTGGGACTGTTCCACCGTCATTGGGGCTGCATGGATTAATTGCAGACCCGCCAGGGTGGAGTATTGCAGAGATGTTATTCATAGTCTGGAGTGCCGGTTCTCAGTATCACAATGATGGTCTTCTTCGTTTACTTAGGTCGGAATCCTGGAGGTAGTGACGGAGGCTGCTGTATGGTGAAGACCCTCCAGTGGTCAGTATGGTTTTGCACTCATTGGTGAGTTGGCAGGCCAGGTTTCCACTTTGGGCCAAGCTGGGAATGCTCCGCTGTCTCTGGGGCTGCACTGCATTGATGGTTTGAAAGACTCACAGGTGTGGAGTATAGTGGACCTGTCATGTTGAGGTCAGGGGAGCCTTATCCTCAGTCCAACAATGTTCACTTGGTCTGATTTGGGCGTCCGGTAGTATGCATCCCTCTTGTTGAAGTCTGGGTGCTGCTCAAGTCATCTTCCTATTTGTCTCCTTGGAAATATTTTAGATTTATTCCAAGGAGACTACCTTTTACAGTTGGGGCTGCTGTCCTTCCTTTGTCAGTTGGTCAGCTTCTTCATTTCCATATAGTGCAGTGTGAAGGTATTCACTGGATGGGAGTATTGTCAGTGACTGATAATGGTAATAATTTTAAATCAGTAGTACCAAGGTGGTGACCATTGTTATACAAGTGGAAAAATGCAGTGGTGATGGTGCAATGGTGCAAGGTGGGGGGGCATAGGAAAATACCAATGACCTGTGGGTGATGCTCACTGGCATGGGTGAGATCAAATGGTACTGTAGGATGATAGTCACTGAGGTAAGTGGAATAATAAGGTGGCATTGGTATAATATTGCAGGTTGAGAAAGTGGGTGGAGGGGGGTTGGGGTAGATGACTGGTGGGTGATGGTCATGTTTCATTGGAGATACTGTAGGATGATGATAATTGTTGGTATAAGTGGGATGATGTTGTGGCATGGTGTAAAGTGTCGGTGGGGGAATGGGGCAGGTGTTTAAAGATGGGTGGATGATGATGATGGTAAAGGTGTAGGTATGGTCATAGTGGTGTAGGATGATGGTCATTTTTGTAAAAGGAGTAGGAGAGTGCATTAGTAAGTGTGATAATGCCAGTGGTGGAGTAAAGGAAATGATTATAAAGACTGATGGATGTTGATAGCTGTGATGAGATCTACAGTACTGTAGGGGGGTGGCAGTCGTTATAAGTGAAATAATGTCATGACATTGATGTAGTAATGCCAGTTGGAAAAAAAAAAAAAAAGGGATGAAGAATAATGGATAATTGGTCATTGTCTTGAGTGGGGTAAACAGTGCTATAGGATGTTGTTCATTGCCATAAGTGAAATAGCATGATGGCATTGGCATGATAATGCCAGTTGAGTTTAAAAAAAAAAAAAAAAAAAAAAAAAAACAGAACAACACCACCACCACCACCAACAACAGCAACTTTGGGGGGGGGGGGGGGGGGGGGGGGGGCAATGATAAATGACTCGGTTGGTGGTAAAGGTTGTATCTATAGATGAAATTATATCTTATGAATGGTGGTAATAATGTAATGATGATGGTGGTCATATATGGGAATGTGGGGGGGGGGGGGGGAAAGGGGACACACACAAAACACACACACACACACACACACACACACACACACACACACACACACACCCCGACAAACACATGTACATGCATCCAAGCATACCTGTATGTCTAGGGGTGATCATGAGATACAAGATACAATGGGGACAAAGGAAAGGAAGTGGTCAGTGAAAAAAAAAAAAAAAAAAGGAAAGGGGGGGGGGTGTGTTTACTGCAAGTTAATGTGGTGTGGGTGGGTGTGTGATTTTGTGGAATATATAGTGAGTTGTTGTTGCAGTGAGGGACCGGTGTAATCATGTACTTGGGTTGGGATGCTGGTGATACGGGGGTGGGGTGGGGGTGGGGGGGTCAAGGGAAAGAGCGGGGGGAGGGGGGTGTTACAGGGGGGGGGGGGGGATTTGGAGGTGGGAGGGTCGACTACTGGGCCTACCCTTTTTTTTTTTTTTTTTTTTTTTTGGGGGGGGGGAAGGGGGAAAGGGGGGGATATTGTGTGTGTGTGTGGGGGGGGGGGGGGTGGAGTAGGGGGTAGATCAGAGGGTAGGTAGTTCATTGATATAGAACATGCATAGGGTGTGGTAGAATGTGAAAGGTGAAGGAGGGTGGCTGTAGATTAGGTATGAAGTGAGAGCGGGAGGGGGGGGGGGGGGGCTTTTGGTGGTGCTGTGTGTGTGTGTGTGTGTGTGTGTGTGTGTGTGTGTGTGTGTGTGTGTGGGTGCGTGCATGTGTGTGTGTGTGTGTGTGTGTTTGTAAGTAAATGAACAAAATAAAATGAAATAAATTAATTGAAAAAAAAAACAAAAAAAAAACCCTTGATAAATACATAAATTAGAAGTGGGGGGGGGGGGGAGTTGTAAGGGGAAAGATAAAGCAAAATTAAGATTAAATAGGTGGAGGGTGGCTGTAACTACTGTATGTAGTGAGTGAAGGGGATATGGTGGTGGTGTGTGTATATGTGTATGTGTGTGTGTTGGTGGGGGATATTGCCAACTGATGTAGAAGTGGTGGGTGTGTGCGTAAGGTTATTGTTGGATGTTGATGCCTTGGGGGTGTAGTGTGCCCAGTTTGGCAATGAGATGGGATTCTTGAGTTGTGCGTTCAAAGCTGTCACTCTGTGACTGCCAGAGTGCCATGACTTTGACATGGTTGATGTTGTGTTGGGTGTGGTTGAAGTGTAGGGCGACGGGTTTGGGTCGGTGGTGGCGGATATCAGCCAGGTGTTCAGTGATGCGTGTTTCAAGTGTGCGTGATGTTTCCCCTATGTAGATCTTGCCACACAGCTGGCAGTGGATGGCATATATAATGTTGCGGCTCTGACATGAGAATGTGCGTTTGACTGTGAAGGAGTCTTTGGGGCCCTGTAAGATGGTGTCTGGTTTGGTGAGGGGGCAGATTTTGCAGTTGGGTTTAGAGCAGGGGTGAGTACCTGGTGGTGTAGCTGTGGTTCTGTTCAAATTGGACCGCACGAGGAGGTCTTTGAGGTTTTTGTCACGTTTGAATGTGATCATGGGTTTGGTATGGAAGGCGGGTTTGTGGTTATGTACAATGTGCCAATTGGATTTGAGGATCCTACAGATGGGGAGGGTGTGCGGGTGGTAGAGGAGGTAGGCTGTGGGTCTGTCTGTCTTGGTTGGATGCTGGGTTTCAAGAGCAGATGTTCTGGATACAGCTATGGTGCGGCGGAGTGCTGCATTGATGATGGAACTGGGGTATCCGCGGTTGGTGAAAAATTGTGACATTTTGGCTGCTTGTATAGTGAAGTCTTCCTCGCTGGAGCAGAGTCTGCGAAGACGGAGAAATTGTGAGTATGGGATGCTGTTTTTAGTGTATGGGTGGTGGGAGGATGAGTAGTCTAGGTATGCATGTGCGTCGGTGGGTTTGTAGAAAATGGAGGTTTTGAGTAGGCCATCTTCAAGGGAGATGGTGATGTCTAGGAAGTTGACTGACTGTGAAATGGTGTAGGTTAGTTGGATGGATGGATGGAAGGTCTGGGCAAAGTTGAGGAAGTTGAGGAGGTCTTGTTTTGGCATAGATGTGGCTCCCAGTCCATCATCGATATACCTTTTGTACAGTTCGGGTGTGGGGCCTGTGTATGTGTTGAGTAGGCGGTGTTCCAAGTGCCCCATGAAGAGACAGGCATAGGCTGGTCCCATTTTGGTACCCATGGCAACACCACTAATTTGTGAAAATGTGTGCTTGTTGAATTGAAATGTGTTCAGGGTGAGGACTAATTCAGCAAGTCTGACCAGTGTGGAGGTGGGAGGGTGTTGTTGGTTGGGGGGCCGTTTGTCAAGGAAAAATGTGAGGGCCCTCAGTCCATCAGCGTGGGGGATGGAGGTGTACAGTGACACCACGTCAAGTGTGAAGAGGAGGCTGGGTTGGAAAGTGGGGTCTGTGTTGTATGAGTTAATCATGTTGAGTGTGTGGGTTGTGTCTTTGAGGTAGGTGGGGAGGCTTTGTACTATGGGTTGAAGGAGAAGTCTAGGTATTGCGAAATGTGTTCAGTGGGGCAGCTGCAGGCAGAAACAATGGGTCTGCCGGGTGTGTTCATTTTGTGTATTTTGGGGAGTAGGTAGAAGGTGGGCTGTTTGGTGTCTGTCATAATGAGGAGTTTGGCTGTAGTGGGTAGATTGTTGAGTCTGATTTCTTTTTTGATTGAGTTAGCAATGAGTTTCTGGTGTTGAGGGAGGGGTGATGTTGTGAGTGGTGTGTAGAAATTTGTGTTGGATAGTTGTTTTTGTGCTTCTGCTATGTATAGTTGTTTGTCCCAAACTACAACTGCACCACCCTTGTCTGCTGGTTTGATGACAATGTCCTGTCGTTCTCTTAGTGATTTGAGGGCTTTTTGTTGGTTTTGTGAAAGGTTGCAGTGTCGGGCAGGTTTTGAGTTGATCCGGCTGATGTCTATTTTGCATGTTTTTATGTAGAGTTCAACTTCACTGGATTTGTTAGAGGGTGGTTGGCGGAGTATTGGGGTTTGAAATAGTTGAGTGAGGGTGTCAGAGTTTTGGGGTGGTGGGGGCCTGGGTATGTTTTCAAGTGCTGCCATCCAACGAAGTTTCCTAAAAAACCTTTCCACATCAATGTGGTTCTGGTAATTGTTGGTGGTGGGTTGAGTTGGGATGAATTTAAGTCCTTTTGTTAAGACTGATCTTTCATCGTCAGAGAGGGGAGGTTGTCAGGGATGCAGTAGACAAGATAGTGGTGGTGATCAGATGTGGTAGTGGGTGTGTGTGTGTGTGTGTGTGTGTGTGTGTGTGTGTGTGTGTGTGTGTGTGGTGTGTGTGTGCAACACATGATACCCTGTTTTTCATTGATCACTGCTATCTTCTCTCAACAAACAGCAGCATATTGATGCCAACACATTATTTCACCTGTTACAGTGAACATCATCCCACAGCATTGTTTACTTTTTTAAACAACACAATTAATATGAACATCCCAACCTCCCACCCCCACCCCCCACCCCATAGTGGATGAAGAGATATGAGCTCTCCTTCTCTTGCCCCCCTCTCCCCCCCCCCCCCCCCCCACACACACATTACCCTCCTCCCTTTTTTTTTTTTTTTTCTCTCTCACCACCCCTCCCCCTCCCAATCATACCTTATCACCCATTTATCTTCCATCCCCTTCCCTCCCTCATTAACATTACCCACACACCTTTCACAACTACCCACACATAACTACCACCACCTCTTTCATCACCCAGCGAAATCATTTATTTTATTCACCTAAACTTTTTTATTTATTTATTTATTTTTTTTTTATTTTTATTTTTTTTTTTTTTTAATTTTTTTTTTTTAAGTTTCTTCTGTTCATGTACTTATTTACCCCTTCTATATATAATTTAATTTTTTTTTTTTCCCAGTTTGCCCCCCCCCCCCCCCCCCTTACCATTATTATCAATCCACCATTATCACAACCGTCACAAAGATATCACACCACCCCACTAAACTAGACACACAACCCTATCGTATCACACAACCCCCCCCCCTCCCCCCACGAACCCCCCCCCCCCTCCTTTTCCTCTCCCATAATCCCCCTTGTTATTTCCGCCTAGCGGCTATTCTCCCCACTACATGGACTAACAACAGATGAGTCATTTTCGTTCTTTGTTTGTACTGTCTTAAATGTTAAATGTGATTTATTTTTTCGCCTGAAGAAGACCCAAGTGGTTGAAATGCATCGTGTCTTGTCATGTGCTTTGTTTGTCAATGTCATTGGCGGTAACTAACACCCTCTCTTTCTAAATTTTGCTTCGTTCTCCGCCGTCAGTCACTCCATTTTGAAACTTTATTCTTCATATTGACTGATACCCTTTGTTGTGTTGTACTCCACGTCTCGTCTTCCACAATCTATTTTACGTCACGTCTCCTGTTCCAGATATATTTGTGAACGCTGACATCCTTTGTTGCTTTGTTGTGTTGTATTTCACGTCCTGTTTTCGCCCTTTTTTTTGTGTGGTGTGTACCTGTCAACCCTGATACCCTTTGTTGTGTTGTATTCCACGTCACGTCTTCCACTCCCTACCGTGTACTTGTGAACGCTGTCTACCACTTCTCATTCCCACTGTCCTCCATTTGATTCAGATTTTGTTTTGTTTTGTTTTGATTTTGATTGTCCCACCTTCTATTCTCCGTCACCTCCATTTCTTCTACACACTTTCAATCGCCATTTTGCATTCTTGATTCCCCACTCGTCTCTGTCCCACTACCTGGCCAACAATAACTAACACCACAACACAATGCCAACTGCCCAAATTTTCTCCCGTACCCATGCCAGCTTCTGCAGGTCCATTCAGTTTCTACCACCCACCATCCAACCGTTCGCACTAGGCTATGCCAAAACACAGTTTCAGAAAACCAAATCAGCATCCCATTTCAACTTTCTTAAACAATGTCTTAAACTACACATCACACCTCGTGGCTTCTCACTTTCCCACACCCCTTCCAACCTCCACAACACCACTCTCATCACTACCACCAAAAAGATTCTCTTCCGGGCCAGTCGTAAACTCATGTTGGCACATATAAAAACACTCAGTTCCACCCTGAAATCTCTCTCCAACCTTCTCCAACATTTCAAACAACAAACCACAAATATCATGCCCACAGCCTCTGCCTCCAAACTCAGACAACTCATCCATACACACAACCAACTCATTTACAACCACTGCAACCAGACCAAACAAAACAAACTATCACAATTACAAAACAAACAAACAACTATTTAATTACACATACTATACCGTGGCTCACTAATGCAATAAGCGGCAGCAATTTGCTATCCCTGCCTCGTATACAATAAAGTCCGTACGGACAACAAAACCCCTGAAAGGGCCTCGTGCCTTGCGCATGCTCAGATCAATCCTCTTTTCTCGGCAGCCATTTTCCCGTTAAGCCTCCTGTACACGAGCAGCTAAGTATTTTTTTGCTTTTCTCGCAATCGATCGATTGTTGTTGCTGTTCTTGGTGTCCTTGCTTATGTTTTCACTTAAGGGAGAAACGTACGTGAAGCGTTTGGGGGGTAAGGCGAGAGTTAAGAAGGTTTCGTCATTCGATTCCCGCATCTCCCGGCAGGCTCTTTGTCTCTAGCCGCGCCAAAACCTCCCCCCCCCCCTTCAGCGTCACTTTCTCTCTATTCTTCTTCTTCTTCCTCTTCTTCTTCTTTCCCCAAGGGTTCACTTCAACTCAGCTGCGGTTCTGTTGTTGTGACAGCGAGCTCTTGCTTGCATCCCATAATTCGTGACGGTGATCGGCTCAGCTGCGGTTCTGTCGATCCCGTCCCTTTGTCCCCTAACGGCGAGCGACTCAGCTGCGGTTCTGTCGTTCCCGTTACTGCATCTTGTGTTCAGTTCAGCTGCGGTTTTACTGATCACAGTTCGGCCTCCATGGCAGAACCGAAGATGCTCGAGCCCTCGACAACGGAGGCTCAGGGTGGGGCAATGAGACAGCCCTCTCGCCTACCTCTCCCTCTCGATCGGTAGGCGATGCAAGGGAAGCAACTCCCTCTCAGGGGCTCGATTCTCGTTCGGCCCCGGTTGTTTCCCTTCCCCCACCTCATGCGTCTGCCACTCCTTTTGGGCAGAACACTTGGGTTTCGCCCTCATTTCCGGGCGTCCCTCAGGGGACCGGCGCTTTAGGCCCCCCATTTAATGGGGTGGGCCAGCAGCCACAACCTCAGCCCCCCTTATCATGGGGTCAGGGCCCTTTGCCTTGGGCGCCATGGGCCCAATGGCAGTATCCCCCGACCATGGGCTTTCCACAGCCCCCTGCTCCGGGGTTCCCCTGGTGGCCGGGTTTTATGCCCAGCGCTCCACCAGCGCAGGTCTCTTCCTCCCAGGCCCCTTCGGCCCATCCGGCGGCCAATCCCTCCCCAGGGGGGTCTGGAGAGTCAGCCAGCCCAGGCCACCCTGGGCTTTCGCCGCGCACCTCCTCGCCAAGGGCAGTCACCCCCTCGGTCTGTGGCTCTGACCTGGCGGATTCGGAGTCGGAGGACGAGGGCCATTCGTCTGGCTCTTATTCCTTCCGGGACTCTGTGGCCTTTCTGGCTTCCCTTGTCCCGGAGGCGGTGTCGTCCTCTCAGGAGGTCAGGGCCCCCTGCCCTTCGGCAGCGGAACTTGCCCTGGGGTCTCACCCACTGGCGGCTATGCCCTCCTCTCTCCTAAAGGAGTCGGTCATGGTAGCTGACTGCATGAGGAGGGCCCAACTAAAGGTCAGGGGCACGGAGGCGCAGGACATCACGCCTGGTTCTGTCCCTGACTTTCCGGGCGCACTGGCGTGCGGGAAGTATCTCAAACCAGAGAGGCTTCCATTTGCCAAGAAGGCCTTCTTGGCAAATGACGCTATCCCAGAAGCCACTCTCCCCCTCTCCCAGGAGGACCTCCTCCTGGTCCAGGAGAGGTCTAAGTCACACGCTCGGCAGGTGTCCCTTTCAGAGCGCTGCCTTGCCGAGTGGGAAGAGTCGGCAAGGAGGGGTTTGGAATCCATCTCGGTTATGGATTCCTTCCTAGGGGGACTAGTGTCTGCCCTGAAGGACCCTGATTCAGAGTCCTTCGCTTTACGCCAGTCCGCAGACTCTTCGGCAGTGGTGGCCTGTATTCAGGCCATGGCTGATGGACTGAAGTATTCAGCCGGGGCCTTCGCTAGGCTCCATCTGAACTCGGTCCTAGCGAGAAGAGATGCCGTCCTATTGGCTTCTTCTGTGGCCCGCTCCGCCTCTGCCCGCGCCTCTCTCAGAGCCCTGCCAGTCAAGTCGGGGTCTCTTTTCGGAAATCATGTTCAGGCGACCATTAAGAGCCAGGCCGAGATTAGGCGTGACCTCGCCTTTCACTCTGGCCCCCCTCCCCCCCGCCCGGGTTCAAAACGCAAGGCGCCAGCGCCTTTCTCATCACCGGGTCCCTCTCAGCCCAAGGGACGAAGGTCATTTGGTCCCCGGGGGGTCCGAGGCAAGCAACCCAGCAGGGGTCGGCCTCAGGCACGGCCGGCGGGTCCGAAAGCTTCCACGTCTCAGTCGCCCCACCCCCAATGACTTACCCCCGACCTGGGTACTTCACCCCAGGGCGGTCCTGTGGGCAGTCTGTCCAGGCACCTCAGTGCCTGGGAGCAGCTTCCCGCAAGCCCTTGGGCTCTGCGGGTGATCAGGTCGGGGTTTCGTCTTCCTTGGGGTGCAGTAAAGGCTCCGCTCACTCCTTTCCCTCCTCCTTTCGCTCCTCCTCGGGATCCAGCGGCCTCTCAGGCCTGGGATCAGGAGGTCCTTTCGCTGTTAGCCAAGGGAGCCACAGAGGAAGTCCTCTTCCATTCCTCTCCGGGCTTTTATGGCCGCATTTTTGTGGTCCCCAAAGCTTCTGGAGGATGGAGACCTGTCCTAGACCTCTCGCCATTGAACAGGTTTCTTCTCGTCCTCCGTTTTCGGATGGAAACCCCCATGTCAGTCCGCGATGCCATACACCCCGGCGACTGGGCGGTATCCATCGACCTGAAAGATGCATACTTCCATCTCTTGATCCACCCAAGGGACAGGAAGTTCCTCCGCTTCGTATGGGGAAGCCGCGTTTTTCAGTTCAGGGCTCTTCCCTTTAGGCTAGCCCCGGCCCCTTGGGTTTTCACGAAGGTGGTCCGGGAACTTTGCATGCACCTTCGGGAGAAAGGAATTCGTCTGAAGGCCTATCTCGACGATTGGCTTCTCCTTGCCTCCTCCAGCACTCTGTGCTCCCAGCAAACTCTCCAGGTTCTAAACCTCTGTCAGCAGCTGGGATTTGTTCGCAACGAGGAGAAATCCGATCTCATCCCGGCGCAGCAGTTTCAGTTCCTGGGCATGTCCTTCAACACCACCAACTGGTTGGTCTCTCCAACCCCCAACGTCTTGTTCGCCTCCAGCATCTCTTGGCCCTTCTCCTCTCCTTGGATCAGGCTCCAGCCAGAAAGCTGGCCTCCCTTCTGGGTCTGATGGAGTCCTTGGCCCCCTTAGTGCCCCTCGGACGACTGCACAAACGCCGGTTCCAACGCCTCTTTCGCAAGCGTTGGTCTCAGGCGTTGCAGTCGTGGGACCTTCCGGTTCCCCTCGGCCAGTGGTTCCAATCATCGGTGACCCAATGGCACTCCCAGTCCTGGCTGACTCAGGGAGTCCCCATCACGCCCCCTCCTCCACAGGAAGACCTGTTCACGGACGCGTCCCAGTCCGGGTGGGGTGCCCATGTCAGCTCTCTGACGGCGGCCGGACAATGGTCCCCGGAGATGGGGTCCTTGCACATCAATCGGCTGGAGCTGGAAGCCGTGTTCCAAGCCCTCAAGGAGTTTCTTCCCTTCCTGAAGGGAAAACACGTTCTCCTCAACACCGACAACACGACTGTGGCATGTTACATCAACAAACAAGGGGGGGCGCGTTCTCACTCCCTGTCCTTGAGAGCGGAACAGCTTCTACTTTGGTGCGAGGCACATTCCATCCGGATCTCGGCCAAGCACGTTCCCGGGAAAATCATCATTCTTGCGGACTCTCTCAGCAGGTCGCACATGGTTCTTCCCTCGGAGTGGACTCTCGTCCACTCAGTCCTGGAACCTCTCTGGACTGTGTGGTTCAAACCACAGGTAGATCTGTTCGCCACCCGGTTCAACCACCGTCTCCAGCTGTATGTCTCTCCAGTCCCGGATCCGGCAGCGTGGGCTGTGGACGCCCTATCCATCCCTTGGTCCGGACTGATGGGCTATGCCTTTCCCCCATTCCCCATTCTGGGAAAGGTTCTCCGCATAGCAAGGGAGGACGCAGCCACGCTGATTCTGGTGGCTCCACGCTGGCCGGCCCAAGCGTGGTTTCCAGAACTGTTACACCTGTCTCACGTGCCTCCGATACCGCTCGCCTTAAAAGCAAAGTCCCTGCTTCAGCCACGGTCAGGCATTCCACACGGCAACCCAGACGTGCTGCATCTTCATGCCTGGCTACTGTGCGGGACGCGCTGTCTTCACAAGGCGCCTCCCCAGCGGTAATCGGACTTGTGGAACACGCCCACAGGCCAGGCACCCAAAGCGTCTACAGTGTCCACTGGAATGGCTGGCTCTCTTGGTGCTCCAACCACGCAGTATCCCCTCATTCTCCCTCTCAATGTCAGTTGGCGAACTATCTAGCTTTTCTTTCATCTGAGAAAAAACTTTCTGCCTCCTCTGTTAAAGTGCACAGGGCGGCTATTTGCACCACTATCCGCCAGTTAGGGGGCCCCTCCTTCGTGGACGACCCTCTTCTGCGGGATCTGGTCAGAGGAGCAGCCCTACAGGAGGCCCGATGCCCCCGCCGTACCCCGGCGTGGGATCTTTTCTTAGTTCTCTCCTCCCTCAGGCTCCCCCCTTACGAGCCCATCCGGGAGTGTTCTCTGAAGTTTCTTGGCTCGATGTCTCTTCGCCTCCTCCCTGAATTTTTAGCGAAGAACCAGTTGCCAGGTTCTCCATCCCCGACTATCTCCATTCTTCCTCTCACTTCTATTCTCGCCCCGGACGATGAAGACCGCACTCTCTGTCCGGTGCGCGCTCTGCGGGAGTATAGGAAACGCACGAAATCTTCTCGCTCCAAGCAGCGCCACCTGTTTCTCTCTTACAACGAAGGTTATAAGGAGGACATCAGATGCTCTTCAATCTCTCGATGGCTGAGAGAAGTGATTAAAGCTGCGTACGCGAGACCTGAAGGGGATTTGGCTGTTTTCTCACCAAGACCTCATGAGATTAGGGCATGGGCGTCTTCGCTGGCAGTAGCTCATAATGCCAGCATTCTGAGTGTGTTAGATGCTGCATATTGGCGTTCTCCTGGCACCTTCATCCATTTCTATCTGCGCGACGTTTCTCGTCTGCGCGATGATGGGTCTAGGGGCATCGCATCAGCTGTGGTGGCTCAACACTCCATCTCCGCCACACGCTCTGGCTCTTCCACACGCTCCGGCTCTTCTCGCTCCTCCAGACGGTAACCAGGTGAGCCCTCCTTC
>CM065714.1:33516898-33549398 GCA_033310375.1 Conus canariensis
CAACTCACCAATGAGTGCAAAACCATACTGACCACTGGAGGGTCTTCACCATACAGCAGCCTCCGTCACTACCTCCAGGATTCCGACCTAAGTAAACGAAGAAGACCATCATTGTGATACTGAGAACCGGGCACTCCAGACTATGACATAACATCTCTGCAATACTCCACCCTGGCGGTCTGCAATTAATCCATGCAGCCCCAATGACGGTGGAACAGTCCCAACAACACCAAAAGAAGAATCCTGGCCTGCCAACACACTGATGAATGCAAAACCTTATTGACCACTGGAGGGCCTTCACCATACAGAAGCCCTTGCCAGTACCTCCACCATTCCTGCCTAAGGGAACGGAGAAGAATCTCTTCCTACACTACCGTTGATCTCATATGATCATCACCCATCAGTGACTGATTAATGATAATAATTTTTACCCCTCTTTGTGTGTGTGTGTGTGTGTGTGTGTAAAAAATTTTCCACAGTTAGTCTCACTATGATCACACGATCTTAACTCACCTAGAACATTGTTTACATGTGTTCCCCCCCCCGCCCCCTTTGTGTGTGTGTGTGTGTGTGTGTGTGTGTGTGTGTGTGTGTGTGTGTGTGTGTGTGCAACACATGATACCCTGTTTTTCATTGATCACTGCTATCTTCTCTCAACAAACAGCAGCATATTGATGCCAACACATTATTTCACCTGTTACAGTGAACATCATCCCACAGCATTGTTTACTTTTTTAAACAACACAATTAATATGAACCTCCCAACCTCCCACCCCCACCCCCACCCCCCACCCCATAGTGGATGAAGAGATATGAGCTCTCCTTCTCTTGCCCCCCTTCCTCCCCCCCCCCCCCCCAACACACACACACATTACCCTCCTCCCTTTTTTTTTTTTTTTCTCTCTCTCTCACCCCCCCCCCCCCCCCCCAATCATAGCTTATCACCCATTTATCTTCCATCCCCTTCCCTCCCTCATTAACATTACCCACACACCTTTCACAACTACCCACACATAACTACCACCACCTCTTTCATCACCCAGCGAAATCATTTATTTTATTCACCTAAACTTTTTTTTTTTTTTTTTTTTTTTTTAAGTTTCTTCTGTTCATGTACTTATTTACCCCTTCTATATATAATTTAATTTTTTTTTTTTTTCCCAGTTTGCCCCCCCCCCCCCCCCTTACCATTATTATCAATCCACCATTATCACAACCGTCACAAAGATATCACACCACCCCACTAAACTAGACACACAACCCTATCGTATCACACAACCCCCCCCTCCCCCCACGAACCCCCCCCCCCCCCCCTCCTTTTCCTCTCCTATAATCCCCCTTGTCATTTCCGCCTAGCGGCTATTCTCCCCACCACATGGACTAACAACAGATGAGTCATTTTCGTTCTTTGTTTGTACTGTCTTAAATGTTAAATGTGATTTATTTTTTCGCCTGAAGAAGACCCAAGTGGTTGAAATGCATCGTGTCTTGTCATGTGCTTTGTTTGTCAATATCATTGGCGGTAACTAACACCCTCTCTTTCTAAATTTTGCTTCGTTCTCCGCCGTCAGTCACTCCATTTTGAGACGGATAGGGTTAAGTCACAGTGATGAAACCGCACGGTGGCATGAGCAAATGATTAAGATACAGCCAGTGAAGGTAGTTTGATTATTCCTCTGTGTGTCTGGGTTGCTACCTGTTACAAACAAGTGTTTTACCTGTTTGTTCGATTGTTTATTTATTTGAGCGACTGAAGGGTTACGTGGTTACTTGGCTGAGTAATTCAGCAGTTACTTACTTGAATGCTGCTCGGTTGCTTGTGCGTTCTTGTGCCTATTTTGTACGCGAGTAGCCACTGGTCAGTCAGTTTGTTTATTCGGTCGCTGCATCTGGTAGTCTGTGAGTGTTCACTTGTTCAATATATTTACACCCGTGGGTCCATTGCAGGGCTGAAAAGCAACTGCCATTGTTGGGCCGGGGTGTAGGCCTAACAGGTGAAACGTGGAGCCATAGCGTGTAGCACGCCCTGTCCTGAGGTGGGTGTGTGTGCTGAGAAAGGAAGATAGCTTTAGTTGGCTGGTTCATGTGCAAGATGTGTCCTTTCTGAGTTTCATCATATGTGTGGACACTACACATATGATATTTTCCATACAATTGTGTAACTGCTGTTGAAAATTTAGATGTTAATTAATTTCATTTTTTGTTCATTGCTCCTGTCGTTCGCAACGGGGAGTTCGATTTTGAGTGTGTGTGCTTAAATGTATGTTCACTTATGATACTGTTCTTCGCTATGATATCATGATCCATGCTTTTGACTGTATGAAACTCCTGCCGTTCGCAACGGGGAGTCTCAATGTTAATGTTATGATAATGAAATTATTATGTTGTTGATCCTGCCGTTCGCAATGGGATCCCCTTCCTTAATGTTATAATAATGAAATTATGTTGTTGATCCTGCCGTTCGCAACGGGGATCGCCTATGATGATGATGATAATGAATACTTACATAGCGCCTATTCTTGGCTAGAGACCAAGCTCTAAGCGCTTTACAATCGACACTCGTTTACACAACGGGCTGCCTACCTGGGTAGTGCCGACTGAAGAGCTGCCAGCTGGCGCTTCATTCAGTCGTTTCCCGTGTCATCTAGTCAATATCGTTCAATATCGATCACTCAGTGTCCTTACTTCCTTCATTCTTTCCATTTCTCACGCAGGGTGCATGCCATGTGTAACGTGTCATCCATACCAACGGCCAAACTGGCCTACTCTTCCGAAAGTTGGTGATGGGATTTTACGTGTGTGCAAGATATTATGCGTGCGTTCACACACGGAACCTCGGTTTATAGTCTCATTCGAAGGACTGTATGGGAAATGGAGTCAGAACCAATGTTAACTCCGAGGGAAAAATCCCCCTGTACCGAAACGCCCCGGCGGAGATTCGAACCCGCAACCCCAGGATCACTAAGATTACGAGTCCGGCGCTCTACCAACTGAGCTATTCCGGCTTCCGGCCTATGGTTAATGTTATGTTTATGATATGATTATGTTATTGATTGCACAGATGTTTTACCTCCTACTGTTCGCAACGGGGAGGCCTTTTGTGTTGATGCTTGTTGAAAATCCTGCACTTTAATTTTCGTATTGTCTATGTGCTACAGGGACAATATGAAGATATTTTTTGTAAGCTAAGACCTATTGTTTTAATATGTATTTCACCATTCGATTATGAATGTTTGATGCTTGTCTTAGCTTAATTTGAATGATTATGTTTTCCTGTATATGTTTTTATATAATACCTCATGTTTATGATTATCATTGTTTATGTCTTAATAGGTCGGTGGTTGGTATGGTTGGTTCGATCCAGCCATGATTTGAAATAAAAAGAGAGAGAAAACCAACGAGCTGGTGTTGGTGTGGAAGTTGATGTGTCAACTCGCTCTCTTTCCCCATCTCCTACTCCCTTCTACCCTCCTTATCCATCCACCACCCTTACACTAGGGATGCGTAACAGTCACATACAAGTATACTGTGTACGGAACCATGTAAAAGAGAGGTGTCTCCAACCTGTCTGTCGGTGGTGCAGGCAATGTTGGCGTACTGACCCACACAGCGCCCGAGCTCTGTATCTTCATGTGACGTCACCGTGTCCTTGGCGCATTCTCCTAGATGATGCGCCAGCTGGCGTAAGGTAGGGGCTGACAAGACCACTCCAGGGCCCCCTATGCAGTAAGGCTTCCCGGGAGTCAGTCCCAGCCGACCCCTCTCTCTGGGAATGCCGACCCCGGACTGACCTATGTACCAAGGAAGAGCACTGTCCACAGACTGTAGGTACGTCACCAGCTTGCCGTAGCGGATGTACACGTCATCATCCGCCCTCATGAACCAGTCGAAGCGGTCCCCGAAGTTGTGGAACATGTGACGTAACATGACGAAGCATTTGTCTCGGGGCGGGTAGTTCTCGTCGCTGACACCCCGAAGCTGCACCACAGCAAGATCGTTGATCCACTGGATCGGTTCGTCCCGGGAAGACGCTTCCGCGTGAATGTTGTTCAGGGTCATCTGTGACTCTTGCTGAACATTCCGTTCGTTGTCTTTCAGATCCGATCGTTCAGTCACCAGCATTCCACGTGGACTCCCACGATTAAGTTCGCCTTCGCTGCTCCGGACGGTCCAGCCGGATGTGTCGAGACCCGACGATGATTCAGGTTGGTCGTCGCTTCCGATATAGAAGACTATCGCTCCAGACGCTTCTTTACCCCAGGTGGAATAGATGGCTGAAGCACGTGTGGTTAGGTTCTTACGTGACGTCATGATTCCTATCATCAGTGAATTGTCGGACATTCGCAGAGTGTCATGCTCGATGTTTGCGGACCGAAGTTCGGTTCTGACCACGGCGCAGGGACCCGAACCGACAGCCGCATGTCTCCACAGGACGAGACTCCACCCCGCCACACACCCGAGCATCAGCAGAGGTGCATCGATCACCAGCCGCTTCCATTTCACACGCATGTCGGAGCCGATTCGTGGTTGATGCAGATGTTCAAAGTTGCAGACAGATTTCATGGAACTCCGGTGGGCTTGTTTTTGAGCGGGACTGCGCGGGCCGGGAAGGTGTTGGCCACTGTACGGCTCCTCTCCCTTCGCCCTGAGCCTCGCGATTAAACGTGTCCCATTGATCTGAAAAGGGGCGTTCAAATTCCGCAGCCATCTGTCAGGGCGGGACTCTCTCTCTCTCTCTCTCTCTCTCTCTCTCTCTCTCTCTCTCTCTCTCTCAACGCACACGCGCACACACACGCACACACACACTCACACACACACACACACACACACGATAGAGAGAGATGTGTGTGTGTGTGTGTGTGTGTGTGTGTGTGTGTGTGTACACGCGCGTGCACGTGCGCATGAGCATACATACATGCAACAACGCACACACACATACTTGACAGAAGGAATGAAACCAATCGGTTGATGAAATGATCGACTGAAAGATCAACTGATCTTTAATACAGAAGGCTGAAGGTGTTAAGACTAGTTCCAGTTTTATAATATGCCAGTGCAATGCTTACAACTCATCCACGCCGACAAATCAACATCAACATATACAATACCATGGGATAGTTTCAAATCAAAGAGCAGTGACATAACTGAAAAGACAGAAATAAGAAAGTAACACAGTAAATAGACAGATAAATTGAAAAGAAATTTTAAAAATCAAACAAATCGACTCCAGATCTCATACTGATGTTACTCCAGGACACTTGAAAGAAAGCATGTACCTACTTGAAAGATGTAACACGATAGGTAAAAATGTTGACCATAATGCTGTCTGACGGTGTATTCAGATACGCTAATTTCGCCTTGCAGAATAGTGTACAAGGGCGAAGGAGTTATCTAGAAATTGAATTTGGCTCAGATGAACCTTGGAATGTTTTAGTGAGTTAATACTCTACGGTATAGGTGAAGAGAAGGTCCAGACATGTAGTCTGGAGTACTCTGGGTGTGTTTTGCATTGGTTAGTTGAGGAAGAATTTATTGGATACAACGTTGCTTTCCTAAACAGGACGCTGCTTTAACCGGGCAAGGCATGTATTGATATTTTAAACGATTCATTTTACATTGTCTCTTCAGATGATGTACATCTGACAATTGAAGTATTTCGTGCGCCTGAGGAGAGAGGATGGTGTGTATCAGGAGTGAAACGCAATCTGTTTCACAGACATCACAACCACCGTTCTCTGTTGTTGAAGCGTCATTGATATGTGATATTAGCGCAGTAATGTGACTTGGTAAGGTAAGAGGAAGATCTTTGGAGACAAGTTTGTAAACCTTATTAACACAAAAATTGCCGTTACAATTTTAATCTGTTCTTGTATCTGGGACATTTGTTCATGCACCTGTACACCAAGGATGCTGCAAAAACGAAGGTTTAGGCAACATAGAACTTACTCGTATTTTGATGAGTTGACAAAGCCTACGTAGACTTTGGCAGGGTATATTATTCTTGAGATTGAAATGCACCGCAAGATACTGCAAGACCGAGATCTTTTCTTTAATATATTTCCTTTATTAAGCTCATAAGATCTAGTCCATGGGACAGGTCAGCATTGATATATTTTGTCATTTTTTTTCTGTATACCGAATGCTTTTATTTCAGTTATTATATAGTAATCAATGCAGTACGTTCCACTTCATTTTTCCCACTGATCTTCACTGTTTGTAAGTTTTGTAAATTCAGTTTTGAACCCAAAAAGCTTTCAAGGCGGCTCATTTAGTTCAGTGGCTCAGTAATGTCGTCTTTTGTGTTGTTCTTGTTGTGCATGAGAGAGAGCGCGTGTGCGTGTGCGCGAGCGCGTGCGTGTGTGTGTGTCTGTGTATGTGTGTGTGTGTGTGTTGTGTGTGTGTGTGTGTGTGTGTGTGTGTTTTCAAGAACAGAGTCGGTATTATCAGCTATTCTTTTTGAAATGTAATTTGCACTCTTTTTGAAGAAGATGGTAATATCATACTATTTTTTTTTAATGTTATAGCTGATGTTGATATTGTGAAAGCAAAAGGAAGAGGAAGGAACTATCCTTGTCAAATTCCACGCAATACGCAAAGGGCTCAGATACCGAACCTCAGTGATTCATTTTGCTTGATGCACCATTGTTTACATTGCAGATCCCTGAACAGGTGGCACCAAAACCAAACACACCAGTGCAAGTCATAACATATTAGAAAGAGAATCAAACTATTTACCGTTGTCACTTTTTCTTACAGTCAGCGAGACTGTGAACTATTTGAGAGTGCTAAACACCCGGGACCTCATTGAACGGCTGTCTTTGTGTGTGTTGCACTGCTAGAAAGCTAAGAAAAGACAGACAAGATGCCACGGGCATTTTTCGAGAACAACGGATCCGGCGAAAACCGTTCTAGAGAACGCAGTAGTGGGCATACGAAGACGAGGCCGACGGCAGGAGGACATCAGCACGGAGCGGACAGGCCTGTCCCCCGCCTGACTTCAATGGACGCCAGACAACCGCGACAGACGGAGGGACATTTTCAGGACGTCACCAGTTACGCTTCAGCAATCCCTAACCGGGACTGCGAGGTACGTGAGAGATGAACGATGAGTGTGAACTACGTGAAATAAACCTTTCTTTCCGTCACATGTTAAGGTGGGTTTAACAGCTGTCCGGCACTTGCCTTCTTTTGCTTCTTCGTTGCTAGGTTAAAACTGAATATTCACTTACCAACGGTAGCAGTCTTCCATCGTGAAGCTAACCACACTTCTCATTTCTCAGAGTTCTTTACCATTGAGAAAGGGTTTCAGGCCGGAAACGTTTGGTCACTCTATTCCCTAGGATTACCTTTTCCACCCTTTTTTGTGATTGTTTCATTGTGCAATCCTGTGGTCAAATTCACTTTGTTTTCATTTTTAACCACACTTCGTTTTCCAGGCAACAGGTGTATATCATGACGGGTTTTTTTGTTTTTTGTTTTTTTGTTTGTTTGTTTTGTTTGTTTTAGTTCCAATTATCTAAGCTACATCACGCTGTGCTCTTCCATGAGGAATGGCATGGGGTTTAACCTGCATGCAAAAACTGGTTATTGTTGTTGTTAATGCTTTTGTGGGGTTGTGTTCAATGCATTCGTTCAGATACGGAACCTCCTTTGAAATTCTCACCCGAAAGACAAAGGACGGGATTGAAGTTTGCACAGACGTTGACTCAAAGGAAAGACATGGGATATTGACGTCAGCACAGGTACTGACGCAAGAGAAAGACATGGGATGGAGATCGACGTTAGCACACAAATTGATTCAAAGGAAATATATGGGATGGGGATCGAGTCTGCACAGAAGCTGACTGGATGAAAGACATGGGATTGGGGATTGAAACCAGCACAGATGCTGACAAGGAAAAAGAATTGGGATGGGGATTGAAACCAGCACAGATGGTGACTAGGAAGAAAGACATGGGATGGGGATTGAAACCAGCACAGATGGTGACTGTGAAGAAAGACAATGGATTGGGGATTGAAACCAGCACAGAAGCTGACTAGGAAGAAAGACATGGGATGGGGATTGGAACCAGCACAGATGCTGACTAGGAAGAAGGAAATGGGATGGGGTTGAAACCAGCACAGATGCTGACTAGAAAGAAAAATTGGGATGGGAATTGAAACCAGCACAGATGCTGACTAGGAAGAAAGACATGGGATGGGGATCGAAACCAGCACAGATGCTGACGAGGAAGAAAGACATGGGATGGGGATTGAAACCAGCACAGATGCTGACAGGAAGAAAGACATGGGATGGGGATTGAAACCAGCACAGATGCTGACGAGGAAGAAGGAATTGGGATGGGGATCGAAACCAGCACAGATGCTGACGAGGAAGAAAGACATGGGATGGGATTGAAACCAGCACAGATGCTGACGAGGAAGAAAGACATGGGATGGGGATCGAAACCAGCACAGATGCTGACGAGGAAGAAGGAATTGGGATGGGGATCGAAACCAGCACAGATGCTGACGAGGAAGAAAGACATGGGATGGGGATTGAAACCAGCACAGATGCTGACGAGGAAGAAGGAATTGGGATGGGGATTGAAACCAGCACAGATGCTGACTAGGAAGAAGGAATTGGGATGGGGATTGAAACCAGCACAGATGCTGACGAGGAAGAAAGACATGGGATGGGGATTGAAACCAGCACAGATGCTGACGAGGAAGAAAGACATGGGATGGGGATCGAAACCAGCACAGATGCTGACGAGGAAGAAGGAATTGGGATGGGGATCGAAACCAGCACAGATGCTGACGAGGAAGAAAGACATGGGATGGGGATTGAAACCAGCACAGATGCTGACGAGGAAGAAAGACATGGGATGGGGATCGAAACCAGCGTTGCCGGTCATGTCCGTATTCATGACGGTGACGGAACAAGTTGCCAGCCGAACTTGACTAAACGTTTGAACGGCAATAATGTAATTAACAACATTAACAGCCACACAGTTTCCAATCGGTTATATATAAGGAGTAAGGAAAAAATCTCTTGGCATAGTGAACTCGCACAGGATTTTATGTCGCAAGACGTATCAGTCAGTGAAAATGACGGATAAACATAGGTGACTGCGATCAAAAAGTGTAATAATGAATTATGTTTAAACGTGTAAACTGGTATGTGGGGTGTGCGTATGTGTATCTTATTTATTTGTGCATGTCTGGACTTTAGACAGACAGACCAACAGACAGACATAGCAGGTAGAAAGAGAGAGAGAGAGTGACACAGTCGTTTCGATTCGTTTGAACAAACTATCCTGGTAGGCAGACGGGACAACTATTAACAAACGGCACGATCCCGAGGCAAGCTGTTGACCGGTGTAATGTTCTGTAATTCACCCCCAAGTTACAATGATTTTGTTTCAAGTCAGTTGTTCCAAATGATTCCCGGAGATGTTGATCCAGACCAATTTTACCCATGTTGTGCACAAAAAAATCCCATTGATCTTTTGGACTTGTAACCAGTTTTATGCCAAATCAAGTAATGGACACCACTGTCAATACATTACCGGGGGATGATTTGGTCAACGCCACAACCCCACCATTGTCCCAGTTTGCGAGCAGTTAATGCGGCTTGCAAGATGAACACGGGGAAAACTGAGTGGGGATGTGAAGGAAGGAGGGGAGGGGCGAGAAATAGAGTAGGTGGTGGCGGGTCTGGAATTAACCATAAACACTCGCCTGGGAGTAGTTCTGACCATCGTTTGTGACCACACCTGTGCTCCTTAGGAGTAGGCCTGTGTCTGGAATATGGGAGACATTTCCTGACCATGGCCTCACAGTCGTCCCCCGCACAAACACCACATGGCTTGATCGTCACTGCGAGGTAAACGACTCCATAGTTTGTAGGCCCATCATCGATGGTCGTCCGTCCATTCGTTCACAAACTCTAAACCAACCAACCAAACGAAAAGAATGTGTGCTTCAATATCCCTTGCTGCAACTGATGCGTCATCATTTTTCGGTCATTTTTCTCGGGTCAGTGGCACGTGGCTCGTATCTAATCCAGCATCACTGACAATAAACGCGACGAACTATTACGTGTTAGTGTTGACACCGATAGAGACATCCAGTGAGACATGCGGCTAGATACCACCGCTCAGAGGTCTCGTTCTCCCCTTCTGAAGGCTGATCACACTGACCAGTGTTACAGATATCTAAGTGACAATTCATCGCCGATTCTGAAGCTACTTTTTGTTGGTTTGGTTTTTTTTTTTTGTTCGTTTATTTTTGTTTGTTGTCTGTTTGTTTTTTTGCATAAGCAAGAGACACATGATGAAAGTTCTCCAGTAAGAGGTTTAGGTTGATGTTACGTTTAGGAGAGATGGCTCAGTGGAAAATGCAATCACCAAAATAGCGGGGAATCCCCGATCCGTGCATCAAAATTCACATGACACTTCTTTTCAATCTTACCTTCTTTGCCACCTCAGTGGCGCTACCGCCTTGCCAGCCACTCATTCCGCCACCACCACCCCCCTCCTCCTCCACCTGCCCCTCCATCCACAGCTACGGCCTTTTTCCGGCCCCACCCCCGCGTATCGGCAATCCACAGGAAGAAGTTAGTGTCAAGTCACCAAGAGGCAACCCACCAGAGGAGACACTGCACTGCTGCCGAGTCACTTAAGTGGTGTTTAGTGGTGCGTGCCTCTTCTGATCCAACATTCGCAGGACATCACCTAGTAAACTACCGACTGGCGATAATAATTGCTTAGTCGCGGAGCCAGCGTGAGTGAGCATCTACCTGCGGAAGGCGCCACCACGTCTGGCCACCATGACAGCAGGGCATGAAGGGCCACAGAATGTGACTTTTTTTTTTATTCTTGATCGACGAGGATAATGCAATGGCGTCCCATTTATGTCCGAGACTGCATGACAGGGCTGGACGGTATGCTTGCTGTCATGATAATTCCCAGCGCCATGTAGGTCCGGGAAATATAGACATCTGCAGTGTTGGTCAAGAAATTTGAGCAACATTCTTAGAAACACATACATTAAGCTGATGGAACTCGACCGTGTGGTTCCACTTTTTTGTTGTGGTGGTGGTGTTTTTTTTTTTTTTTTTTTTTTTTGTTGTTGTTTTTCACGATAGCGCATATAGCAAACCTAGCTCTGGATGGGAACCGGTCGGGGCAGAAAATCCCACAAATAAATGGCGCCGAAGGGAATCGAACCGACGACTTCCCAACCGGGAATCCGCAGCGCGAACCCTTTCGCCACGGTGGCTGGTCATGGAACTTTTTTTTAAACCTTACCACATCTCTAGTGCTGATCTGGGCGCCAGTCTTTTGGATGGGAGAAGAAACCGAGGTCCCGAGTGCAGAGTGTCCACTTAACGCACGTTTAACAGTTCACGTCAACAAAGGTTCTGTCACCGTCACCTCTGACAGCTCTCGTCAGCGAGGGTTCTGTCACTGTAAAGGTTCTGTCACTGTAAAGGTCGTGTCACTGTCACCTCTAATAGCTCTCGTCAGCGAGGGTTCTGTCACTGTCACGTCTAACAGTTCACGTCAGCAAGGGTTCTGTTACTGTAAAGGTTCTGTCACTGTCACCTCTAACAGCTCTTGTCAACGAGGGTTCTGTCACTGTCACGTCTAACAGTTCACGTCAGCAAGGGTTCTGTCTCTGTAAAGGTTCTGTCACTGTAAAGGTCGTGTCAGTGTCACCTCTAACAGCTCTCGTCAGCGAGGGTTCTGTCACGTCTAACGGTTCACGTCAACAAGGGTTCTGTCACTGTAAAGGTTCTGTCACTGTCACCTCTAACAGCTCTTGTCAACGAGGGTTCTGTCACTGTCACGTCTAACAATTCACGTTAACAAGGGTTCTGTCACTGTCGCGTCTAACAGTTCATGTTAACGATGGTTCTGTAACGTCTAACAGCTCTCGTCGGCGAGGGTTCTGTCACTGTCACCTCTAACAGTTCACGTTAATAAGGGTTCTGTCACTGTCACGTCTAACAGCTCTTGTCAGCGAGGGTTCTGTCACTGTCACCTCTAACAGTTCACGTTAACAGGGGTTCTGTCACTGTCACGTCTAACAGCTCACGTCAGCGAGGGTTCTGTCACTGTCACGTCTAACAGCTCACGTCAGCGCGGGTTCTGTCACTGTAAGCATTCTGTAGGAAGATCCACTTTAGCAGCTCAACCAAAAAATACGCACATTCTAAAAGAAACAGGTTTCACCGTATCATGGCGACATGTTGTCTCCTGGGAAAGCAGCCATGTTTTTTGTTTTGACAGTTTTCAGTTTCACCAAGGTGTCACTGCGTGCGGACTATCCGTTACGCCATATCCGCTAAGTTTCGGAACCACACTGCGCATGATTTCAAGTTGATGGATATATGAATTAATGACTAAGATGAGAGAATTTAAATAGAGGGTCTCATGGTTTCGACTTAGCAGACGTGTGACTTACGCATTAGCGCGACGCGCTGGTCAGACCTTAGATACCAGCCTAATATTGGCTGCGCCATCATTATCATTATGTGTGTTGTGAGCATACACATGTGTATGTGTGTGTGCATGGGTGTGTGGCATGGGTCCATGCGGGTGTGTATGTGTTTTAACGGTAATGCTGTACGATTCGTTGAATCCTGTAACTCCCTTCTTTGTGATACACAGCAAAATGCCCAAGTACTTTTTTTAAAGAAAGCCTTTATAACATATTCTATAAATGCTCACTGTGAAGACATCTTACAGAAGTTGAAAACTTACGAACCTCTCTCTCTCTCTCTCTCTCTCTCTCTCTCTCTCTCTCTCTCACACACACACACACACACACACACACACACACATACGCGCGCGCGCGCGCGCACGCACACACACGCACACACACACACACACACACACACACACACACACACACACAATGTATGTATCGCCGCACATTCCTCCTTGCTCGCATGCACAGATGAACACCACAATAATCTTCCTCGGCGAACGCTGGATTGGGCAACATGATCCCGCTTCCCACCGCAACAGGTGCGATTGATCGTGCACACGGTTATCGACCCACACGGCAGAACCAATTAAACTGTTAGTGAAAGGTGCGACAGCCTGACGCTGTTTTACATGTGCCCTGTTCGCAGTCCTGGTGGGAATGGGGGGGGGGGGGGGGGGGCTTCGTTCAGTATAATTTGTGCCCCCGCCTGTTGGAAATTCTGTGCCAATAACTTCCAGTGTCCTGTAACTCTCTTTAGCTACCTTCTTTTTCTCCCTCTCTATTGTTTCGTGAGAGATACCCGTGGTCAAATGATCAGAGCGTTGGTCTCCACAGCTGACGATCGTGAGTTCGAAACACTCGTGGCGTCGGGTTTTTTTCGGCTTGAACCCCTCCCCCTCCCCCCCCCCCCCCCCCCCCCCCCCCCGACATACACACACACACACTCCTGTCCACCCAGCAGTAAATGGGTACCTGATTCAGTTCAGAGAATGTCAAAGGCGGCGAAAGAAAAGAGATGGACTCCGCGTTTCCTTCATGCAGTGCCCTAGACATAGTGAACCTCTGTCAGTTCACCGAGAGAAGGTCTTTATACGGGTTCACGACCACCCATGTCATTTTGCCCGAAAACCCCCTTTTTCACATACAAATCACGTCCATCTCATGCCAGTTTTGGCCAAAATTAACACCTGTTTTACAAAAAAATTAACACGCCAAAACCTCTAAAAATCGACGAAATCAGTACTTTAAAACGGGGGTTTCCGTGCAAAATAACATGGGCGATCGTGGACCCGTATAAAGACATTCTCTACTTGTACTTTATTTAGTTCTTTAAAAAACTATTCCATAGAAAATGGGTCTACAGCAGGAGGTTGTACTTTTTTTTACAGAAGTTGGTTCTTCTTCTTTTACTGGCTTTGTGGGGGTTTGTAACTTTGCTGCTAAGTATGGTGTTAGACATTTGTATGCTAAACCCCCCCCCCCCCCCCACCAACAACAACAGCAGCAAATACATAATAATACGTCTTATCGTTTGATTGTGATTGTGTTGTTGTTAATTGTGTTGTTGTTGACGGTGGCGATGTTGTATTACTATCTAACAATTTTTGTTTTGTTGATTGGTTTGCTTTTTGCAGTCTGTTCCATTCAGCTAGTTTACGACCGGCCTCAACACGCCCAGGATTTTTAGACTTAGTAACACTACTCACTTGTGGCACATTCTGCTCTAGCGGGCTCACTTGAAGTACATTCTGCTCCTTCGGAGGGTTCTGCGGATTGTCCTGTGGCGTCTTCTCGCTCATTTTTTTTATTGCGATTAAATTTAATATGATCAAAATTAATATGATTAAAAGTAATTAATCCCATGATGAATGGACATAACATCGTCCCAAATCTGTAATACATGTCACATGCAAGAGTTTCTAGGGACTTGTTTAAAACCGGATCTTGTGATAAGTCATATTTTAAATCTTCTTCTGAATCAACCGGCGCCATCTTACTTACTAACTTAGCATATAAACTAATCATTGTCTGCCCCACTGATCTAACCATTTTTGACCCCAGCTGTGCTTCGTACCTAGCGTAGTACTTCTCAACGTCTGATGTAGACAGTTGCTGAATCTGTTCAATTGTTAGTTCAGTGCCTAAATACTGTTTAGTTTTTCCACACGCAGCTAGAGAGTATAATCTTTCTTTATGGCAGTGGTCTGCCTGCTCCTCACACTTTAATAGTTCGTCACAATCCATTTTTAAAAGCAATAAAAAAATAATATAATACTTTTAAAACCATGAGTTTAACGCTGGTTAATTATGCAGTGCCTATCGTTGGTGTTATAGTCTATTCAACCCTCGCAAAATGTTTGTTAGGAATAAAACCGCCCAACATGGGAAAGATAGAAGATTCGCCAAAACTAGTTGCGGCCTTATTTTTAGCTTTAACAACAAAAGATTATTTGATTAAAAAGCACATAGACAGCCTTTCGTATTATGATTATTTTAATTATTTTTTTAGTTAATAAAAAGATGAGTGAAAAAAAGATTATCAATACGATTTACCATTCTGCTGTAATTAGCGGCCTTAGTATTGGTTATAGCGTGTTAGCAAAAAACATGTTAAAACTGAAGCCGGCGGATCTAGGAAGGTTAGACATTGAGGATGTTGTTAAGGTTATAGTTGTAATAACGGCAGGGATTGCGTCAAAAGACTTTCTTGTTACGCAGGGGATTATCCCAGAAAATATTAATGCATAGGCAGATTAATCTAGAAAATATTGATTTATAAAAAGATGTCTGGATTGGTTCTGATGGTGGGAGGAGCTATTGTTAATGCTTTGGCCTTTTCTGGCAGCAATTATATGTTTAGTAAATTGCGGTCTGATGAAGAGAGAGAACGCCATAACAAAGCAATGGAAGATTTAGCTAAGGCAAGAGACGCTTACGAGAAAAGGAGAATTGCTCACTTAGACTTTATTAATAAAAAGTTAAGAGAACAGGGTCATGCAGAGCACACATTTACAGACGTTGATGCTGCAATGAATGAGTATTACTTAGTGACAGGAAAGAAGTTTCTAACATCGCCACCACCAGAACTGTCCGACTTTTATGAACTATCTGAGGAACAGAAAAGTTCAGAGATAGCTTTTATTGTAGTTGGCATGGGAGCAATCTTTCTTGTTGCTCGCTTTCTTGTGTAAAATAAACTGCATTTAAAATATGGACAATACGAAGTACAAAATATATTATTCTCCTAAAGGGTATTGGAAAGGAAAGACTGCTATTGAAAAACTGAGTAAAGCTGCTAGAGTGTCTGAATCAGATGCAAAAGACTGGCTTTCAAAACAGGCAATTTGGCAAATATATCTGCCTGCCCCAAAAAGAATAATAAGGCCTAAATTTGTTAATTCAGTTCCAAATGACACCCACCAGATGGACTTGCTGTATCTTCCACATGACAAAGTTAGACGAAAAAAGTTTAAGTATGCTCTGACAGTTGTTGACATGGCTTCAAGATACAAAGACGCTGAGCCTTTAACGGATAAAAGCTCAACTGCCGTGGCTGTGGCTTTACAACAAATATACATGAGAGGCCCATTAAAGTATCCTAGGATGATTCAGGTTGATGATGGGAAAGAGTTTAAAGGTTCTGTAAACCAACTGTTTTTAAAACATCGGGTTACAATTAAGAGAGGGATCCCAGGCAACCATCGGTCACAAGCCCTAGTAGAAAACTTTAATAAGAATCTAGCCGAACGTTTGTTTACCTATCAATATCACAGAGAAATTATGGACAGAGAACGCAACACAGAATGGGTTAGAAGATTGCCAGCAGTCTTACGCGCCATGAACAATGAAGAATTTAAAGCAACAGGCCTTAAACCAGTAAACGCGATCAAATTGAAAAAAATAAGTATTACTGAAGATGTGCAGGGGACTCAAAAACTCTTGCCGTTTGGACTAAAAGTAAGATACTTGTATGCTCCTGGAGAGGCAGAAGGTGATGTTAGAATTAGAGCCACAGATCCTATATGGAGCGTAGATGTATATGAAGTTGAAAGAATTATGGAAACAACCCCTCCCGTGTATTATTTAAGAGAAACTCTTTCTTCCAAAAAGCCTGCCCCTAAAAGATCCTTTGTTCGTGAAGAGCTGCAAGTTGTCCCACCAAACACAGTGAGTTAAAAAAAATAGTATTTATTTTTGCTAAACCTTATTTTTTTTGGCTTATTTTGGGTTTAACCGATCATGTGTTTGTTTTTCAATGTTCTGTTTAATTGCATCAGTGTCTACCTGTTGCGAAGTAAAAGTCTTTCTCCACTCCTTTTGAAGTTCAATTTTTTGTCGTATATAATCCTCACCGTCAGCCATAAGCTTCTGAAATTCTTCGTCTGTAATGTTTTCATCCTGTAATGATTTGCTTATTCTTAATCTTAATGAACAAAGTTTTGCTGATGCTAAGGCAACAATGGCAGTGTGCTTTTGTAATTTAGGCGTTAATTTTTTAAAACAGCACTCACAATCATAGACATAGCACCTAAACCCAAACCAAGGCTCCCTAATGCTAAAGAGGCTGGCGCTCCAGCTCCAGTAGCTAAAAGAGCAACACTAGACCCAGCACTTACGCTAGCTACAGCTGATGAGCCAGTAATTACATAAGAAAGAGTATTTAAAGCTTTAGCATATTTCTTTCTAGTAACCCTATACTTATCCAAGTCGCTTTCTATTACCTTTTGAAGTTCAGTTATTTGCTCTAATCTAAACTGTTGAACCTCCATTTTTTAATTAAGATTAATTTTTTTAATTAAGATTAATCTTGTACATATTTTCTTATTAACCCTTCTGGCAGCACTTCATCAACAGAGTAAAACGCAATAAAATCAACATACTTAATAAAAATAAAATCAAGCACTGTTAGTTTAGCATTGTCAACCATCACAGTGACTTTGTCAGAAGATACAGAAGTGTTTATTTCATCCCCGTTTTTAGTAATAGCAATAACAAGCCTAAGAGGCCCGCCCAAGTTTTCAGACTTTATTTGTACACCTCTGATTAACGTATGCTCTGGCAAACTAGGATCAGACTCCCTTGGAGTGATAAATAAGCGAAAAAGCATCGTCATTTTTCTAGGCAGTGATTCTAGTTTTGGGTTAAACTCTAAGCCGACGGTGTCGCCCCCCACTTCAACTAAGGCCTTCTTTCTCCGCAGCATATATACAGAGCCCTGCTTAGTTATTTCAATCTGCTTTTTCTGTTGTAATCCTGGGACTAGGCTAGCAAGAAGGCGTCCTTCATTCAAAACTTTTCTAAAATTGTTTTTCTTATCAAAGTATACATGGGGGCTTCGTAGTTCAAACTTTAAATCCCAGTTAATGTCAGGAAGCAACGCCCAGGCATTCTCTCGTTTATGAAGTTTGTATTCGTGTTTGCCAAAATCGTTTGCCCTTAGATTTCTTATCTCTTCTAGGGTAGGATACAGCTGTCGTTTTTTGTCTTCAATTTCTGTTCGTTTGTAAACCCCATCATCTGTGTATTCAAATCCATAAACATTTCCTGGCACTCCTATTAGATCAAAGTCCGTTGTATCTGCTACATCTTTTAGCTCTACTGCAACGCATTTAGGAGCTAACTCCGCTTTTGATTCTGGCCCTCGAGACATTTTTTTAATATTAAAATTATAATAAACAATCTACAATAAACAGACGTATTGAACTGGGGGGTCAGTCCGTAAGCATAGCTTAGCGTGCTTAGATTTTTCTAACTGCTCTTTTATTTTTTTTAGCTCATCTTTGTCCCTTATTATATAATTTTCACTTAAACATTCTTCAAAACTATCCCTGTCCTTAGTATAGAATAAGATGACTGATTTTAACTGCGATCGAAAGTCTTTTAAGACAGCATTGTATTTTTGAGTTAAGAGCCACACAGAAACTAAGGCGTGGCGTCCACTAAAGGCTAGCTTTGATAGAGCTTTTCTTTTTTTAACAATGTCTTGTTCGGCTGAACAGTCATCAATAATAAACAGTGTTTCAGTTCCCTCAAATAGTCTATAGTAATGGTCTAAACAGTCGCTCAGTTTGTCGCTAGGATCAACTAAAAATATATTCTCGTCTGTCCAAATAAACTTCCTTTCTTTGTAAGACTTGTTGTGCTTAATGGTTGTGTAGAATATAACAATGTGCTCGTAATGAAACCTGTAGACTGTTTGTAACAAATCAAGTACGAAGACAGTTTTCCCACACCCAGTAATCCCGCAGATAAGAGAACAGTGCGGATCTTTGGGCAGAAACTTCAAACTATCCATCTGTTTTTATTAGAATATTTCTTCTGCATTTTAATAAGCCACATCTTTTAACCTGTTTTCTTCAATGTTTAGCTGAGCATCACAAACCATAAAAACATGAATTTGTATTGGGGCGTTTCCGTCTGCTTTCTTGTGAATATTTATTTTTATACCATCTTGCCCTACCCTTTCTCCACTTCCAAACAATCTGTTGTCAAATGTGGATCTAAAATCCAGCCACAGCCCATATTTAGTTATTAAGTAGTCTTCGAGTCTTACATCATAAAGGCGAAGTTTTTTACATACACGATCAACTGCAGGATCTCTTTGCCTACCTCCAGCGAATAACTTTCTTATTTCATCAAAGTGTTGGTGAGGTAAAAGCCCGCGACCCGAATACAACTGATCAGACTTACCATTTATTGCACAGTCAACCTTCTCAATTTTTGGATTATAAAACGCTTCTGATTCTCTATGAAAAGGAGTTGTTTCTTCAGTAAACAAGAACAAAATTCCTTTTAAAGACTTCAGAAGCTGATTTAGATGTATGTTCCAGAGAGTGTCTCGCTTGTTTCTATTTTCTGTAATGGAGTGTATAACGTTTTCATAATAAATAACCGTTTTACTTTTATATTGGGTTAAGATTGTTCTGGCCAGTCCAGGGTTAGTAACAACATCAAACTCAAGAGAAATGTCGCTGACTGTGTATTTAGCTTTAGGATCTTCAGACAGAACAACAGACTCGCTAGGATTAAATGTCAGTTTATAAGTAAGTTTTTCTTTTAGTGCGCCTTGGTAATATGGCATATGCGTCTTTAACAGCTCAAAATCTAGAGGGATGCAGAATCTGTTGCCAAATGCTTCTGCTACTGCCTCATCTTTAACATCATCCTTTGCATCCTCGGCTCCAACTCTGTGCTTGAGACCGTTTGGGCTTTGTATTCCCTGATAAACTTTCTCTTTTCTTTCTTTTTTAGGCAGCCATAGGTCAGAATAGAGAGCAAAAATGTCTGCCTCGCTTAGTACAAAGATTTCTCTACCCTCCAGTTTGATTGCTATATGTTTAACGATTGCCCTGCCCAAATTAGCAACAACAGTAGCATTAGGATCTTCCGATGTAATATCTATTTTGAATGATAGTTTAGCGGTGCCTGGCATTATAACATCATCAGCGCCAAGATCAGGGAACATGACTATTAAAGTTTGTTCAGGCTGAACTGTTGATGGAGTATTTACACTAATTACAGTCTGCCTTATACCTTTTACGCCGTGGGGTTCCTTCTCTTTTCTGTATGGATCGAGGTCACAACCGTATGAGTTCATTTTTTATAAAACAAAAAATAATAAATATATAAATATGGCTGATGAAGATTTTGACGCGATTGATCCTATTGAAGAAGAAGAAGATGAAATAGAACCAGGTCGTTCAATACAAGATGAACTTGAGGGGGCAGAAGCAGGCCAAGGAGTAGGATTAAGACAAATACGAATGTTAGATAGAATTGAATCATTATATAGCCATATGGGGCGAGAGCAGCCGGAAGCACTTAAGGTTTCCAATTTTTCAACAGATGAAAATAATCATTTGTATGTAAGAACTAGTAAAGGAAACCTTGTACGGCTTACTACAAAACCAGACCCAACCCAGTTTTTAAGCAGGAGCACAATTCTTAGAGATCTCCCTGTTGCCGACCGAAGGCAATTAAACTTTATTAAAGATTTAAGACCTGAGGCTGTTAGTCTTTTACAAAGCATAGTGCAAGAGTTGCCAGCGCAATCTGAAATGCAAAACATCTCTCTTCACGAATTAAGTCAAAGAGCAGATGAACTAATAGCAGAACTTGAGACGAGTTTTAATGAGGAGACACAGTTAAAAACAATTGCCGGTTCGCCTAGTCAAAGAGAACGTGAGCTGAGTCCTGAAGAAGAAACGGCTTTAAAAACAATTGATGATCCTCCATTGCCTGAGAGTGTACACAGGAATCTTAAAGCTGCTATACGTGATCTCAGGGGCCTTGATGATGCTCTACGGAGAATAAATGGCGAGCTAAAAAACAACTTGTCAAAACTTGGCGAGTTAGAGAGAGAGATAAGAGAAGAAAAAAATAAACTGGCTGATGCAGATGATAACAATTTAGGGGTAGAAGAAAAGGCTAGAATACAGGCGAAAATACAGGAGTTAATGCTAGAAAGGGCAGCCAGGTTAGAAGTGCTGTCTACTAACAGAGCACAGCTAGCATCACAAACAAGCAGAATCAGAGAAACTATAAACAGAATACTTTATGAAAATACTACATTAGCAGAAAGAATAAGGACTCTGTTCAGAGAGCAGGGAATTACAATAGTTAGTATATTAACAGCCGTTGGGTTTGCTATCTCTACACTGGTTTATGCATTAACTGGCAGTGCGCCAACAGGGGCAGTAGCTCCTCCAACGCCTCAGCCCGGTAAAAGTTGGATTAGAAAACAATTGCGCCATCTAGCAAACTTATTAAAGAAGTTAGCTGTCAAAGCGCTTGATGCTCTGCCTGGCATAATAGGCAGTGTTGTTAGTTGGGTTTTGTCTACCATAGGCAAAGTGGCTGGTTATATGGCTGACCATCTGTGGACGTTAGGAGTGCTGGCTGCCGGTTTAATTTTTAGTGAAATAAAGTATGGCTAATCCAGTAAAAGTTAAAAACACAACAAGGGCCGTCTTTTCACTAGTGTGTCTGTCGGGGTGAGGCACATCAACAGGCGGGGGGTCGCTTTCTGGGCTGCTTATAACTGGCGGGGGGTCGCTTTCTGCAGGTTCTGGGCTAGATGCTTTTTTCAAAATGGCTGGCGCGGGCCTTGTGTTTAAACCTTGATTGTGTCCCAAGTTTTGATCGTCTCCAGCTATGAGGATTTCATTATTATAATTCTGTATCATGCCAATCTGTAGTCTAAGGTCAGAAGGCAGCATGTATAATCCATGACCCACAACAAAGTCAACCTTTGACCTAGCGTGTGTAAGAACGTTTTGGTACCTTTGTATGCTGGAAGGTAAATCAACAGCAGAGTTAATAGCATCTTCTAAATTGGCTAGAAATTGTTTTCTGGCATCAAAACCTGTAGATTGATCCACTATGCTAGACTTGGTCTGTGCTTGCGCTCCTAAAAGACACCAAACGTACGTGCGTATGGAGTCATTAAGCCTTTGCACTCCTGGCATTGTTAGGCCTTCACTTTCATCTAAGATAAATGTTGCCCAAGCATTAGGATGTTTTTGTTCTATGGATCCCAATCGAACTTGTTTGTTTGGTTGAAAAGAGGTGTGGCCAGGCCAGTAGTCAAAATCATATTCTCTTTTTGTACCCCACAAATACAATGTGCCTAGCCCATGATTGCGGTCTAACTTTTGTCTAAAGTCAGTTGAAGGATTAATGTTAAATTCATTGCAGATTCTTTCATATGCATTAGTGTCCATTGGGTTGTTAAATGGATTAAACGCGTTGTCATTGGGGAGGCGTACTTGTAGTTCAGTTAGTATGCGTCTATACTGATAATAAACATGAAAGTTATATACTGACCTTACTAAGAGATTGGGGTGGTATAAATGGTTTGTATATGAAACACCGCAGCCAGTGGTTGAGCAGTAAACTGCAAAATTTAACTGATTCTGGAAAAAAGCCATAGGGTGAGATGACCATGCTGATGGCACTCTGTCACTCTTTATTGGCGGATTTAAATATTTAGTTAGTGGGTTTACAAGTCTGACTTGGAAGCCATATGATTCATCCACTGCAATTGTTAGTAAACTGAAGTCCAAAGATTTGGGGTTATAAAACGCTCCTACATTGTAAGTGGCACTTTCATTATATTTAAAAGGTTCCATTTTTTAAATTAGTTTTTTAAAATAGTTATAAAAAGATGTACATCTATATAACCAAACAAAACGAGCGTGTGTTCTTAACGTACCCAATTACCAATTGGAGTGGGAGTTGTAGGATTACCCTTAAAGAAATTGGCTTTAAAGTTATGTGGGTTAACATATCTGAAGGAGCTCAAAATAACTGGATTAATGTTGATGACGAACAAGGCAATCAAATAAGCCATATACAAATACCTGATGGTTATTACAACTTTTGTTCTTTAAAAGAAGTACTTCTCGAATCTGGTATATTGTTAACAATTAACGAGGCAAACCTTAGAATTACTATGAATTTTCCACTAGAGGAAAGAAGAGAGTACACTTTTCCTAGAGGCCTAGCTAAAATCTTGGGCTTTCACAGTAGTGACAAAGATTATAGATTTAGCACAAGAGAAGACATCTATCAGTTTGAAGGTAATAAACCTTCTGATTTTTCTGTGAATCCAATGTTGTATGTCCATTTACAACAGTTAAAAACAAATACTAATTTGTTTAATGGCTATCCGTCTACAGTTCTGAGAGTGCTGCCGTCAATTAGGGCGGGTTTTTGCGATTATCAGCTATATACGTTTGATGGAAACAGTCAATTTAAAGAATTAATTGAGGGGGCTATAAATTCATTAGATATAAAAATAACTAATCAAGATGGAGGGTTAGTTGTTTGTTCTGATTTATTAATAGTGCTGGAAGTAGAAGAACATATTAAAAAAGTAGTAAGGGGCCGCTCCCGCGGACGTTAATAGCGGTGGAGAGAATGTAAATATGTTTTGTTCACAATAACGATTTTATGTCCCTGTAGAGAATGTAAATATGTTTTGTTCACGATCACCCCATCTTATCTAGCACGCAAGCCCCCCATTTTAAAATAACGATTACTTCGATTTTTAGAGGTTTTGGCACAAGTTAAGAACTAGATAAGTACAAGTTAAGTTAGTTATAGAAAGTACTTTTTAAGTTAAGTGCAAGTAAATTACAAGTTAAGTGCAAAAAAATTATAAGTTCTTATTAGGTTCTTAAGTAAGTTCTTGCTATGTTCTTAAGTAAGTTCTTATTAGGTTCTTAAGTAAGTACTAGTTAGGTTCTTAAGTAAGTTCTTGTTATGTTCTTACTAGTTGATTAAACCACGCACACACATATAACTTCTTCTGATTCTTGCGCAAAACAAGAGGAACGGCTAGTTAATTATTTTTTAATTGTCGTTTATATTCTGGTTTAAAAAATGAAACCCGAAGTATTTACAGAGCTTCATAATATATACAGAATTTTGGAGAAGGATAGGGGGTGGGGGGTCGATAGAGAAGAGTTAAAGAACAGGTTTGAAGAATTAATTATTGATCTTTTTGAGCGTCTAACTATACGAGAAAGCGTAGTGGAAGCCGTTAGTAAAATACCAGATTCTTGGCCTGAACCAGTTGTAAAGTTGTTTGCTATTTTAGTTGATAATATGACTCCTGAAGATGCTAATCTGACTGTTTCTACCAGCCCTGAAGGAGTAGCTATTCACTTTAATAATTAGAAAAGACTAGCTGAATTTACATTTACAATTATTTTTTTTATTTATTTACATTTAAAAATGGCTGCCGAACTCAGTGAATCTGATTTAAAGAATTGTAATGAACTATTTGACGAAACAATGAAAGTGTTAAACATCGCTTTTAGTGAATTTGGGTTTGAGAATGATGTAGACAATATAATAAAAGATCATAGTGAACTATTTGACGAAGCAATTAAAGTGATGAACATTGACTGTAGTGATTCAGAAAAAGCTAAAATATTAGCAGGTGTTATTGTAAGGTTAACGTGTCTTGAAGTGTTGCAACGCTTGGGAGAAGAATAAAAAGCGAGGTTTACTTACTTTTATTTACATTTATTTTTTTAATTTACGTAAATATTGTGGCTTTAAAAATGACGACCACAAGTAAATTTGAGGATGGAAAACTATATACGATGGAAGAAATATTTGATATTGAAAAAAAACAATTAAGCAATACGTTTAGTGAAGTAGACATGGACATCATTAACCCCACAAACGTTCATGAAAGCGTGGCACATGCTGTCTCTAAAATCCCAGAGTTTCTTCAGATGGAGCCGCCAGTAAAAGTTCTGTTAACTATTCTGATTGATTATATAACGCCCGATGATACTAGCATGGAAGTTTGGGTTTCAACAAGACAGAAAGAAGTAATCAGCTATTACGACTTTAACTCTGACTGGGCTGATTACATGCTTACACAGTTTAATCATGCAAGTGAAGAGGCTAAGTTAAGGGGTTCTGGCTGGTCTGAAGGAAGAGTCCTTCAAATTATATTGAAACAAACAAAGTTCTATCCTATAGTTGGCAATTCTTACCTTCCTCTCCCAAAAGAGTTAGAGTTGAAACGAGCAGTCTTAAACATACATAATTCTGACAACATGTGTTTTATGTGGTGTGTTTTAGCGCATTTACATCCTGTTAAAAATCATGCAAATAGAGTCTCCAATTATGAACAATATAAGCAAGAGCTGAACTTTAATAACATAACCTTTCCAGTGAGTATAGAAAGCATATCTCAGTTTGAAGAGCAAAACACCCCAATCACCGTAAACGTATACACATGGTCTGCAGTAGATAATCTAGTGCCTCTAAGGGTTTCTCCCAACGCTCCTACTTTTGGCGAGCCACTTAAGAATCATGTAGACTTGATACTGTTTGCAGATAGTACAAAGAGTCATTATGTATTAATCAGAACAATAAGCAGACTTATGGCCTATACATCAAAGGATAAATCTAAACAAGAGCTTTGTAGAAGGTGTTTGGTCAGAATTCCTACTATAGAAGCAGCTGCCAGTCATAAGAAACATTGTAAAAGTTTTGTAGACTGTGAAACCAAACTCCTCACACCAAAACCAGGGTCTAAAGTTAGTTTTAAGAATGTGCACAAAATGCAGATGAGCCCATACGTAGTCTATGCTGACTTTGAATCGCTCTTGCCACAGTACTACGGCCCACAACAAGAACAAGAACAAAAAACAACCTTATTAACCCACCATCAGATCTGTTCTTATGCGTTTATTGTTGTTAGGTCAGATGGCTGTCGCGTGATGATTAATAATGCAGTATTGACTGCAGGTCTCCTGTGCAGCAGAGCGTGCAACCGATATTGATTGGGGCCGGTCTGGGGAGGTAGGATTGTCAAGCCATATAAATGTTAAAATGTTTTAGTTAATTTCATGCCATGGAGAGAGAATGTCTTTATACGGGTTCACGATCGCCCATGTTATTTTGCACGGAAACCCCCGTTTTAAAGTACTGATTTCGTCGATTTTTAGAGGTTTTGGCGTGTTAATTTTTTTGTAAAACAGGTGTTAATTTTGGCCAAAACTGGCATGAGATGGACGTGATTTGTATGTGAAAAAGGGGGTTTTCGGGCAAAATGACATGGGTGGTCGTGAACCCGTATAAAGACCTTCTCTCACCGCCTCTACGGTCAATAGGGAATGGAAACTTTAACCCTTTTTTTTAAACTGTTTAACCTTAAGCTTTTTCTTCTCAACTGTTTTCTGCCTATGTGGCCTATTCACAGTCTTTGTTGCAAGAAATCTTGATGTTTTTCGTCTCTGTTATATAATCTGTAACATGCTGGATTTTCTGTATGTGACCAAGCGGTCGGATCTAATGAGCTTGACGGCTCGCGGTCAGTCAGCCACCTCTTCCCTGAACACACTCGAGAACGAATCGCAAATGCTTTTATTCTTTTGTGAAACGAGATACAGGGTAACAGCTTGTTAACTAATATTCCTCAAGCAATGACACGCGGTGAGCACTCTCAGTAAAACTACATTCGCATGACAAAATGACGTTCACACAAATAACGAACAAACAAATCTGAAACTCGTCATGCCGCCTGTCGATCCTACACAGCGGACAGAACAACACTCACTGTATGAACATGATCCTTGTAAAACATTCATCTTACAGGTATGTGCTGTTACCACAGCTACCTGATGAACGACGTCAATAAGGTAACCCTTTCACTCAGGTTATCCACTCTTGACTCGTTAAGTCATGAAAAACTGATGAAGAACTTCAATAATAGAGTCACTACTTCAGTCAGAACATCTGCTCTTTAGGTCAAGAATATATGATGAAAGACTTCAAATAGAATCATCCTTTCACTCAGAATATGCACTCTTTACTTCATGAATATCTCATGAACAACTTCAAATAAAACAATTATTACTTAAATCAGAATATCTGCTCTTTAGGTCATGAACAGTTGATGACCAACTTCAAATGAAACAATTATTCTCACTATTAATTAGTGACATGGCCATCACAATTAACTCAAGCATTTTGCACCATTCCACGCAACAGCAATCATACACATAGACCACTCCATACAACTACACATAGACAAGCATACAATAGTAACTTTGCGTATTTGTCCAGGACGGGGGAAATCGTGATGGTATTGCTTAAGTGCACCAAGTTGACGTATTATAAGTCAGGCTTAACACACCAAGGTTATCTTTGCACTCATACACGTATATGCACACTCATGCGCCCATCAAACATTCGTCTCTCTCTGGGAATGGGATGTCACGCATTCGTTTCTCTCCTAACACGACTGAGCACAAGAAATACAATTTCTATGCAACTTATAATCAAACATGAAGAATCCAATTACACAAATTGAAATGATCAAAACATAAAAGATCAGTACTTCCTAATCCCGGGTTATAATAAAAATGACTTCTTACCTGGCCAGGTTTTCACACACACAACCACGCTTTCACACCACACCACAGTTCTTGAACAAGTCTCTTCAAGTCTTCTTCAGCACTGCTTGATGGTGACGCCCTTGGTTGACTGGCTCCAGGTTTCAGGACTGGGTCTTCGTGGTCGTCTCTGGGATCTCGACGTAGAACTCTTCTTCTTCGTCTCCTTCACCCACCTCTGGGTTCAAATTCAGTTTGTCTGTCTTCACCCACCTCTGGGCTTCAAACTTCGTTTTCTTCTCTTCCAGCTTGTCTTTAACCCTAAGACTTTGCTGTCTCTTCTATCTCCCAGACCACGTTTCTCTCAACCCTGTGTCCTGCCCACCCTTCTCTCCTCTCTCTCTCCTCTGTCCTTCTCTCTCTCTCTCTCTCTCTCTCTCTCTCTCTCTCTCTCTCGTGGTGGTCTTCCCTTCTCGTTGTTCCCCCTCACTTTATATAGGGAGGGACACAAAGGATTTCCCTTCGAGCCATGCCTTTGTCCATGCTGCTTCTCAAACCCCCTGTTCACAAGTACCCTGAATTCTCCATTTGCTACATTGTTCCACAAATCAGCATTTACACACATCCCTATCTAACTGATTAGCAAACAAACACTTGACACCAGATGGACATCGAAAATTCTCGCCGACTTCGGGGGTCACTTAACACGGTAATTATCTTAAAGAGGGCTACGACAACAACGTCCACGCGCATTCAACCAGCCTGACAATAGAACCAAAACAGTGCCCCACGGCAATACCATCTGAACGAGCCAAAGACTCCTGCTCTTCAACGACTGTTTGCAAAAGCGACCTCAGCTGACTGAGTATGTAGCGCCCACTTGATGCACCGAGGTCCTAGTGGTTACATCCCTCCCCGCTTTCACTATTGGGAAGGTTCGAACTACCTTACTACCTTAGGTGCCATCTGTCACCTGACCACTTCGTCCTCCTTGACATAGTTCGACCGTGTGCGGTGGGTACGGCACACTGGTTAATGGGTCTGTTACCTGTTTGTATACTACGTACAACGTCCCTTTGCCTCTAAGCGTTTAATGCCTTTCGTGAGAGGTTTCACGCCCTTGACAATATTTCGATGTTCCCTGCATCACTTTGCAAAATGTGGCTCAGGATCATCGCGATGCACGACTATTTAAGCACTGATCATTGAACCGCATCATGTCAGAACAGTGCTGAATGAAATCTATCGTTATAACCATTTAGATAAACAAAAAAATCCTTTACCTTATATCGATCTAGTCCAGTCTGTCCATGTGTGGTACCTGTGTGACTACGGTCCAGCAGAACAGGAACATGGAACAGAACGATCCTTCCACATGCAAAGTCCGCTTCAAGGCAATCACAAGGCAGATTGACATGTTCACCTCAATGGTGGAGATGGGGGTGCTTGTGTGATTACGGCCCAACAGAATAGTAACATGGAGCAGAACGATATCCCACATGCAAAATCCTCTTCTAGGCAATCACAGTGCACGACTGATCTGTTCACCTCACAGCCTATCGTCTTCGCCTACTTTCGTACCGTTATGATTCTTCGGATCTAACTGGATATTCCCCATTCTGCACCTAAAGGGGGAGGGTATAATCCAACTCTGATCTATACA
This sequence comes from Conus canariensis, assembly GCA_033310375.1. Taxonomy (NCBI): domain Eukaryota; kingdom Metazoa; phylum Mollusca; class Gastropoda; order Neogastropoda; family Conidae; genus Conus; species Conus canariensis. The sequence goes on from CM065714.1 coordinate 33,545,906, forward strand.
TCTCCCTATATCTATTGAGGAAACAGAAAAAAACTATTGCTACTTCTAACTACCAGTACTATCCTAACAATGTCTTTTCTTCCAAGTTCCCAACATTGCAACGGCCCGCTAAGCCTTACATTTCCAGAGATTCCAACCAACCATACCTTATGCAAATCCTTGACTCGAGTTCTTCCGTTCAACATTTTCTGCCAGCCAGACTATACGCACGGGACAGTGCCAACTTGAGAACGAATTATATACCCGACGAAGCATGGAATCAACATTGAAAGAACCAAGAAAAGGAGTATCTGCCACATTCTCCCCAACTGGACATGTGTGGACTCCTGGCCACACCCCCAAGAACGATTTTACATCCACCACCAGAGGATGACAAAATTACCGCCCTGTGCAGGATCAGAATTCCACAAAGAACATATTAAAGAACCCACTCTCACATCATAACCTTGCACTCAATATACCATCCTTTGATCATTATTCAATATTACATGTCTCCAGCACTGGGAATCAAGGAATGTCGTCAACGTAACAGCCACCTCCTCAATCCTAAGCCAGTGAGAATGAACACACTGTAATTCTGACAGCTACTATTTGCTAGCAGAACGACCAACATTACTGTCTGTTCTCGTTCCCACTGTCTTCCTTCCCCAATACAACTGCCTACGAATCCCGTGAGTATAAATACAAAGAGAAACAAGTAAGGATTTCTATTGAAATAGCAACTACCTTCTCCCTCAGGGAACAATCCTTACCATGTATCCATCTGACCAACTTTACGCCAACTCGGGAGAGGTGAGCGATCGCTCGCGGCGGCCGGTCGTGTGTGTTTGGAGCTCCGCGTTTCATTGCCAATTCAAAGATTACTTCCATCTTTACAGTGGAGAAATGTGTTTCTGAAGTATTTTGTCGGCTGCCACAGCAAGAGGATGGACTTAATTTTTGAGGGGAGGAGGAAGGAGGGGAGGGAACAGGGACGAAGAAGAGGGTATTACACTGTAAATCTTCAACCTTTCGCTGACAGTAAACGGAGGCCATCAAAATCCTGCCTTCAAAACAGAACCATTTGTTCCGTCTGTCCGGAGTCCACTTTCCACTCCTGCCTGACACTCATTAGCCAGCTGCATGCCCAGCAGTCGACAGCCACAATGCTATGCGTGAGCTGAGCATTCAAAGTCTTTTTTTCTTAAGTCATAGTATTGAACGAGGAGGGAAGAGGGAGGGGGGGGGGGTCATCCCACAGCTATTTCTGAGTTCATATTATTCTGAGAGTGGGGTATCCCTCAGTTCCGGGTCAGGGCATTCTGAGGAAGGGTATTCCGCAACAATTTCCGAGTCATAGTACTGTGAGTGGGGGTACACCACAACAATGTCTGAGTCATAATAGTGTGGGTGGGTGGGTGGGGGGTATCCCGTAACAATGTCTGAGTTATAGCAGTGTGAGTGAGAGTATCCCGCAACAATGTCTGAGTTATAGCAGTGTGAGTGGGGGCATACTGCAACAATGTCTGAGTTATAGCAGTGTAAGTGGGGGTGTCCCGCAACAATGTCTGAGTCATAGTAGTGTGAGTGGGGGTATCCCGCAACAGTGTCGGATTCATTCCGAGTGAAGGTGTGTGTGTGTGCTCGGCCTGTTTAATCTCAGTGACACAAAACTATTGGCAATTTTTTGCATAATTATGCGTTGATATCATGAATGGACAATTAAATTTCTTATTGGATGCGTTATCATATGTATCATTGATAAAAAAAAAAAAAAATGAATAAGTTCAGCTCACTCTTAAAATGAGGTATGCATTTATGTGCTGTTTATAGACACATAATGATTTTGATCTGGCAGATATCTAATCATAAAATGATATTCAAATACTTGATAGTTGGTGCCGGCTTTCAAGGTTGGAAATGTGCACAGTGGATTGTTCGTGTGCAGCTTACCATTAGGCTGGCATTGGAAGATGAGGGTCCAGCTTGCCTCTCGCCCTCCTCTCCCCTTCCCCTCCCCCATTCTCCCCCTCTTACCCCAACGTTGCACTTCCCTTGTTTCTTTTTTTTTCAGAAAAAGTGGTAATTTATGCAATGCAGTTTAATTGCATGCCTTGCGCTTTGCTTTGCTACTACCTGTATACCTCCCACCCCACCCCCACCCCGTCTCCTGTCACATCCCAAAGAGCTCTATTATTACAAAAATGATGGATTTCATTGCGGGCAGCATGCACTCATGTCACACGCCGTGGTGGTTGTCTTCTTTTTTTTTTTTTTTTTTACATTACAGGCTTCAGTTGGCGCACAGTTCCGGTGTCCCCCTTTCCCCCCTCCCTTTTCCTTCCATCTACTCCGCTATCCCCATTGCAATTGGTCTTGAGGACATGCACGCTTGTAGTAGTGCATAAACAAGACTTCACGAGTTGAAGAAATCCTCGTGAAAGTCGCGTACAAGTCTAATTGCATGCGCTATGGCACACGCTCCTATATTACAAGCGCGAACAGATGGCTGCAGTTCTGCCCTTCCCCTTCTTCCCCACCTTTGTTTTCATTTGTACTTTGTACACACTTATGATGTCAATTTCTGATTATATCCTCAATGCTGTCGGCGCACATAAGTGCATCGCTCCCCAAAATTTAACAATGTTTTACTATTATTGCCTTAATTTTTTTTTTTTACTTTAGTATTTTTTGCTTTGTCTTACGTCATGCCAGTTTTTCTTGTATACATTTGGTCTTGATGTTCAACTGGAGGATATCCATTGTTGAAGGAGATGCTGTTTTCTCTTTGTGAGAGAGATAGTGAGAATTTGCTGTCACACAGGGGACTGGTGATCTTGTCTGTATTTAGCTGCCTGTATTTCAGTTGGATATTGTGTCGATTGCAAGGCATGTGTGTTTTTGCCTCCACTTATAAAGATATAACATGAGTAACTCTGTAAGGTTTTGTTCAATGAACTGCCGAGGCCTAGCGGATCAAAAAAGGAGAGATGTGTTTCACTGTTTAAGAGAAACAGCGTTCTCGGTGTATGTTTTACAGGATACCCATTTATGACCCCAGGCTTGAAATGGGTATCAGAGCAGAATGGGGCTATGAAGCAAAACGAACTGTACCGGATTCCCATTTTCGGGAAGGGCCGACCGAACTCTTTCAATGAACTCTTCGACCTCATACCCCATGTCACCGATGTCCCCCGTAAATTTGCGGACTTTGTTAACTTGGGGCATCACAACCATTACTCGCTGTGTCTGTGAACCTGGTGCGGCAGGTCTGCTCTCGCTTCTTGACAATCGCCTGCCTCTGCCACCACCACCAAACGGGGTAAATGGCGACTGTCGCTGCTCATCTTCTCTTTTCAATTCTGGCACGCGCAGTTCGTCTGAAAATTCCGGTTCTCCCTTTCCAGTCTTTTTTTTTAACAAGTTCCCAACATTGCAACGGCCCGCTAAGCCTTACATTTCCAGAGATTCAGACCAACCATACCTTATGCAAATCCTTGAATTGGGGTTCTTC
>CM065714.1:33554398-33566898 GCA_033310375.1 Conus canariensis
CGATCAAGATCATTCGTCACACTGCAGCCGATATATATATATATATATATATATATATATATATATATAAGCAGAGAAACAAAAACAAAAGTAAAACAAGGGGGAAAAAGTATTGTTGTATACGTTTTCCCAGCTCCCTCTTCCTTCCTCCCCTTCCCCCCCCCCCCCCCCCCCCCCCCTTACCTCCTCGTCCCTCCTGATCTCCCCCTCCCTGCACCCCCACCCCCCCTTTTTTTTTGCCCCCTCCCCCGAACATGCAGATGTAAATACCGACAGTGAAATATCCCAGCCACCGGCTTTTCGGTGCAGCCTTTCTCTAAGAAGCCACGTGCACAAAGACAACAATAACGAACGACGACAAAAAGAAAACCGTAGCCCTTAAACAAAACGGGGGTAAAACAAGGATGCCATTGTCTTCGTGTGTATTCTCACAGCTTACTTGAGGGTATCACGTGCGCGCTCTGCTTATTACTTGGGCGGCCCGAGTACACACCCCTTGTTGTGCTTTATTTTGTTATTGAGGATAACGTTCGTTTCTTATCCGTGAGCGCTTTGTCAATGGAGACTGGCAAACTTTCCTCACGGGGAGTTGAAGGAGGAGGGTGTATGTCTGTGTCTGTATGTGCGCGCGCGCGCGTGTTCGTGCGTGCGTGGCCTTGTGTGTGCGTATGAGTGTGTACGTCTATATAACTGAGTATGTGTGTCCTTTATTTTTCGGTTGTTGTGTTTCCCTGATTTAAATCACAATTTGTGTGTGTGCGCGCGCGCGCACGCGTGCGCGTCTCTGTGGGTATGAGTATGTGTGTCTGTATGTTTGTGTATGTGTGTGTTTCGGTTGTATTTCCCTGATTCTAATCACAACAGTATGTCTCAAGTAATTCATGCTGAAACAGATTTCTATTCGACTGCACCCTTTGTAAAATACAGTATGAAAAAGAGATTCTGGAAAGATTCAACCACACAGACTTTTCATGTGAAATATGTACAGGTTTATTTAATCTTCAAATACGTTCATTGTTTACGATTGGATTGTGTTACGAAAAGATTTTTTTTTTTAATCTCACATAGACCGGGTGGTTATGACTGTGTTCGGGAGACGCGGACATCTTTAAGCAGGGGGTGTCTGTGTAGAAATCTGTCTGTGGGTCTGAGAACTTCCAGTGTCGGCTTTCATGCTGGAGGAGGTATTTGCAAGAGGCCGTGTCGTTAAAGTCTTTGCTTTAATGAAATTCGTTTATTCCTTTGTTATATTTTGATCCGGTAGTCAGAGACTCCAAATTGAACAAGGCGAGTTAGAAGGCAGAGCCAGGAAGGACAGAGTCTTTGCCGACTGTGATATGAATATGTGTGTCTGTGTGTGTGTGTCTGTGCGCGCGTGATTGTGTGGGAGAGAGAAGAGTCACTGATAACTGTTAACAGCTGATCATGATAATGCAAAATGATTGATATGACGTATCTGAAACGATGTTTTGTTGTTCTTCACATGAGAAACTTTTTATTGTTGTTGTTGTTGTTTTTTTCTCTCTTTTCCCCTTATGTTTTAGCAGTGTGTTTACAGTGAGTTCATATTCGTGAATAGTGATGTTTGTGTGTAATTGGTGGGGATGGGGGGAGGAGGAGGGAGTGTGGGAGTAATGCAGGGAAGACGAGAAACAGAAAAGGCAATAAGGAAAAGTCCAGAAACGGAAAGGAGAGAAGAGTTAGAGACAGAGAGTGAGGGAGGTGGAGAAGATGGAGAGAAAGAAAGAAGGCGAGAAAAGGAGAGATATTTGTGTGTGTGGGGGGGTGGGGGGGGGGGGGGGGGGGGGGGGGGGGTATGGGGAGCGGGGGTGAGGAGAGAAAAAGTGGTGGAGGGGTAATCAAACTTTGAATTGTTTCTCTCATGGTGAATGTTTCATTGACTTCATTACAGTTCTCATGCTCTTGTGTGCGTTTTAGTACGCGTGCACATGCACGCGCGCGCACTCACCACACACACACACACACACACACACATACACACACACACACACACACCACACACACACATACCACAACACACCAACACACACACACACTCACACACCACACACACACACACACACACACACACCGATTGCCTAGTGACATGCAGGCTTGTCATGTTCAACGTTCCTTTCAGAAACTCGCCTCTGGCTTACACTCCCTGAGAACAGCTGGTAAGAGAGCACTGGGAAACGGGAGTGATACCATCATAATAATTATGGCTTGTCATGTACCATCACTTGCGGGCCAGCATCCTGGTTCCAGAGTCTTAGGAGTGCTGACGGTGACGCCGCGGTGTACGGGCCACGGTTTTATTTTATGAGTTGATGACTTGACGCACAAGGAAGGCATAATTGTAAGGTGTCCGTGACGAGCTGGAGGATTGGCGAGGGTCAGGCTAGCGGAAGACGGTGCAATGCGTTTTGCCGGGGCTGGGTCTCTTCTCCGATGTGTCCAATATACAGCCGAAAACTAACTCTCTGTTCTCTCTGTCTGTCTGTCTCTGTCTGTCTGTCTCTCTCTCTCTCTCTCCTCTCTCTCTCTCTCTCTTCTCTCTCTCTCTCTCTCTCTCTCTTCCGATGTGACATGTTACAGCTGAAAAATAACTCTGTCTCTCTTTCTCTCTCTCTCTCTCTCTCTCTCTCTCTCTCTCTCTCTCTCTCTCTCTCCTCCTCTCCGATGTGTTATGTGTAGAGCTGAAAAGTAACTCCTCTCTCTCTCTCTCTCTCTCTCCTCTCTCTCTCTCTCTCTCTTTTCTCCGATGGTGATGTATAGAGCTGAAAAGTAACTCCCTCTCTCTCTCTCTCTCTCCTCTCTCTCTCTCTCTCCTCTCTCTCTCTTTCCGATGTGACATGTATACAGCTGAAAAATAACTCTGTCTCTCTTCTCTCTCTCTCTCTCTCTCTCTCTCTCTCTCTCTCTCTCTCTCTCTCTCTCTCTCTCTCTCTCTCCTCCGATGTGTTATGTGTAGAGCTGAAAAGTAACTCTCTCTCTCTCTCTTCTCTCCTCTCTCTCTCTCTCTTCTCTCTCTCTCTCTCTCTCTTTTTCTCCGATGGGTGATGTATAGAGCTGAAAAGTAACTCTCTCTCTCTCTCTCTCTCCTCTCTCTCTCTCTCTCTCTCTCTCTCTCTCTCTTTCTCCGATGGTGATGTATAGAGCTGAAAAGTAACTCTCTCTCTCTCCTCTCTCTCTCTCTCTCTCTCTCTCTCTCTCTCCTCTCTCTCTCAAAGTACACTTTACCGTCCAAAATGCCCAACCATAAGTGTCTGAATAACAAAATCATCCATTGGTTTCTACAGCATTGTCGGGCAGATTTGAAATTGGGTTCGGCTAATCCCTAAGAGAAAATCAGTCCCTTTACTTTCCGGTGAAGCACGCTGGGTTGTGCGCGGGGGTGCGTGGCTGTGTGTACGTGCGTGCGGACGTGTGTATGTGTGATTGTCTGCAAGTATACTGTCTTTACACTTTTGTAAGGCGAAGGGGGGAAAGAGGCAGGGGTAGGGGAGGGAAGGGGGCTGGGGGAGGGGGCTAAAGTACGAGTTAGTGGAGTGTGGGAGCAAGGTGGCATGGGTGTGTTTATGTGCATGCGTGTGTGTGTGTGTGTGTGTGTGTCTGCTTGTGTGTGTGTGTGATCCACATGCATTTGTTTCTTTCGGGAGGGGAGGGGAAGGGCTGGAGGGGGCGGAAAGGCCTATGGCCATTCAATGAGCTTTCCTGCAGTGTGTGTGTGTAGTGGAAATGAGCAACACGCTTGTCCTAGTGGCTGCACACCAACAATTAATGCGCCAAGGCCTTGCTGAATAAGGAGTCGAGTGTTAACAGGCAGGCACAGTTAGATTGTTTTGAAAATGTTTATTGTGTCTGAAAAATGATTTACTTTCTTTTTTTTCATATGCCCATCAAGGTACATGCCAGGTACTTCCAAGCAGATAGATTAACATGAAAAGAATGGAACTAGTTTGGGATACCATCTGGCGCAAAAATAGGGTCACAGGTGAGTGCGAAGGCCTGACATTGACATGAGGTAAGGGGTAGCTCATGTAATGTAAAAGGATATTTATAGAGCGCTTTACCTCGCGAGAGCCCAAAGCGCATATTACAGAAACATGATAAAATACTAATTCTAACTCAAAGCACACACACACACACACACCACACACACACACACACACACACACACACACACACACACACACACACACACACAACACACACACACACACACACACACACACACACACACACACACACACCCGCGCGTGCACATACACACACACACACACACACACACACACACACACACACACACACACACACACACACACACACACACACACGAGTGCGTCAAAACAAGCAGACTCGCGCACAGAGATAAGTGGATATCGTTAATCAGACCGACAAAGATGTGTCTTTGGGGAGGTTTTAAAAGTCTTTAAAGAGTCCGTGTTACGCAGAGAAGAAGGCAGACCATTCCACAGAGCAGGTGCCAGATAAGAGAAAGATCGTTGGCCTGAAGTTTTCAGGCGAGCAGAAGGAAGCCGAGGCAGACGAGAATCGGTGGATGAGCATGTATTTCTCTGTGAATGATGTCATCGGGAGAAATCTCTGAAGACAAGTGAAATGATTGGTGGGGGTTGTTCATTTGATCTATTATCAGTTTAATGTCAGTTTTTGGCTCAAATCTATGCTACACATCTAAATGCTGACATGGATTATAATTTTTATAGTGATTTAGTGCAAAATCCTGATTGTGGCGTGTGGCTACTTGCGTTTGAAGCGCGACACAGGAAGCAAGTCACACATCGTTTGCATGCAGGGTAGCTAAAGGCGGGGGTATACATTTCTGCTTTCCAGCACTGGAACAGAATTGTTTGACACGGCGTTGACGGGGTCTAATACGGTAATCTACACAACAGTGGCCGCTGGCTTTCTCCTCTCCAGCTCACCCGCTTCACAAGCCGCAGCGCTCACTGCTTTTTCAAGATGGGCTACAAAGAAGATACTTTGCTTTGTATTGTTTTCATTAGTTTTATTTTTGCTGAAGTTTGAAGCAAAGGAATCGAAGATGGCGGATCAGACCTTTGAATTGCAAGAAAGAAGACGTTTGGTGCGTACCAATCTCTTTTACAAGAACCGCAACAAGGGGATGTTCACAGTTACGATAATGTTCTACCTATGGATTACGCCTCTTTTAACATGTTAATCTCCTTGAGATGGTGGCTTCACTGATCAGACTGCGAGACACCACATTTCTTAAAGCAGACCCACCTGGAGAAAGATTGGAAAGTGCGCTCATAGTTTGCTTTCCTCATGTCTGCCTTGCTGTGCGAAAAAATGCACCATAAATCCGGCTCGGCATAATAAACGGAAATCAGATCAATAATATCATGGTCTTCCAAAATATTGCACTTTTTTCTGACAGAAAGAAGATGCAGCGAAAAAAAAATAAAATAAAGCAAACTGTCAGCATGCTAAGTTCAATAGAGGTGGACCAGGGACACTTGCTTGGTTCGAGATTTCCGCCAGATGGCCATATACTTTCCAGTGTTCCCACGGGTATATCCTGGGTTCATCACCGATCGACAAAGCGTCAAGGTCAAAACGAGGAAATGGTGTAAAAGCTGAGAACAATGTAACAGTAGCAGTAGTAGTAATAGTAGTAGTAGTAGCAGCAGAAGAAGGAAAAATGTAGTAGTAGTAGTAGTAATGGGTGTACTAACAGTAGCAAAGGAAACAGAAATTGTTGTTGCAAACGGTTGTAATACAGAGTAAATATTTCCGTTTCTTTATTTGAATGTATTGTATCTATCGTTTTGATTGTACATTGATTTTTTGGTGGTGACAGAAAGTAGTTTCACAGATGTATAGTGCGTAATAAAAGCAGAAGGAAGTAGTGTTCAACACATGTCACCAAACATACCCTTTGTAGTTCATTGTCCATTACCTTTCTACATGGTTGATACGAGCAACATGTAACAACTCAGAAACAGTCAAAAGCAACAACAGTTTACGATTAGTGTACCTTACAACATGCACTGAACGTGGGATCGAATCTGAATGCCGTCCAACACAAGCTACAACAGGTCATGCAACGATCGTGTGCCGGCAGAGAAGAGCGCGTGCCACTTGTGCGCTTTTGGTACTAAACACATGGCTCACTGACATGAGCCACCGGACATTACGGGCAAAGTGTGAACCAACCTTAAAGCAGGCACACGCCAGTTTATTTGCCAAGTGTTCCGGCCAGTGTCGTTAAAACGGGCATGTCGTTCATGGCCGCCCAGAAATCGACTCAAATTATTAATTAATGTTAATTATTCAAATACGGATCGTTTTCATGCTGGGAGGTTGCGAGGCTACCGCAAGTTGGATAGCGAAGATCACGTCTGCTTGATCGCAGGAGATGTAGGCGGTGTAACACCCCAGAAGTACTCCCCGCCCAGAAGTACTCCCGGAGTACTTATGGGCCCGCGTCAGAATGACTCCCGGGAGTACTTCTGGCACAGTACCCCCCTTGGTCCCAGAAGACAACTTTGCAAATAAATGTTTGTTTTCTGTAACTATCTTATAACGCTAATTCCTTTAGACAGGGGAGTACATTTGGTACCAGTCCCAAACTGACATCCCCCCCCCCCCTCCCCCTCTCGGCACCAGAATGACTCCCGGGAGTACGTCTGCGCCTAGCCCAAATGTATTCCCGGGAATAACTTTGGCGCGGCTCCAAACTTAACCCCCCCCCCCCCCCCCCTCCCCGAAGCTGAGAGAGTACTTTTGGGCCCAGCTGAGACGTACTCCCGGGAGTAAAACTGGGCCGTTTTTAGAGGACCCAGAAGTACTCCCCTGTAGCAGGTGTGGAGTCTTTCTGGAACCAGGCCCAAAAGTAACCCCCTTTCGTATCTTCTGTATTAAAGAGCTTAGGGATGTTGTTCCTCGTTTATGAAGACTTATGTGGGTTTTGTTTCAGAATCAACATTGAAATACAGTCTGAATCAACTTAAGGGGAGAACTTCTGGGCCGGTCCCAGAAGTACCCCCCCCCCCCCCCCCTCCTTGCATATCTCCTGTATTAATGTGTTCAGGGTTGTTATCTAGTTATAAACTCATACATGGATATTCTACCTGAATCAGCATTGAAATATAGTCTGAATCAACTTTACGGGGAGTACCTCTGGGCCGGTCCCAGAAGTACACCCCCCTGCCCCCCCCCCCCCCCACCCCCACCCCTGCATACCTCCTTTATTAATGTGTTCAGGGTGGTTATTTACTGGTCATAAACTAACACATGCATATTCTATCTGAATCAACAATGAAATATAGTCTGAATCAACTTTAGGGGAGTACTTCTGGGCCGGTACAAGAAGTACCCCCCTTGCATATCTCCTTTATTAATATGTTCAGTGTCGTTATTTACTGGTAATAAACTCATACATGGACATTCTATCTTAATCAACATTGAAAACTAGTCTGAATCAACTTTAGGGGGAGTACTGGGCCGAGCCCAGAAGTCCCCCCCCCCCCCCCCCCCTTGCACATTTCCTTTTGTTAATGTGTTCAGGGTTGTTATATACTGGTTATAAACTTATACATTGAGGTTTTACCTGAACGAATATTGAAATATAGTCTGAATCAACTTTAGGGGGAGTACTGGGCCGATCCCAGAAGTACCCCCCCCCCCCCCCCCTGCACATTTCCTTTTGTTAATGTGTTCAGGGTTGTTATTTACTGGTTATAAACTTATACATTGACGTTTTACCTGAATGAACAGTAAAATATAGTCTGAATCAACTTTAGGGGAGTACTTCTGGGTTCAGGGTTGTTACTTACTGGTCATAAACTGACACATGGACATTCTCTCTGAATCAACATTGAAAACGAGTCAAAATCAGATTTAGAGGGAGTACTTCTGGGCGGGTCCCAGAAGTACCCCGCTTGCATATCTCCTTTATCAATGTGTTCAGTGTCGTTATTTACTGGTCATAAACTCGCACATGGACATTCTGTCTGAATCAACATTGAAATATAGTCTAAATAAGCTTGAGGGGGAGTACTTCTGGGCCGGTCCCGGAAGTACCCTGTTTTATCAATGTGTTCAGTGTTGTTAGTTACTGGTCATAAACTCATACATTGTATCTGAATCAGGATTGAAAACTAGTCTGAATCAAGTTTAGGGGTAGTACTTCTGGGCCGGTCCTAGAAGTACCTTTCCGGCATAACTCCTTTATTAATGTGTTTAGGGTTGTTATTTACTGGTCATAAACTCGTACATGAGCATTCTGTCTTAGTCGTCATTGAAAACTATTCTGAATCAACCTCATGGTGGTGGGGGAGAGGGGGTGGGGGGTATTTGTGGGCCAGTCCCAGAAGTATCCCCATGCACATCTCCTGAACTAATGTGCTCAAGGTTAATGTCTACTACTGGGAAGTAACCCCCCCCCCCCCCCCCCATGTTAATGTTAATATCTAATGCTAATAACGCTACTAATAATGATAATAGTGATGAAATGATAATAATGAAAAAAGGAGATAGAATTTTTTTGATGAATTAAATAAAAAAAAAAGGGAGATGAATGAACGTAAAAAGTGGTAATGAAATGCTATAGAAAATTATGACGTAGAATACATAAACTATTTAAACAACAAAAAAGGGGGGTGGGGGGGGTATCACTTAGGATCAACATACAACAATATTCCTCACCACACTTCCCCACTACATACTATTACACAACTCTTCATTTACCTACTCACAGCTATTTTGCTTCCTTCTCAAAGTGTCAAACTTTGACTTATCCTAAGTTATCTATTTTATCCTCGGTTCTCATTAAGTGCCCCTCCATCCCCTCATCCTTTCCCCCTTTTTTACATTTTTTTTTTTTTTTGTTGGCTTTCGCTTCTTTATATATATATATATATATATATATATATATATATATATATATATATTCAATTATAAACAAAGCTTGCTCTTATGTCTTAGATTGGAGAAATAGGGGATGATAAGCATACATATCTGCAGTGGTAGATCATTCTACCTAACTAACAGTATGTGCTTGAGTGGGTGAATGGGGAAAATAAAATAAATGCTTCTCAAAATGAACCTTCAGCAAGCTTATAGTCTCCAAGAGGGAGACAGTCTCCAATGGGGAGGAAACCCACTAACATATAACTCCTGGTCAGATACCGATATTTCGAAACCTATAAGCTTGCTGAAGGTTCATTTTGAGAAGCATTTATTTTATTTATTTTTCCCCATTCACCCACTCAAGCACATACTGTTAGTTAGGTAGAATGATCTACCACTGCAGATATGTATGCTTATCATCCCCTATTTCTCCATCTAAGACATAAGAGCAAGCTTTGTTTATAACTGAATATTTCTTGCAGTCATTGCAACACCAAGCTGCTCTGTAAGTTGCTGGAATGGTGCTCGGTACTTATCCTTGGAATTTAGATTATTGAAATATTATATTATAATATATATAAATATATAATATATATATATATATATGATGTACAAATATCACTTCTGTTATCACCAGCAACATAATCTTTCCTTCTTTTTTTTTTACATCATGTTTTTCTTTATTACCACTTTTAACATAACCGATATTATTATTGTTGTTAATGATATTATTATTGTTATCATTAGCGTTATTGTTTGTGTGTAAATCTACTCTTCCCTTCATCCCCTCCCCCTCTCTTTTATCTTTTTCTTTTCAAATTATTATCATTCATCACTTATGATTGTTAGCAGCTTTATTAATGTTAGTGCTAGTATTTGTATTCCTTTAATTCATTATAATCCTTCTTTCCCCTCTTCTTTTAAATTCCATACTGTAATTTGGGGTGCCCACCAAGAAGGCTGACTTTCATTCAAACGCTAAATGATTTTTGTACCATCGGTTTTTGTTGTTTGTTTTTTTTATGTTTGTTTGTCCTGCCTGAAGAAGAACGAAACGCGTCGTGTCTGTCTTGTAATTTATTTGTCTTATTTCTTTGGCTGTAAAGTAAATAACCTACTTTTGACTCTTTTCATTATCAAAATTCAGTATGTTGTCATTGATCGACATGAATGGATGGCATCAAAAACTAGAGAAACAGAAAAGGGCAATGGATACATCAGTTATCGTAATATGCATGGCATCAGATATTTGAGAAATATTAGAAAATGCAATGGGCATATCAGTAATCGTCAGGACAGATACACATGACATCAAACACTAAGCAAAACACCGAACAGTCTGGGTATAGTCCCCCCCCCCCCCCCCCCCCCCCCTATCGCAACTCGTTGTCTAATAAAACAATCAATGAAAAAAATAACAAATCAAGATCATTTCTGCAACTGAAAGAACGTTAGAACGTTAAGTATGTGTTTTTGACCAATAAATAACAATCCCGACCACACAAATAAAGGACAGATGCAAGGGGTTACTTCCGCTACTGGCCCAGAAATACTCCCTCTCAAATTGATTCAGACTAGTTTTTGATAATGATTCACATAAAATGTCCATGTATGAATTATGATCAGTAAATAACAATCTTGAACACATTAATAAAGGAGAATGAATTGGGGACGGGGGGAGGGGGGGGGCAGAAAGACTCCCCCTTAAGTTGATTCATTCAAGATTCCAATGATGATTTGGATAGAATGTCATATGTCAGTTTATGGCCAGTAAATAAAAATCCTAAACACGTTAATGAAGGAGTTATGCAAGGGGGGTACTTCTGGGACTGGCCCAGAAAGACTCCCCCTACAGTTGATTCAGAGTCGTTTTCAATGTCATTCAGATAGAATGTCCATGTGTCGGTTTATGACCTTTAAATAACAACCCTGAACACATTAATAAAGGAGATAATATTTCATTGTTGATTCAGATATAATGTCCATGCATGAGTTTATAACCAGTAAATAAGTTTAATAACAACCCTGAACTCATTAATGAAGGAGATATGCAAAGGGCGTACTTCTGGGACCGGCCCAGAAGTACTCCTCCTAAAGTTGAATCAGTCTATGTTTCAATGATGATTTGGGTAGAATGTCCATGTGTGAATTTATGACCAGTAAATAAGAACCCTGAACACATTAATAAAGGAGATATGCAAGGGGGGTACTTCTGGGACCGGCCCAGAAGTACTTCCCCTTAAGTTGATTCAGACTCGTTTTCAATGTTCATTCAGATAGAATGCCAATGTATGAGTTTATGACCTTTAAATAACAACCCTGAACACATTAACAAAGGAGATATTCAAGGGGGGTACTTCTGGGACCGGCCCAGAAGTACTCCCCCTTAAGTTGATTCAGACTCGTTTTCAATGTTGATTCGGGTAGAATGTCCATGTGTGAGCTTATGGCCAGTAAATAACGGCCCTGAACACATTAATAAAGGAGATATGCAAGGGGGTACTTCTGGGACCGGCCCAGAAGTACTCCCCCTAAAGTTGATTCAGACTATATTTCCATGTTGATTCAGATAGAATGTTCATGTGAGAGTTTATTACCTTTAAATAAGAACCCGGAACACATTAATAAAGGAGATATGCAAGGGGGGTACTTCTGGGACCGACCCAGAAGTACTCCCCCAAAAGTTGATTCAGTCTCGTTTTCAATGTTTATTCAGATAGAATGACCATGTGCGAATTTATGACCTTCAAATAAGAACCCTGAACACATTAATAAAGGAGATATGCAAGGGGGTACTTCTGGGACCGGCCGAGAAGTACTCCTCCTTATGTTGATTTAGACTCGTTTTCAATGTTGATTCAGGTAGAATGTCCCTGTATTAGTTTATGACCAGTAAATAACAACCCTAAACACATTAATAAAGGAGATATGCAAGAGGGGTACCTTTGGGACCGACCCAGAAGTACTCCCCCTAAAGTTGATTCAGACTATATTTCCATGTTGATTCAGATAGAATGTCCACGTGAGAGTTTGTGACCAGTAAATAAGAACCCTGAACACATTAATAAAGGAGATATGCAAGGGGGGTACTTCTGGGACCGGTCCAGAAGTACTCCCCCTTAAGTTGATTCAGACTCGTTTTCCATGTTATTGAGATAGAATGTCCATGTATAAGTGTATTACCAGTAAATAAGAACCCTGAACACATTAATAAAGGAGATACGGAAGGGGGGTACTTCTGGGCCGGCCCAGAAGTAACTCCCCCCCCTCCCCCCCCCCCCCCCCCCCCCCCCCCCCCCCAAGGTTGATTCAAACTATATTTCAATGTTGATTGAGATAGAACGTCCATGTATGAGTTTATAACAAATAAATGACAACCATGAGCACATTAACAAAGGAGATATGCAATGTGGGTACTTCTGGGACCGGCCCAGAAGTACTCGCCCTAAAGTTGATTCAGATTATAATTATTTCAATGTTGATTCAGATAGAATATCCATGTATGCGTTTATAACCAATAAATAATAACCCTCAACACTTTAACGGAGATATGGTGGGGGGGGGGGGGGGGGGGTACTTCTGGGACCGTCCCAGAATGA
>CM065714.1:33571898-33596898 GCA_033310375.1 Conus canariensis
ATCACACTTGAAGGCGAAGCACTAGAAGAGGTGGACAGTTTCGCCTACCTCGGCAGCATCGTTGACACACAAGGAGGGACAGACGCAAACGTCAAGACCAGAATCAACAAGGCTAGGGTAGCTTTCCTGCAGCTCAAGAACGTGTGGGGTTCAAGAGACCTGTCAGTCAATACCGAGATCAGGCTCTTCAACACCAACTGAAGTCAGTCCTGCTATATGGAGCCGAGACGTGGAGAACCACCATAACGACCAAGAGGATCCAGACATTCATCAACAATTGCCTGAGACGAATCCTCCACATACGGTGGCCTGACAAGGTCAGCAGTGAAGAACTATGGCAGCAGACAAGACAGAATCCGGCTGGAGCTGATGTCCAACAACGCCGCTGGAGGTGGACAGGCCACACTCTGCGTAAGCCAGCCACCAATACCACGAGACGAGCCCACAGGTGGAGCCCCCAGGGAAAAAGGAAGAGAGGCCGGCCGAGGAACACATGGCGACGTGACTTGGATGCAAATGCCAAGAAGATGGGCCACACATGGGAGCAGTTGGAGAGACTGGCACAGGACAGAAACAGCCTGGGGGAGACCTTGTCGGCGGTCTGTGTCCCAGTGGGGGCCATGGGCATAAGTAAGTAAATGAGAAATATACCAATATTTATATCACATGAAAGCTGTTACATTCTACGAAAATGGACTATTACATACATAAGTATTGTTCATAAACGTAGGTGTTTATGCTCAGTGAAGTTTTGCGAAAGTGATATCAATAGCGTGAACCGATCACTTTACCGCCAGGGGAAGTAATTGTGAGTACGGCCTGAAGCAGTTACCTCCACAGTACTCATTCATCTTGCTGAACGATCCTGGATAGGCCGTTTGATCCAGATACGGTCAGAAATGGAATGGGATAGTCCCTGGGCCACTCTCCGTCTTTTGAGGAAATGTGGTCAATGTAGGTGTATCCAGTAGTTGTTGCATCATCCTGCTACCGAGCAAATTAACAGATGTAGGTGGAAACATTACCACCGTGACGAACGTAATTATAACAACCAGAGAAATGATAGTAGTAATAAAAATGATGAAGTTGATGATGACAAAACTACTACTACTACCACTACTACTAGTAGTAGTACTACTACAACTACCATTGCTATTACTAATAATAATAACAATGATGATAATGATAATAATAGATAATAACAACAATATCATACACAAAACATAATGCATTCAGTATCTTTAAATGATGTATCAACAACCACGCTTTAAAACAAAAACAATAATAACAATAACGAAAAACAAGTATAATGATAATGATGGTGATAATTGTTGTAATCATCGTTGATAATGCTACTAGTGAGGATGGTGATATGCTGTGCAAACAATTTTTTTTTAAGGAACACTTTCTTATTATGTTCTTGAAGTATTTGTTGTTACGTTCTGATGATTGCTTCCAATTCCTCCGAGGCTTTTGACCATTTCTGTGTGTCACATTCAGTTAGTGATAATAGTTTCTTGCTGAATAAAAACATCTGTATTCCTCTCTCTCTCTCTCTCTCTCTCTCTCTCTCTCTCTCTCTCTCTCTCTCTCTCTCTCTCTCTCTCAACGTCCTTAGCCCCTGAAGGGACAAGGGCCAGATAAAAAATAATCACCGTACCGCTTATCTGTGATACTTAAGAATAAAGATCGACTTGGGGATTACACGAAGCAGCGATTCGATAATTACGTGTGTCCTTTCTGTAACATATTAAATGAAAAGAAAGTACTCTTCGTTAAACTTTTTGTCACAAAAACTTTAGAAAGGAGCTATTCGTTCTAAATCTCTCTCTCTCTCTCTCTCTCTCTCTCTCTCTCTCTCTCTCTTCTCTCTCTCTCTCTCTCTCTCTCCAGAGATTATTGTTATTTTGCAGAAAACCTGATGCAATACGCAAATTTCTCTCTTAATATGGAGAAATAGCGATATTCTGAGCTTGTACGTAAAGTGTTCATTCTTTAACCTTTTTCTTCATTTTGTTTAGTATTGTCAATAAAATTTGTATCAGTATTGATCGCGTACCAATTTATGCGGGCCTAAAAGAATAAACCATCATTGATTGTTTCAACATTTACTCTTCTCTCTCTCTCTCTCTCTCTCTCTCTCTCTCTCTATATATATATATATATATATATATATATATATATATATAGATGTATGTGTATATAGATGTGTGTGTGCGTGTGTGTGTGTGTGTGTGTGTGTGTGTGTGTGTGTGTGTGTGTGTGTGTGTGTGTGTACTGAACAATTTAGCAGTGGGGGAAAACAAGTGCAGGCTAACAATTCTTCCGTCATTAGATTAATGACTTGGCAAAGATTTGAACAGGAGCCCCGGGAGGCGGCGGACAACAGGAAGGGAAAGAGCATGCAGACCTGTCTTCTCCAGAGGAGGTCACCCTCTCCCCACGTGAGTGACCGCATCCCAAAGAACAGCCCCAAAAAGAACAAGTTCCAAATTAAGACACCGCCGCCCAACCTGGGCCCAGTCACTCCGATCACACACCCCACCACCACCCCACACACGCATCCCATTCCCAACTCCCCCCCCCCACACACACACACACACACACACCAAACACCCCCACCCCCCTCCCCACCCCTAACACACGCACGCACACCCCACACCCCACCTCCTACACACACATCCCCGGGATCCGCGGTCCTCAAACCCACCATCTCCATAGTCCAGAACCGCCGTTCATTCAGTGGCAAAGTGTCCTTAGCTTGCGCATGCAAAATCTTTCCCTGCCCAGCAGGGCCTCCACAGTCCTGGGGGTGTACCCTCTCCACTGCGATGCATTTCATGTTGTGAATAGTGTCATTTGTCTGGTTGAAATGTTTGGTGACATGTGTGCCAGTGTTTTTGTTAATGTTTGAACGGTGTTGGTAGAAACGTGTCCGAAGCGAAGTTTTTTTTCTGACCTACATATTGTGTGTTGTTGCATGCATCGCAGTAAAGAAGGCACACCACGTGTGAGCTTTCACAACTCAGTCTGTGCGTAATAAAAAAAAAATAAAAAATACTTCCCCTGTGACCTGGCTGTGAAAGCTTTGTGTTTCCACGAGATGTTCTCTACGAACAACGCATCGTTTTTCACATTTGAAACATCCAGCGTCAAGATCTGGGGTCGTAGGCAGGGAAGAAGGCATCAAAATATTTGCCAGTGATCTGCAGCATCGTTCTCCGAGGAGGGGGGGTTTCAGGAATCGCTGACTGCAGGCGGGGACTTGAATGGAGGACCATTTGGAGTTCTTGAAGCCAGAGGCGGAGGGGTGGATTATTTGGATGATGCAGAACTATCAGAGGTGGTCTATTACTGTTTTGTTTTTTCTTGTATTCTAGGGTTTGGCTACGGGGAGTGTTTCTGGCTCATTCAAGGGCTTTGTGTAAGGAATCTGAGTTGTATCCACGGCGGAGAAAATAGGTTTTCATTTCTTCTGACCGCTGGTTGAAAACCTCAGTGTCTGAACAGATGCGTCTGAGTCGTAAAAATTGGCTGTGTGGAATATTCCTGTGTACACGCGGTGGGTGGCAGGACTGGCGATGGAGGTAGGTATGGGAGTCCGTGGATTTGGTGCGTACCTCGCTGCGGAGAACGCCCTTATCAATATACACTAAGACGTCGAGAAATGGGATCTGTCTGGCTATCTCTCCGTCTTATCTTTGTCGCTCACCACTCCCTGTCTCTATCTTGAGTGTTGTATAACTTCATCGTCACAACCTATTTCTCTACATGAGATTCGGTCTGCATTTACTGCATGTCAGGTTGCTGTCATTCTTTCTTTTTCTTTTTCTTTTTTTTCCCTAATCTCGAGAGTAGGCAATGAAACTGTACACACTGTCCGAGTGGACATTCGCTTTTCATTCTACACGGTCTGTTTGCCGGTGTGGCCTTTTAATGTATTTTCTGTTGCATTCAAATGTTTTTCGTTTATTTTTTTTCAGTTTTTATAAACTGGAAGGGAGGGAAGGGGGCTGGGGGATTAAGGAGAATGTGTCACGCCCCCAGCACTGTCTAGTTCAATCTACCTTAAGGACATCAGTTGATCAATTATCATGCTATGAATTCAATGTACATTTACAGTTGTTTCATGCTGTCGCTGTTTGCAGGACAGGACTTTGATCTTTTTGTCAGAGCAATGATAGCCCTAAAAAGGCCCTGTGTGGTCGGCTGAGAAACAGATACACAGATCATCATCATCATCACCATCATCATCATCATCCGCATCATCACCATCATCATCCTCCGCATCATCATCATCATCATCATCATCATCACCATCATCATCATCATCACCTCTGCGGTTAAAGCTTCCACGCCATAGTACAGCCCAACCCATTTTCCCAACCTGCGCATGTTGACCTACCACAGAGCATTATCTAACGAAGTTTTGCCCTTAACAAGCAATCCCTTTTTCGGTGTGGGTTCTTCGACGTACGCTAATGCGCGCACACAAGACCTCGGCGCATTGTCTCATCCGAAAGACCGGTATTCACATCACCTCTTAATATACAAGTGAAAACTAAGGGGGCACAAAAAACAAACATACAAACAAACAAACAAAACTCGCAAGTTCGATCCATGGACCACGATACCCCTGGCACATTAATACCGTGGCATAGGCCGGCTTCTGTGGTGCTTCGGTCTCTGTGAACGTAGTTAAACAGATTTTGATGTCGCATCGCGGGTGAACCTCATTTCACGACATGCTGTTGTTTGTCAAAATGCATTTCTCGCATTCTGCGTCATGACCCAATAACGACGCTGCTGCTAGGCCCGTGACTAGGCCTTGCTTGACAAATAGCGGATGTGAAGTGAACATGCCCTTTCTCCAATTCTTAACGTGATGAAAACTTGGTTTCTGAGCCATTTGTTTCATGGCGACTGACACTGTGAGGTGCAATACTGAAAACTGAGAGAAAAGGGCAGGAAAAAAACTAAGCAGGTTGATCACATTGTTTCTACTGTGCACCAGTCAAACAGCAGGCTGTACAGTGCTACGGCGTGAACGTGTATTTTGCTGTAGGTATTTCATAGTCTGACATAGCTGATAAGAAAGAGCTTCGAAATACATACAGGTCTAAGTTATGTGGGCCTCTTTCACTGAATAACAGTATCGTGTGACAAGCCTAAACAGTGCGACAGCCACTTACATACACGACAGCACGTGAATTCCAACGGCTGGTGCTGCCAGTTGTAATGTTTACAGAATTCGGCAAATCACTTGACCCCGCACAATTCAATGTTAATATTTTATTAAGAAAAGAGACGTAAATGGATATTGAATACGAGGTTTAAACAATCTCGATTCTGACTCGGCTTCTCCCTAGTTCAAAATCCACTTCACCGTCCATACAAACAAGATGACTGTTGTAG
Organism: Conus canariensis; assembly: GCA_033310375.1. NCBI lineage: Eukaryota > Metazoa > Mollusca > Gastropoda > Neogastropoda > Conidae > Conus > Conus canariensis. Next base: position 33,577,314 of record CM065714.1, read on the forward strand.
CTAAGGGCTAGAGGATAAAAGATCTAGTCCTGTTAAGTTAAGCCTTTGTTGTCTTCCCGTCAACCCTCCAGCCCTGCACCCCCAGGCTGTATACCTAAAGCAGTGACGTCCTTTGGTTAAACAAAAGGAAAGAAAGAAAATGGCCTTGAGAATGTCTACACTCTAAACCACATGTGCGCATGTTATGATATGTTCGTCATCAGTTTGTGTTTTCGGTGGTGTTTGCGTCACCCCTGCAATCGTCTTCCGTCAACGACAGCTGTTCCACGGTAAGTCTGGCATGGGTTGGGTTCGGGTGGTGGCTTGGAGAGGGAATGGTAAAAGGTTCATGTAATAATCACAAAATTATGAGAATGGGAAAATCGTGTCATTTTTTTTCAGTGTGTGTATGTGTGTGTGTGTGTGGTGTGTGTGTGTGTGTGTGTGTGTGTGTGTGTGTGTGTGTTTTTCATGTAGGCCTGCTAGTATTGTCGATCACTGGGAATGTGTTAAACTTCATTATACTAAATTGCTTTCGGGTAAGATAATAATCAAACTTGCCATTCACGACTCCAAAAGTCTTACTCGCTATCGCGCCACATCCGATCTATTGAAAGTTTCATATGAGGAAACGTAATGTTGGGCTCAGAGAGAGAGAGAGTACCGACAGAAAGAGGAAGAGAGTTGTATGCCATAGAGAGATCACTGTTTCTAGGAGAAGATGGAGAGTACTGTCTCTCTGAAAGAGAGGGAGAAAGATGGAGAGTACTGCATCTCAGAGATAAAACTGTGTCTCGGACAGAATATTGTGTCTTGCAGAGAGAGAGAGAGAGTACTGTGGCTTAGAGAGAGAGAGAGAGAGAGCACTGTGTCTTCGAGGGTGCTAGTTCTAGTTCCCAACAAGAATCAGTCTGGATCTCCATCCTAACCAGCAATGGAGTCGTCCTCTCGTCTGGTGCTGTGCCACAGTCTGTCCATTTCCTGGAATATCGTTGAGTTTTACGTCCTCAAGGCAAAAGCTTTTAGGGTCAAGTTGTTCTTTCGTGGTAGTCTTGGATGCCTTGGCTTGTATGTTGATGGTGGAGTTGGTCGTTGTCGTTGTTCGATGGTGGTGGTCGTTAATGTTGCCTTCCTTCTTTGTAGTTCCTCGTGTTCCTTTTGTCTTCCTCAGGGTGGATGTCCGTTTCTTTTGATATCTGGCGTTTTCTTCGCAGTCTTCTTCCTCCGTCTGGTGGACACTTTCGACATGACGAAGACAACTTCACACATGATGGTGTGAAAAAGGAGGAAAAGAAAACTATTGAGTGTTTCAATGCATGTGTCATTTGAAAGGCCGGAAGCTTTCTGTTTAGATTGTCAGTTGGAATGCTGACATTGCCTGCGAGTGCTTTATCAGTGTTCTGAACGTCCGACGCTGACACAAATTCCGCTGTGTTGTCGGTCAGTGTGGTAGACTGGAGCACGAGTTGATCACGACACTCTAGTCTTTTTCTTTATCTGTTTCAATGGCCTGAGTGTGACTGCCAGTCCTAGTTCCACCTGTCAGGTCAGTTTGACGCCAGAATCTCTTTGGGGCGGGGTGGGCTGGGGACTTTCAGAGTTTTAGCCTACAACATACGAGACAGGCCAGCAAGAGCAAACGAGCAAGCAAACTCAACTTCAGTCTAATAACAATGGTGGAATATTGAATGGAAATAACTGAGTGTAAAGGCTTTTTGTTGTGAGGCGTTTTCTTTTTAAAAAGGGTTATTGCTTATTTTCAAAAAAGGGTTATGCTTGAGCGGCCTTTTCCAGCGTACCTTCCGCAGAGCGAAAAGACGTGACAACGACAATGGGGACTTTTAGAATAGACGTTACGTTTTGCCCAATGCGTGCACGTATCGAGATATGTACGGATCACTTACGTGAAGTCAGCCTCGTTTTAGATTACACGTGCCGCCGACTCACGTCTCTAAGTCCCCCCGAACCAAGGGAGGTTACATAGAAAGCACCTGCCAGTATTTAACACGTTTGTTGACCTACATGTGTAGATTTCCAACACTTATGCAATACTGCCAAAACGACGAAATTTGTTTATTTCTTCAGACTTTCAAGATTTGCTCACACACACGCACACGCACGCACGCGCGCGCGCGCGCACACACACACACACACATACACACACACACACACTTTCATCTTCCTAAACATTGTAGTTCGTGAATACTGTGACAAATAGTCAACGCTCCATATTAACGACCAGAACAGTCAATATGCATGGAGAAGGACACCCCACACACACACACACACACACACACAGGGGAAGGGGTGAGAAAGAGAGAGAGCTTTTCCTCCGGAGTGCCGCGGCAGGAAGCCAGCTGATCATGCGGGCTGTACTGGGAAAGAAGGGACGGAATGGAAAGGAATGCTTCTGCATGCCACAGGCCCATGATTTAAGAGAAATGAAATCAGATGAAAGTTCCCAACCATTTCGTGTCGTTGCCGATTACACGTGCAAAAGGGTGGAGCTCTGAACGTTTATCACCCTCCTGAAGTTTACTTTAACTACTGAAAAAGAAAATCTGCAGGCAATAAACAATTAATCCTATGAGTTCCAGTCTACTGAAAGCTGCAACCTAATAAGTCTACCTAAGCTAAAGTCGATTGATAAGCAAATAAATACATGAATGATTTAATGATAAATAGCACAATGAAATTAGCAAATAAATAAGATCAAATACGGTTAGATAGATAATAAACCAGTCAGTCAATCAATAACAACACACACTGACTGACCGAAACCAATTTATTGTCAGATTAACTCAAGGTTGTATTGACAACACACACACACACACACACACACACACACACACACACACACACCACCACCACACACACACACACCACACGCACGCACACACACACACATGCGTGTACGCACGCGCGCGCGCTCACACACACACACACACACACACACACACAACACACACACACACCGGTTTTGAAGATAACAGTTTACAGCTGCATATTTTCAAACTTATTTTTTCAGATTTTGAAAACCATACATCTGTAAAGGAGGTGGGGTGATGGTTGTGCTCTCTATCACCTGTGCTTACACCTTCTTTTCTCGTACATTGTCGTTATTATATTGACTGGAATGTTGGGAGTATTGCTATTTCAACCCCAAAGAAGAAAGTCATCGGATATTAATTTGTTTGTTTCATATTTTACATTAAATCAGCAACACTTTACACCTTCTGTGTCCATTAATGTTTCACCTTTTGATAAACGGTAGTAATTGCCGTGAAGAGGTAAAACCGCGACCGCCTTTCTCAGTTGCGTGCCGCATTTGGTGCCAGAAAACATAGGATTCCACACGACTTGATTGTTTACACACCATCCTCCACTCCCCGACACACGACGTGGAAAAGTTGGCTTTGGCCTGCTTAGAAATGTGTCGGCGCTTGGCGCAGTTCCTCAAACACATGCGATTCGTGCATTTAAAACAAGCGGATAGCATCAATTGACTAAAAACACTTCTTAAAAGCATCTGTGATTTACACCTATTGCTTTATAGCCAGAAAGTAGCTGTTTTAAAGTTGGAATATGATTTAAGTGGGGCCGCAGTCTCAGATCTCGTTCTGAGTGACGACTAAGTGACAGGCTTTCGCCTGTGGATAGGTGGTGTCTTTGAAAGTATTGTACGCAAACCGTTTACAACTTAGTGAAATATAACATACACACCAGGCTAAGGAAAGGTTTTAAAAAGACAACCGAAATGTTACTTTCCCAGAAACCTGAGTTGTGCCGCTGTGAAACACATACGAGAAAGGCCACGTATAACTCTGTTTTGGTACGTAAACACGTCCCTATCGAAACCGGTACGGTGTGAGGAAATCGCGCGAGAATGTGCGATACAGGTTGAATGCGTTACCTGTCGGGTAAGTGACGTGTAATCTAAAACACTGTATTAATCTAACTGAAGGAGGTGCCGTCAAAGACTGTGCCCCAGTGCTCACTGTTTGTGAGATGTAGGTAACCTTTCATAGAGGGTTTAGAGGGGAGGGAGGGGGCCAAAAGGGGGGGGGGGGGGGGGGTCTGGCGGGAAGTGCACGATTACAGCTAGTGCACCAAACATAGGTGTTGCCATTTTTGTCGCTTGTTAACTGAGGTTGGCTCTCTCTCTCTCTCTCTCTCTCTCTCTCTCTCTCTCCTCTCGAAAGGGAGTCGGTATGCTGATATTCATTTTTTTTTTTTTTTTGTCTCATGACATTTGTAAATGCGTCCTTTTTCACATGGTGCTATGGCCTATACTGAGTGAAGTGCACGCCTTGGCCACAATCACCACCACCACCGACACACACACACACACACACACACACACACACACACACACACACACACACACACACACACATTAAAGACAAGGACACAGACTAAACAATCTAGTTTCTATATCAGCTTCTTTGGGATTTCTGTTAACATTTTGGTTGGCTTTCGATACAATGATACATTAAAAAGATAAAACATTGGCATGTAAACTATACAACGGTATCATGTATGCACACACACACACACACACACACACACACACACACACACACATATATATATATATATATATATATATATATATATATATCCTGCGATTTATACGCGAGAAATTATGCATTACAATGACAAACTGGGAGGAAAGTGGGCGCGCGGAGATGGGCGGAGGATGGGAGTTGGGGGGGGGGGGGGGCGTGCGAGGAGAGGAGAGGGACTTGTTTCATATTTCCTCATCAAATGCAGTCATAAATCATGACTTCAAAACCTCATGAACAAGATCGACAAACAAAACCTAGGACAAGGACTACCGACTTCTTGACGATAGAAAAGTACTTGCACCATACGGTCCTCCCAACTTCTCCTTCACCCCACCTCCATCCACCTCCCAGCCCGCACCTCCTTCATTGTCCGACCTCTTGATCCGAATATTTGTCAAACCACCGTTTCCCTTTAACACAAACCAAAACGCACAGATACGCTGGCCGTGCCGCGAACAGATCGGAAGAGTACAATGTCGGAGTCACACTCCGTCCTCTTTCCAAGCTCCTTCGTATGCACAGCTCCAACCATAGTCTCTCTCTTTGCCCTACTTATCCATCAAGTTGGGGGGGGGGGGGGGTTGTTGTTTTTTCTTCTCTTTTTTTTTTCTCCACCCCCTTTCCCAGTCCACTTCTGACCTGCTTCTCGCCCTCACGCTCTGTGTCTGCGTCTCTCTTTCTCTTTCCTCTCTCTCTCTCTCTCTCTCTCTCTCTCTCTCTCTCTCTCTCACACACACACACACACACACACACATTGTAGTTCTAGTCACTTTTTGCATGCTTCTTTTGTTGCCTTATTTTTGCATTGTTGACCCTACTCAGGGCGGGGACTGGATGTAAAAAAAGTACATCAGTGCTTATCTATTATCCTCGTAAATAAAGAATTTTGTCTTGTCTTGTCTTGTCACACACACACACACACACACACACACACATACACACACACACACACACACACACACACATGCATGCATGCACACACACACGCGCGCGCGCGCGCTCACACATACACGCGTGCACACACATGCACGCCCACACAAACACACACGCACGCACACACACACACGCACGCACGCACGCACTCACACACACATACACACACACACACGCACGCACGCACCACGCTCATACACACACACACACACACACACACACACACACACACACACACACACACACACACACACACCACAAAGAATCTTCTTCATCCGCTCCTCAAAACCCTACGGATACGCAAATCATGTCGGAGGCACATGCGCTAGTCGTTTTGTAGATGGTGGTAAGTTTATGGCTGAGCTTTGAGGGGAGGGGAGGGGGCTGTACCCAGTGTGCCGGGGAAACAGATGTTATTGACCACTTCTCCGCGGCGGGCAGTCAGTTGACAAACAACGCCCTGCTTGAGCAAATAACGAGCAAATTGCACAGTAGATCACCTCCGACAGCCGACCTCTGACTTCGTCTTCGCCCTCTCCTCCTCCTCCTACCTTCTTCTTCTTCTTCTTCTTCTTAATGTGTCTCAGACAGTGTATCTTGGTTTTTATTTTTCTTTTCTTTCACTTCTTATGCTGCTGCATTGTCATTTATTTTATGTGTGGCTATAAGTTTTGAAAGGAGTAAATGCTCTCTCTCTCTCTCTCTCTCTCTCTCTCTCTCTCTCTCTCTCTCTCTCTCTCTCTCTCTCTCTCTCTCTCTCCATATTCCACACAGATAGATGGGTAGACCAACATACATGTACTTCAAAGAAAATATGCAGTTCCCAGGAAGTTTAAAACTACTCGTGAATCACTTCACTCTGCCGTTTCCCACCCATCCTTCTCCTTATCTCGCCCAGCCTACTGCTTTTTTTTCTTTTGCTTTTTTTTTTCTTTTTTTTTTTTAAAAAGATTCTGGGCCCAGTCAAGCCGATCAAAGATGCAGATGGAGTGTGAGTGCAGCTGTCGCAGCGCGGCCTCGCTCAGTCCCCCGTCACCAGTTTGTGTTGACAATATCATTGATTCAGACGCCGAGTTGTGGGCACTTCGACGCCCCCTTCTTTTTGTTTTGGAGTCTGTCAACCCTTCCATACTCCACAGATAACATCATTTTCATGCTAGAGACTGACTTTGCACACGCGTCATAGTCGGTGATTCTGTGGGTGTTGTGTTTAGTAACTTTCAGGTCGGAATTCGAAGTTTCAGGTAAGTGGTGGGATGCAGTTTTTAGTGTGTTGCACGTGTATGATAGATAGTGCTGTTGCTTTTTTTTCTCTTTTTTTTCGATTTTCGTTCGCTATTGCCCTCTCTACACTGCTGCTTGTTCGTGGACTGTTTACTTCAGTAACATCGTCATCAACTCTTTGCATTGCAGACGCGTACATGTTACAGAGAGAGATTGTGACTGAGGCTGAGGTCATTCGTTTGTTAGACATTGGTCCATATAAATAGAGTTCACTGTGTCATGATATTGCAAATCATATTACAGGACTTTGAAATTACGTGTTCTTTTCTATAAAGCAAAAAGCAGCAAGAGCATTCTGAACTTTGAAAGATACCTGTCATATTTGCGAATATTATTGTATAAGCAGTTCAGTGTATTTTGACCATACAAGCAGAAGGAGCAACTCTATGTCAGGGGTATCTGCACAGTAGGGACAGAAGTCGTTCATATCTGCACTGACAGTGCAAACGTTGGGAGGACGTGAGCGCAACGGTAACATGCCAATTCTGAAGTTTGTAAATATCTTACGGGTGTTATTGCACTGAACCACACGGAAAAACGTGCTCAGTGACAGTGACCGAGCGAACGTTGCATAGTCATCGCTAAATGTAGGTAACTGGGGTGCAGAGTGCCAGCCTAGTCAGTTCATCGCTGTTTTTGTGTTCGAGAAACACAGTGGCAATTACAATGACAATTTACAGAAGAAAAAAAAATTCATGTCAAGATGATCAGACACATTAATTTGTTTAATTACACATCTGTCATATGCACAATATAATAATAGCTCTAATCAGTTTTGAAAGGCATATTTTAAAATCTGTTCAAAGTTGAGTTTTGCCAAAAGATTTTTCATACCAGCCACTAGTTCTTCCATTCGAAATTATGATCGTTGTTTAAATGCTTTCTTCAAAAACCGTGACTACTGTCATACAAACACGTCATCATCATCACACGACATCACAAAGTCAACTTTGCCATTTACTGTGTGGATGATATTTTGTATATTTTAATAATGGTGAATCAGTGCACGTTATTCACACAGATCATCAAAAGACCTTCCACAAGATTCCTCATCGAAGACTGATCAAAAACAAACGAATCCTTCAAGAATAAAGAACATCAGGTCAGTTACATGACTGCATTGTTGATTCCCTCTATGACAGGACCCAGTTTGTCCAAGTTAGTGATGTATGTGCTGATGATTCTCGTGTTAACAGCGGCATGCCTCAAGGTAGTGTCCTTGACCGACACTCTGCTTGTTTTCTTAAGTGATATATCTGATATAGTATGCTGTCTTTAAAAAAGTCTTTATAGGAAACAGATGAAAGATGGCTGTTTCTGCCAGTGATGTTAACAAACTACATAACAGAGCAGCTGCCGTGGCTTAGTGTTAGCGTCATGGATTCCTGGCCGAGAGGGTATGGGTTTGATTCCCATCAAAGCAGTTTTTTGTTTTTGTTTGGGGGAGGGGGGGAGGGGGTGTGGGCTCCTACCTAGAGCTGAATGTACTGTGGACTCAATTAGGAAGACTGCAATCAGTCAGTTTTATCCACTTGAAGATGCGTATCAGAGAGTGTTGCTCAAATTTCCTGATTAACACTGCATGTGTCTGTATCTCTCAGGCCTGGTTCACGCCTTGGTATATTACAACAGAAGGCGTATACTACAGTCCTGAAATGCAGTCTCGGACAGAATGAAACTCGGTAACATTATCTTCAGCATCTCCATCTTCCCTGATCAGCATTTCACCAGAAAAAAAGTCTCAAATTCTCAACGTGGCCGTTCACGCCCTGCTATCGTAATGACTTCAGTTTCGATTTCTTCTCCATATGACTATGCCCTTGGTGAAGTTAGGTCGAGGTCGCCGAGATCTGCAAGTTCATGGGGACTTTCGCAGGACAGAAGTGGTGGCGCCCTGCGGCGCAGGACGCGCACTCTGTCTGGCTCTGCAACTAAGCAATCACTGTCGTCGGCAGGGGACTTAGTAAATGGTGTCCTACGTATGTTGGATTAGAACAGGCACCTCTGAATACTGCCAAAATGGCTCCCCGGCAGTGCAGAGTCTATTCTAGTGGGTTGCCTCATGGCGACTTGACATTGACTCTCCCTGCGACGGGACAAGCCGGTATGTGACTGTGGATGGCCAGCCAGGAGGAGTGGTGTGGGGATAAAGCCACTGGAGTGCCATAGAAGATGAGACGGAAATAACATACATACCAGTATTGATCATTTAAATTATGTGGGATGAGTGGCACGTCATATTGATACAAGATCTTTTCTTGACAAAAGTAACCCAGGTTTTTCATATGGAGAGCGTTGAAATATTCTATAGACTGCTTCTGCTGAGAGGGATTTTTGTTGTGAATGATGATAAGTTGAAATGTAAACAAGACATTTATTTGGTAAGCATATCAGTATCACTGTTTCAACAAACAATTTACGAAAACACATGGCTAGTTGGCATGACATCATATTATGGAAGCCACTGGTGAATGGACATAATGAAGCCCTATGGTCTTCAGGGAACTCAGAGGATTAAGTCAAATAAGGGACATAATGATACTTCTGAAGAAGACTTACAAGCTAGAATGAAAAACCCTGTCTTTGAACATTACAACTGCCTAGAATGTATCACCACAGAACTTGACGAAGGCGTTGAAATAGAATTCTCCTTGGGTGTTATGAAGAAAACACAAACACACACGCGCGCGCGCGCGCGCGCATGCACACAGGCACGCACACATACTCACATCTGCATTCTTTGAGTCAACTGTCTTCACAGAAAGCAGAGATCTTCCCCATATTTTATATTTAAAAATGCAACAGCTCTCACTTGTTTACATTGTGTGGTTGTTGTTTTGTGTGTGTGTGTTTTTGTTTGTTTTGTTTTGTTTGTTTTTTTCACTAAGAGAGTTGTGAATACCTGGAACAACGCACTACACAAAACAGTACAGCAGGAATACTCTACGGTTTCAAGAGTTTATGGGACAAGAACTACGGAGCACTTGTTGTTCTATGGCTACGCCAGGAAAAACAAAAAAAACAGAAAAACATGCGCACATATTCATATTCCAATACATGGCAATGAAATGTTCGAGTATTCATCAGACATAAAGCATCAAACCCGCAGGCCCTAGTATGATATGACATGACATGACAAACGATTATTGTCTTCTACTGCATTTGCACTCAAAGGAAGTAAAATATGAGGCGACATGGCATAACAAACGATAATTGTCTTCTGATGCATTTGCGCTCAAAGGAAGTACTTTGTCTTAAGAATTAATGATTGTTCTGTGGCACAGCACCGACTAAGCTAACATTGGATGGTGTCACTGGGAAACAATATATTATAGCAAAGATTATTCTGTCTCAAAATTTACGTTGAATCATTTGTAACATAAGACACTTTCTCCGTCTCTAAATCCTGTTAGCATTGGCTCAGTCTGAAATAAGCATATCAACTGATATCTAATATATTAAATAAACAGTCGCTGTTTTACTCGTTCTGCCCCCTACCCCTCATCTCCACCTGCTTCCTCCCTCCACCGCCACCCTCACCCAAATTCCCATTCCATCCCATCCCCCACACCCCATCCGTTCACCCCCTTCCCCACCCCTTCCGTGGTCAGTTATTACCCTTAGATCTGCTTCTTGTCCCGATATTGCTTCGCTCCGCCATATGGTCGCTTCAAAAATGCAACTAAAGCGACTAGTGAAGCACCGAAGAAGAAAAATCAGTCTTGACCAACTGCATATGCTTGTATGTCGCCACGCCAAATTTGGAGATCAGATGAAATCTGTGAATTTTCATTCGGAGCAAAAACACAGACAGACACACAGATGGCCAGACAAACGGAACGGGCTTTGTGTAAAAGACAACACAGTCACCGTCCATTTGTAACAATATGAAATCAGTCCCTTCTCGTATACAGAGAAGATGAGAGAAAGAGAGAGAGAGAGAGTGTGTGTGTGTGTGTGTGTGTGTGTGTGTGTGTGTGTGTGTGTGTGTGTGTGTGAACAAAAATGTTCAACTCAAATTAGCCAAGTTTAATAAGTTTGAGCGATTTACCTACGTACGTATAACTGGACATGTTGTTCGTGTACTTGTTGCTACTGCAACTCCAATGTTCCAAGAGACGTCAAGTCATCATCATACTTTAACGAGTGTCTTTGTGTGCGTGCGCGCGCATGTGCGTGTGTGTGTGTGTGTGTGTGAGAGAGAGAGAGAGAGAGAGAGAGAGAGAGAGAGAAAAGGTAATGTGGTGGTTCAGAGACTGTCCGCAAGAAGACGAAGTTTCTGCGGAGGAAGAGTGGGTAGGTAAGGAAAAAAATCGATGTGTGTATGTGGAGAAGAGCAAGGGGGAGGAGCCGTTCTAAATTATTATACATCCGCTTTGGTGATCACTTTGGTTAAATCGATCAGTGGGGGCTGAGGATGGGGAGGGGGGGGGAGGAATGGGAAGGCGTTGTCAGGGAAGTCCTCATAGTTTTAAGAGACGGGATTCAGCTCTCCGATGACGCCTCCTGTCCCGTTCAGACATGTCCAAAGAGGAGCTGATCCACGACAACGACAAGCTGGTAGCGGAGGTGTCCCGCCTCAAGGTGGGTCTGGATGAGGTGCACGAGATGTTCGTCAACCTGGAGAAGGCCTTCGTGGACTCCAAGGCGTCTTTCAGCCTCTCTCGTTACGGGGAGCTCAAGGACATGATCAAGACAGTGACCTCTGACGAGACCTTGAAGAAGGTGAGTCGTGGTAGTTGTAATGGTGGTTGTGATCCTGGTGGAGGCAGTTGTCTTCATAGTTGTGTGGTAGTGGTAGAAGTCATCGTCATAGAAGCAGCAATTATAGTAATCACAATGTTAGATTTTTTTTGGCGGGGGAGGGGGTTGCTAGTTGATGTGTTTTTGACTCTTGTACATTTTATTGCAATTACCTGCAGAGATCTTTTGATAGGAGAGAGGAGGTGTACAGCTTGGGGGTGGGAGAGCGTAACAACAATGTGATATTTCTTGCGTGACGAGAACAATTGACATGTTTATAAAAGTGATTAAAGAATGAACAAAAAGGATAACAAAACGAAAAAAAATGCACATCTTGTGATATGTTACACATGTTCTCGGCTATCCATTCAATTCTTTTGCGTGAATTTGTTTCAAAACATGATAAGCGTGACAGTAAAGTGAATTGTTTTGCGTGTTATCGTGTTACTTATTGTTTGTCTAATTTTCTGTGCCTCAGAAATAAACGTTACGACTGTATCGATAACAATTTCGTCATCAGACTTTAAAACAGCTGAAATATTTTGTCTTTTTGCAAATTCTGCATTAGAACGCCTTTTTATTTCAGTTTATCAAATGCAGCACACTGAAATGTTTCTTTGTCCTTGATGGCAGTTCCACATAACATACATGGAAACTGTGTAGACACCTGCAGTGGAAAGTACAGCTTAATTTCATTTTGAACTCTGATGTACGTAATCTAAATTTAGCATAAGTTTTTATTATTATCATCATCATCATCATCATCATTATTATTATTATTCCAAATATTCATGACTTATGTTACTTCTTCGATAAGAACGTACACAAACACACAGTTTTCTGCCTGTAATTTATAAACGAACAATTTTACATATACGTAATGTAGCAAACGAAGTATGCAATGCAGTGCCAGGGTTTCGTTGTGACTTCGTTGTGTTTTGTATCTGCTTGAGGGTAGATGAACTTATACAGAAAAAGTGATAAGCAAACAAATCTAGTCACTGCTTTTTATCAGCATAGATGCAAAAACATTTTCCTTACCCACACCGAATGCGATCGAAGAACGAGCTGAAGAACCGCAATATTGTTTGTTTTGCTTTTCTGTTACCACTTGTGTAAACACAAACCCCCGTTTCGAATCGATCGTGAACCCCTCGGATGCAATGATGTATGAATGTACTGATGTGACATCGTTGATTTTGCTGGTCCCCACGCGCTGATAACGATTTCTACCGTCAAAATCAGTAGTTGACTTCAACGTGGTGACAGCCCTGATATGGCCCTTTGCGGTCGGCTGAACTATAAGCAGCATTACTTACCTTACCTTAGTAATAGTTTCCCCTCTCTCCGAGTAGTTTCCCTTCTCTCGGTGACCTAATGGAGAACGTGACTTTTTTCTACAAACATACTGATGTGTCAGAAGTGATATCGAGAGGGATAACACGGAATATAGTGGGATTATTGTACGGATTTCCACCCTCCCAATCCCCACCCCACCCCCAAAAAATGTTTTTATTCATTATATTTCCATGTGTGTGTGTGTGTGTGTGCGCGCGCGCGTGCGTGTGTGTGTGTATGTGTGTGCGTGTTTTGTGTGTGTGTGTGTGAACGCGTGCGTACGTGCATGTATGTGTGTGTGTGTGTGTGTGAATGAAAACTTGATTTTCAAGATAGACAAAAACGTTATACATGCATTATCCAATCATCCAGTAAAGCACTTTCTTTTTGCCCCTATCATGGCCACACATCTGGCACTGTCACTGATTCCGGTACATCAGTCAGCAGCGTTCCAATTCAAGCAAGTTCCCGGCCTATCGAAATGTCACAGATACCTTTTTTGACATGCTGACCTTTGCTATGGTGGCCTGCGGTCAGCCAGGGCATTCCACACAGACTGGAACACTATTCTGCTTGACATTTTGCGGGCTATACTATTGAATGCCACACGCGTGTTGCGCTGCGCTGTTTTGCTCTGTTATAGTAGCCTATTGTGCAGCACCACGACGTGGCTGAATTCGCTACTACACAGTACTGTACTCCGCTGTAGTATATGTCATAGACAATCCTAGATGTGTTGTTGTTATTTCTGTCTTATCTTCCACTTTCACCCAATAGCATCATTCCAACGCTCATTCCGGCTCCTCCGTACACAGCTACACCCAGGTTTGTCTGGTCATAACGCTAACACAGCAGTCCACAGGGAACATTTGTTATGAAGCAACATGCCAGAGGAGATACTGCACTGCTGCTGGGTCACTTCGGGGGTTCTTGTTCCGACGCAGCATACGTAGAGCACGATCCACTAAGAATCGCTATAGACGACAATAATTGCTTCGTGCTGGAGTTAACGGGAGTGAGCATCTTGTTCTGGAAAGCATCGACACGTCCGTCTGACGACAGCTCCCACGAACTTGCCCGTACCAATGACTTTGAGTGATTGTACACACACACACACACACACACACACACACACACACACACACACACACACACACACACACACACCCGGTCTATCCCCCCCCCCCCCCTCCTTCTTCCCCCCTCTTTCTTTCCACGTCACTTTCAAACTACGTCGCCCATCTCTCCCCCTTTCCTCTGTCTCTCCTTTCCACTCCCTTAGCTGATAGCTCTGCAACAGAAAGGGAAGGTTTCCATTTAACACAAAGACACCAGGCCGTCTCCTCGCCCCCCCCCCCCCCCCCCCCCCCCACCCTCCCACTCATATTCACCACCTGCACGCTGACGGTCGTGCGTGCGGCTCGCAAATGACGCAATTATGATAAACAGCGCTTTGTCAATCAGCGTGAAGGCGCACATGCAACAACCCCAATGACCCAGCAAGCACATTTTCGAATGTTCAGTGCTGTTCTTTCCTCAGAAAGGGTGGGGGAGACCAAACCCCCCCCCCCCCCCCCCCACCACACACAACACACACACACCTTCCCTTTTCTTTGTCTTTTAGTGACACAATGCCAACAGGAAGAGGAACCAGAATAGAAAGTTTGGCCTATAAAAAGGGGAAACCCCATGGTCAACAATCACTGCTTCCACAGGGGGGGGGGGGGGGGGGGGGGGGAATAGCTCAGTTGGTAGAGTGCCGGACTCGTGATCCTGGGGTTGCGGGTTCGAATTTCGGTACAGGGGGATTTTTCCCTCAGAGTTAACATTGGTTCTGACTCCATTCCCCATACAGTCCTTCAAATGAGACTATAAACCGATGTTCCACGTGTGAATGCACGCACAACATCTTGCACACATGTAAAATCCCATCACCAACTTTCGGAAGAGAAGGCCAGTTTGGCCGTTGGTATGGATGACACATTACACATAGCATACACCTTCCCTGAAGATGGAGTATGGCTGCCTTAATGGCGGGATAAAAGAAAATGGTCATACACACAAAACTCCACTGCCTGTCTATACAGGCAGTGTCCGCAGGAGTATCAGCCTGCGTACGCAGAAAGAAAGACAGAAAGAAACTGCTTCCACAGACCAGCTGTAGATGAACAATACAGTGTAGCCACAAAGACAACAGGGGTGAACCAGAGAGAGTGAATGGTTATCTAACCCACACTGAATCTCCTTGTGTAGGATTCACTGATCACCCAGAAGAAATGTAAGTTGAAACTATGTTTCTAAATTTTGAGTCTATCCATAAGTAATCCTTTGTTGGCTGAAATCTTGCACATTTACTGAAAGCCACAGAGCAAGTGTGTGAACTCGACAAGCCAGACTCTCGGTTACTTAACTACAGACCAGGTTCTGTTTGTTGTACAAACCTGGGTTCTTAGCTACCCTAGGCATGCATGGTAGTGGACAAACTCCACAGCCCAGCACTTGATCCACAGTTAACAGAGAAGTGGAGCAGTCACCAGCAACTACAGAGAGATCACCTATCATCTCCAACATCAGATAAGTACTGATATTCGAAGTGGACTCCAACTCAACTCACCCTCTCCTAATGATGAAATAGTGGGAACCAAAACTCAGCCTGAACTGACTGTGTGAACTTGATTTGAATATTTCACTCTTGTATAAATATGTGAAGTTGATGTGTGAAAGTGCACTTAACTTGTGTCAGCTCTTTGTTGTTCAATCAGTATTGAATGTTTGAACTTCTCTCAAATTCTGTCTCTCAGAGCTACAAATACTTTAAGGATACAAGCCTAAGGAAAATTATTCCTGAGCTACTCTTGTCTCTTTCGATTAGTACGGAAAGTTTCCCCTTCCATAACTAGTAGGAGAGAGGGTGGAGGTGAAATTGAACCATAACCCTAGTAGACAAAATGTTCCAAGTCCTTTCCCTAGAGGACACACCGACCCACCCCCAACTCTCGTCACAGTCAGTTGTCTGGCGGACTTGATAGCTGGCAGGCTTGGTTGAAGTCTTTGTCTGCGTTGGGAAGGAGGCACCTTGGTAGTTCATTCCCTCAGGCAAGAGTTTTTGGTCAAGTTGTTCATTCCTATGTAGTCGGTGTTTTCCTCCTTCCGTGGTCAGTCGTAATGCTGGTGTCATCCTTGTTGCCCTCCCTCCATAGCCGTTGTCAGGGCTACTGGGCGGCTGTCTTCATGCAGAGTGGCGACGGTGCTGTGCCGCGTGAGGCCGACTCAGGAAACGAACAGGGCCGAAGTGACGACATTGACGTGATCATCTGCTTTAAAAACAATATACAAACTGTCCTGTGGCAGGTTCACTCGCTGGCGGAGAATCAGGCTGACGGGAGGAAGGGTGGTCTGGCGAACAGTGCCAAGGCCTTCGCCCAGGACACAGCAGAAGGCACGAGTGCCAAAGGAGGAGACCAGTCCCCTCCGCGCAAGTCTGGCCCATCTTTGTCCGGCTTCTTCAGGAAAATCAAAGACGTCACCGGATTTTCCGATGAGCCTTACGGTGGTACGTAAAGGATCCTTCGATGTGTATTTGACCATACGTGTGTGTGTGTGTGTGTGTGTGTGTGTGTGTGTGTGTGTGCATGCATGTGCGTATGTGTGTGTGCATGCGCGCGTGTGTGTGTGTGTGTGTTTGAGAGAGAGAGAAAGGGGGAGATTGTGTGCGGGGGTGATGGGGATGGTGGAGGGGGGTGGGGGGGCGGTG
Organism: Conus canariensis; assembly: GCA_033310375.1. Taxonomy (NCBI): domain Eukaryota; kingdom Metazoa; phylum Mollusca; class Gastropoda; order Neogastropoda; family Conidae; genus Conus; species Conus canariensis. Next base: position 33,593,913 of record CM065714.1, read on the forward strand.
GGATGCTTGGCAGTCCTTTGTGCTTTCACCAAGATGTCTGTGGTTGAATATTTGTAAGGCTTTTAACTTTCGTTTTTACGAACACCCTCATCCTCCCCCAAAATTCCCAACCCCCACTCTCTACCGTGACATGATTACAACATCTTTGACTTGTTGAAAGCCTGCCGAAATCGGGGTGGAAGATGGAGGATGGGGTGGAGTGGAAGGACATACTGATGTATGGAGGCTTGGCAATATGTGTATTTTCAATCTTCTTTCTTTTCATTCTCATTAGCAACACACAGTTCACCCTGAACATAGTGTGCCATTTGCTGTTTTTCGACGGTTCTGATCCTTTCTCTTCAGACATTCGCTGCCTGGACAAAGGAGAAATTCGGCAGGACAACGAGAGGAAGAGGCGAGAGATCCAGCGGCTGAACACACGCGGCCTCCGTGCCTACAACAGACTGGAGCAGCTGCAGCGTCGTTACCAGGCATCCAAAGCGCACGCGCCACCTACGCGCTACCAGGAACTCAAAGACATGATCAAAGACGTCATAACCGATCAGGCCCTGTGAGATCGTTGGCACTGAGAGACAAAGCGTGCAGCAACTGATCACCATCGAGAAAGAGTTAAGTGTACCTTTAGTCTTCATTATCCATATTATCAACAAAAAGGTAGAAATAAATAAGAATGTAGGATTCTGGATTCAGCATTAGAAAAGCAGTTAAGGACTCAGAATCAAAAACTTACTTGGAGAATATTTCGACAGGGTCGCCCTGTCTTCATCAGCTCACTGTTGCTGTTGTGGCAGCAAGGCCTGGTGGGGCGACTGTTGTGTGTGGTGAACGGTTGTCAGGATCTGATTGTAGATGGGGGGGAAGTTCAAAGTCTTGATCTCTGTTCAGGCTGGCGCGTCTGGTCTTGATTTCGATGGCTTCTTTAACTTTTCTTTTTGTGAGAAGGCTTTGAACTTCCCCCTATCTACAATCAGATCCTGACAACCGTTCACCACACACAACAGTCGCCCCACCGGGCCTCACTGCCACAGCAGCAACAGTGAGCTGATGAAGACAGGGCGACCCTGTCGAAATATTCTCCAAGTAAGCTTTTGATTCCGAGTCCTTAACTACTTTTAAAGTAGAAGTAGTGTCACAGTATGAACATCATGCTGCTTTTGGCGCGTATAAATCGTGGTTGCTTATTCGGCTGTTGTAGCGTCATCAACAAACTTGTGTGTTTGATGATTCAGTAGTCAAGCTCTTCTTGACTCTTCATTTACATGGATATCTGTACTATACCCCAATTGTCTTTTTGTCATCGTATCAGATTGTGCCGACTTCCGTTCCGATTCTTCAAATTATGATACTTTAGCCGGGCAGATATTATATATATGCTATGTCATAAGCATTTCCTGTTTGGGTAATCCATCGTTATCATGCATTAGCACCTCTCGTTGTATTCATTTAAGTATTATATTTTCTGTCTCTGTCTGTCTGTCTGTCTGTCTCTCTCTCTCTCTCTCTCTCTCTCTCTCTCTCTCTCTCTCTCTTCTCTCTGTCATCTAATAGGTCTGGACGGACCAAGAGGACACTGTGTATCTTAAACTTGATCAGTTCCAGTTGTTCTGTCCCATTTCCCGGTGTTAAATCCATGTAAAACTCTCATCCAAGGTGCATGATTATTCCAGCCCTACTACTGTAGTTCATATGCTTTTCAATCACCCAGTTGTGATGCTACCAACAAATGATCACTGACTGAGTTTCTGTACACACAGACCGACAGTCGACGAATCGCTGCATAAATTGTGCTAAGTTTATGGAGTCTTTTATTTAGAAGACTTTCTCTGCCTGTGGGAACAGGTTTGAGGTTGTTCTTCGGTTACACTATACAACTTCTCTCGGTGAGGTATTGTTCCACAGTCTTATCTTATGCGTGATGTTTTAGAAGGTGTATTTTAAAGTGTTATGTGAATTAGGTTTTATTGTTTGTTTTTGTTTTGAATGATTGTGAGTTGACTTCAACTTGGTGACAGCCCAGCTATGGCCCTTTGCGGTCGGTTGGGCTATAAGCAACATTACCTTACGTTATCCGTGATGTACACCTAGAAAGTAAATTTGCTTTCTACAATGCTGTCATGTGTGCCATAGAATGTACTATACTCAGGCCTTGGCTCTGTGATTTAGAGTATGCGATCGGTTGTTCTTTGTACTGTGCCTTTCAACATTCACGTTCCCTTGTAACGTATTTTCCATGGTACCATACTTGAAGTGTTGAATATACCTACAGTCGTTCTTGCTGATAGAAGTTTGACGTTTGACGTGTGCTTCTGATTTTCGTGGGATAAGGTGATTAGATAGGAATATCGCACATCCGGTCTTCTATCAGTTATAATTGTTTTAATCATGTGCCTTCTCTGTCAAAATACTTGTACGCCGGTCTTTTCTGTTCTTCTATTAAAAAAAAATCTAGGGTCAAGATTCTGGCAAACACCTATGCATAAGCATACTCAGAAAACAAAGCAAGCAAGCCAGTATATCTTCCCATTGACATGATCACCTCGATCACTCTTGAATCTCACACTCCGCTGCCGCCACAGTAAATGCCGCAATACCCACCTTTCTAGGACTTGGTCCTGAATCACCTCCAGGAAGTTAACTTACAACGTTCGACATTTTGCGCGTCTACAGCACGCTCATGTCCATCCGTCTTCCGCTTATGGTCTACATTATTTTTTTATGCGCGTTTCTCTTCTCTTTGGTCTTCTGTTTTAGTTCAGCAATACAACTTGACTTTCAAACGAAATGCAAATCGTGAAAGGAGAAAAAAAAAATGGCGTTTCCAAATCATTTTGATAGCAGTCGTGATCATTCGGAGATTGTATTCACTAATTCTTCTACGTCTTCCTAACGTCTTGCTGGTAGTTCTGACATTGTGGGATACTGTGGGGAGGGTGTCGGGTGAGGATACATGGAATACATGCTGCCTGGGAGAGTGACTTCAGTA
>CM065714.1:33599398-33681898 GCA_033310375.1 Conus canariensis
AACTTATCAGTCTGTGTGCTGCGCAATGTCGCAAACTTTGTAATGTTTCTGTTCTAATCCTGTTTTCCTCTCTTCCATCCCCTCCAAAGCCCACCCCTTTCCTATCACTGTGTAATGTTTCTGTTCTAATCCTGTTTTCCTCTCTCCCATCCCCTCCAAAGCCCACCTGTTTCCTATCACTGTGTAATGTTTCTGTTCTAATCCTGTTTTCCTCTCTTCCATCCCATCCAAAGCCCACCCCTTTCCTATCACTGTGTAATGTTTCTGTTCTAATCCTGTTTTCTCTCTCTCCCATCCCTCCAAAGCCCACCCCTTTCCTATCACTGTGTAATGTTTCTGTTCTAATCCTGTTTTCCTCTCTCCCATCCCCTCCAAAGCCCACCCCTTTCCTATCACTGTGTAATGTTTCTGTTCTAATCCTGTTTTCCTCTCTCCCATCCCCTCCAAAGCCCACCCCTTTCCTATCACTGTGTAATGTTTCTGTTCTAATCCTGTTTTCCTCTCTCCCATCCCCTCCAAAGCCCACCCCTTTCCTATCACTGTGTAATGTTTCTGTTCTAATCCTGTTTTCCTCTCTCCATCCCATCCAAAGCCCACCCCTTTCCTATCACTGTGTAATGTTTCTGTTCTAATCCTGTTTTCCTCTCTCCCATCCCCTCCAAAGCCCACCCCTTTCCTATCACTGTGTAATGTTTCTGTTCTAATCCTGTTTTCCTCTCTTCCATCCCTCCAAAGCCCACCCCTTTCCTATCACTGTGTAATGTTTCTGTTCTAATCCTGTTTTCCTCTCTTCCATCCCATCCAAAGCCCACCCCTTTCCTATCACTGTGTAATGTTTCTGTTCTAATCCTGTTTTCCTCTTCCCATCCCATCCAAAGCCCACCCCTTTCCTATCACTGTGTAATGTTCTGTTCTAATCTGTTTTCCTCTCTCCATCCCATCCAAAGCCACCCTTTTCCTATCACTGTGTAATGTTTCTGTTCTAATCCTGTTTTCCTCTCTTCCATCCCATCCAAAGCCCACCCCTTTCCTATCACTGTGTAATGTTTCTGTTCTAATCCTGTTTTCCTCTCTTCCATCCCATCCAAAGCCCACCCCTTTCCTATCACTCTGATTTGTTGTCAACCGTCATTCTTCTGACTTGAAATTATAATTTGATGGCTAGTGAATAACCACATTGAGTATAATCACTGAGAACTCAAGGCACCTTCGTGTGCGTGTGTGTGTGTGTGTGTGTGTGTGTGTGTGTGTGTGTGTGTGTGTGTGTGTGTTGTTGTTGTTGTTGTTGTTGTTGTTGTTGTTGTTGTTGTGTTTTCAACTAATTTTTTTTCCACTACTTCTCCTTCCTCTTCTCCTTGGCCTCTTCTCTTTCCCCATCTGATTTCATACATCTTATTCGTCTTTTTCTCTTCCTCTTTCTCTACCCCAATTCCTCCTCATTCTTCATCTTCTTATACTGAAAGATCAGTTCCACATTAAAGACCTCTTTCAGCAGAAATGGAGACGCACAAACTGAACGTAACACTTCTTCAAACATGTTCAGACCGAAGGACATATCACGTCAGTAAAGAGAAAACGATGATGTTTCTTGTGAAGAGTGAGGCTCTGTGACGATGGTTGTTTATCAAACCACTCTGAATAAAACATCTAATGGATTGTTGCGACTAATATGATGGTAGACACAAGCATTTTGTTGCGCATTCCATGTAGACCTTGCTTCAAAATGTTCAATCGGTTCTGTTGATGTTGTTACTGTTTTCTCAACCACAGAGGTTTCATCTGCGTCAGTTGGTTTCTCTGTGCACAAGATTACACAAAAACCACAGAATCAGTTATCACGAAAATAGTGGAAAGATTGAACCATAGACTTGGAATGAATCCATTAAAATATTCAGCGAAGGATCTTGGATCGTTCAGCAAGACTGATATGTACACGGGAAGTAACTCGTTCAGTCTGAGCCAATTGTTATCAATCTTAACAAACAAATAATAAGTTATTACTGGTGAATGGTTTTTGAGTGGCAGAGTCGGAGTATCTATCCCTCTAGGTGTGTGTGTGTGTGTGTGTGTGTGTGTGTGTGTGTGTGTGTGTGTGTGTGTGTGTGTGGGGAAACATCACTGTTGTTTATGTGATTTGACTGAAACGTGGATCGTGATACACTTTGGTTTTGCGAGTCGTTTGGTTTCCGGACTTGGCCTTATTTCGGATGTCAGACTTGGCGTGTAATTTGTGCATAGTTCCTTTCGACTTCCTTACAGTCCAGACCTGGCTTCCATGGTTTTCTTGGCCATAAACACATTTTGACTTTACTTGAACGGCAATCAGATAACTCGTCATCCTTTGTAGTTCATCAACAGACCTTCAGACTTTGGGGCGAAGAACGGTGTCAATGAAATTCACCTAAGGGACAGGTGTGCTTGCGGCTTTCCCGTGTATGGACTGGTCTCTAGGGATCTGCTCCTCTCTGATCCACAATCATTATGAGCTGGAACCATGAAACCAGTCTCTAAGGATGCTGGTTGATTCCACTGTGTAGTTTAATACATAGTACATTACAATATAGCATAACATAGCATAGCACAGTGAAGTAAAGTTACTGTGGTATGGTACAGGCGTCGTCCAGTCTTCGGATATCATGGAAACGCGTTACTGGTGGTAAAATGTCAATAGAAAAAGGTGTGTGTGTGTGTGTGTGTGTGTGTGTGTGTGTGGTGTGTGTGTGTCCTTGCTTTATTTAAGTATATTGACGTGTTTTCACAAACACATCTTGAATTGTGCTGGACGGATCTTGCGATTGCTTGTGACGTGTCAGTCATATAGGTGACTTTTTATTATGATGAGAAAAATTGAGCAAACCGAAAATTTTGATTTCGTAAATTTTTTGCATTATGAAAGAAGTACCAGTCCCAGTTAGACCTCGGAGAAGAAAAGATGCGACGGTGAAAAGACAACAGTCAACAATAATAAACTCATTTTCAAAGTAGCTGTTGCTTGATAGTGAGAATGTGACTGGTTGGTAATGGTGTGTGCTTTTGGTGTTGGTAGCCTCAGACTCACGGACAGATCGAAGAGTCAGTCGAAAATAACGTGTGTGCGACCCCCACCGTATACAACATGTGGCTATTACGGTTGAGCGCTTGTGAGCGCAGGCGAAGTGGGCCATTGATCCACAGCTTGATGCGCTTTGCCAATCAAACTTGGTCAGAAACACAACGACGGTGTACTGAAGTTTGCCGCTTGCTGTGTTGTGAATGGCTGTATGTTGGTGTGTGTAGAGGGGGAAGAGGTGGAGGCCAAAAGGAGGAGCGGACACACACACACACACACACACACACACACACTGAGCTTTCAAACTCGCTCATACACGTGCACACACTGGCACAGAACACATACAAAGATGTGCACATAACGCAGCAAGCACTTGTACATGTGAAAGTATTTGTGCGGGTTTGTAAAGAAGTCCCACCATGTTACAAACAGATTTCTTTGTACAATTACATCTTTAATCACTCTTTGATATTTTCTTAACACGCGTGCACATAAGCAGATGCGCACCCACACACACGCACCTGGTCTCCCACTTGCTCACCCTTATTGCCATATCTTTACACCCCCCTCTCTCTCTCTCTCTCTCTCTCTCTCTCTCCTCTCTCTCTCTCTCTCTCTCTCTCTCTCTCTCTCTCTACTTATCGGTTATATCCCTCGTATAAACTACCGTTATTTTCAGTTTAGCTTAACCACCTTTTCCCTTTAACCTCTTCTTTCGTTTTTCTTTGTTGTGTTTTTAATTGTTCTCATACACTTCTCTGCAATTGTTTTCCTAACATTGCACAGTGAATAAGGAAAACGTTGGCACAGACACAGGCCTTAGCACATAACCGACAGAACTGGAGGAACCTGGTGGACCGTTCTTTAATGTGGTGCCTCAATGATTCCCCATGGGGCTGGGGAGGGGGGGGGGGGGAGGGACACGAAGGAAAAACAAGCCTGTGTGTAGACTCATATTTCAGAGTTATGTTTATCGACATTTTCCAGTCCAAGCTGTTTTAAGTCATCAACATTTTTGTTTGTTGTTGTTATTTTTGTTCAAGTCATCAACGTACTGGCCCAGTCATCTGAAATATTTTCTGCTGGTATTTCTCACAAAGTCGTCAGTATCATTCTCAGTCATCGGCATTTTACGAGGCCCAACCATCTACATCATTCCCTGTTTGCGACATTTTCGTGACCCAGTCATCTCTATCGTTTCTGCCCCCCCCCCCCCCCCCCCCCCCCCCCGTCATCGTCACTTTCCCGACCCAGTCATATGTTGATCTCTGCCTTTTGGCATTTTCCCAGTCTGTTATTTGCATTAAAGTTCCCGTCATCGACATTTTCCCGGCCCAGTCATCTGTATCATTTTCCGTTAGTGGCACGTTATTTTGTGGTTCAGCTGACGACTGTGACGACCTCAAATCAAAACAAAAAGAAAAGAAAGAAAAAGGCTTAAATGTAAAGAGAGGAAGTCTTCGTTGGAATTTTTTTGTTGTTGATGCTGTTTTTGTTTTGTTTTCTGTTGTTTTCTTTTTCTTTTTTCTTTTTTCTAGTCTCACGATTGTAGATTTTATTGTTACAGTGACACACGTTGTTTTGAGAGACTGAAGTGGCACAAAAGGGGGGGGGGGGGGGGGGGTTCTGGTTCGCTTAGGATAGTGGACTGAGTTCGCAGTCCGCTGGTGCCTCGTATAACAATTGCCATTTTCGCCTTCCATCTTGAAGGACTTTCGTTCTGCCGGCATCGGTGCATGTTGCCTACTAGGTCCCCTGCTCACCATTCCTGAGATGATTAGTTCTTTCTTTGATCATTGCGGAGGCTAATTCAGATGTAACTGATGGCGAAAAAGTCACGACGGCCGCACAGACCCAGTCTACGCACAATCTTTTTTTTTTTTTTTTTTTTAAAGTAATAACAAGGAAATGAAAATTTAGAGAGAGAGAGAGAGAGCATAAAAGGAAAGGAAAGGTAAAGCTATTTCGATTGGCTTCTTCCAGTTTGGCATCACTCAAGTCTTCGATGCAAACGAGATGTTTTAGAGGCTAAAGATCAGAAAATCTGTTAACAACGCGCGATTTTCAGATACGTCCTCAGACTGGCGAACATTCTTCAGCTGTTTTACAGCAATGCACGTATGCAAACCTGTACCAATCGTAAAGAATTTGAACTGTGCGTGGCATACGACGGTGTCATATTGCATGCTTTCCACGGGTATGCTGTTCCCCTTCCCTCTCCCTCTTCCCCCTCCCGACTGAGTTTCCGTTCAAGCTCAGCAAAGAGTCCTCAATTTTGTCATTGTCAGAAAACGAATGTCAGACGAGTTTGTTGGGCATCTGACTTTAGGCAGGTGAAAAATGCATTGCATCAAGTCGTTAAACTCGTTTACGGAGGACTTCCAATATATGGTAAGTGGTAGTAAACGAGTTTGCAAGGCATTCGAATCCAGGCAGGTGAGAAATGCATTGCATTGTCGCTTAACTCGTTTACGGGGGACTTCTGACGAACATGGTAAGCGGTAGTATACACGCAGCAACGACTTGGAAAAACGGTGAAAGATTTCGTTTCGTGTATTCTCTCACGAATGCCTCTTTCTAACAAAATATTGAGGATTTATTGAAATCCAAAGTAACTGTTTCCTTGTCATGTTAGCGTCGTATGGGAGGAAAGAAGGAACGGAAGCCTTTCACAGGGAAAAAAAAAAAACAAACTAATACGTATTTTGGCTTCCAGAATTTTTGTGCTTTCTTTTTTTCTCCGAGAATTACGAAACACAATTAAATTATTCGTTATCTGTGTTGGATCTTGTCTTTATGACTGTAGTATTGTGTAGTATGTGTACTGTAGTATGTGTAAAATTCACTATTTCGATATTATTGCTTTAAATGAAGTGATACCAAAGAACTCCAAAGATAAAATAGAAAATTTTGTACTTCCAGGCTATACAAGCTTTACAAACCACAAGGGAAGAGGTGTTAGTTTATTTGTAAAGGAGGGATGGGAGGTATCCAGAATAAAGGAAATTGAAAAAATCTTTTATCCTTCGGTTTTCTGCAGAGTATCATTACCTGGCAGTAACGAACACCTCATTTTTGGAGTAGTGTATAGATCTCCCAATTCTGAGTACGAGGACCATTCTAATTTAACTAAACTAATAAATTATGTATTTAGCATTTTTAAAAACATTATCACAGGAGACTTTAACTATCCAGAAATTGACTGGCGAAATGTAAGTTGTAAGAACGAGGATCACCCAGCTACGAAATTTTTGAGTGTGTACAGCAAAATTACATCACGCAAATGACTTCTGAACCTACTCATTACAGAGGTTTACAAACACCCAATGTGTTAGACTTATTGTTTACAAACTCGCATGAGGATGTCATTAATCTGGAGCATTGGCCCCCCCTAGGGAAAAGCCACCACTCAGCTCTTTACTTCGATGTTCAAGTCAGAAAGGAATACTCATCTGATTACTCTGAAGTATCAACTGGATAAAGGAGATTACGAAGGCATGAGGAAATATGTAGGAGAGATAAATTGGAATGACCTTTTGGCCAATGAAGCACCAGTGGACGAAATTTGGGAGATTATTTATAATGTACTTATTAAGTCAATGGATAAATTTATTCCTAAAAAGTCATTTAAACAAGGACCAACCAACAAACCAAGACGAGACCCCATTCCCCAATCTCTCTTAGATAAAATTCACCATAAGCACAGAGCCTTCAAAAGGTACAAGAAATACCCCACAAATGAAAACTACAAATTGTATGCAAGAGCTTGAAACCAAGTAACATGGGCGACAAGGAAAAATGTGAAAGCAAAGGAGGCTAAACTGGCTAAAGAATCTAAGCAAAATCCAAAAGGATTTTTCCGTTATGTTACGAGTAAAACCATACCAAAAGAATTGATAGCTAATTTACTAAAGGAAGATGGTACCTTAACACAAAATGATTCTGAAAAAGCAAGTGTACTAAACAGCTTCTTTACCAGTGTTTTTACTGAGGAAAGTAACATAAACGTTCCAGAGTTTTCATGTAAAAAAGAGGTTACAGAATTAACAAAAGTGGAGATCACAACCGACCAGATGGAAAAAACATTAAACTTAAACCCATCTAAGTCCCCAGGACCTGACGAGATTCACCCAAGAGTACTGAAGGAGCTGGCTAAAGTCATCGCTTACCCATTGAAGACATTATTCGATAGAACACAAGAAAAGGGTGTTAATACCGAAAGATTGGAAAGAAGCAGAAGTACGTCCTATTTTTAAGAAAGGAAACAAGAACTCGGCAGGATAACATACGTCCAGTCAGCCTAACATCTGTAGTCTGTAAAGTTTGAGGGTTTTATTCGAGACGCTCTTTGCAGCACTTAACCAAACATGACCTGTTATCTAGAGAACAATTTGGATTTACCACAGGGCGTTCATGTGTTACACAACTACTTGTTACTTTACAAGATTGGTTAGTTACATTGGATGAGAAAATACCAGTTGACGCAGTCTACCTAGACTTGAGGAAAGCGTTTGATACAGTTCCACACCAAAGACTGATAAATAAACTGGGAGGCTACAGTATAAAAGGCAAGCTACTATCGTGGATCAGAGACTTCTTAAAAGGAAGATCACAGTTTGTAAGTGTAAACAGCAGTAAATCGTCGAAGGTTAACGTGACTAGTGGAGTACCACAAGGTAGTGTTCTCAGACCGACCTTGTTCATATACTTTATAAATATGCCTCAGGAGGTAGATTGTAAAGTAAAAATTTTTGCAGACGACACCAAGGCTTACTCTGCCATCCGAAATATAGAAGACAGATCATTTACAATTGTGTATACACAATCTAGTGAAATGGACAAATATTTGGCTATTGCAGTTTAATAGCAAGAAATGCAAAGTTCTGCACCTTGGAAAGATAATCCACACTATCGGTACACAATACTGGAAAATGGGGTTAATAGAACACTGGAAAGTACTATTGCTGAGAAGGATTTAGGTATCACCATGGACCCAGATTTGAACTTTGAGACTCGTATAAATAACATTGTGAAAAAAGGTAATCAAATTGCTGGTCTTCATGTGAGGACTATTACAAATAAATCTCCTGAAATTATGATTCCATTGTTCAAAGCTCTAGTTAGACCAATCATTGAATATGGAAACTCAGTATGGTGCCCCTATCCTAAAAAACATATAAATATGATTGAAGGTGTTCAACAAAGATTTACAAAGTGTATAACTAGAACGAGTACTCGTGATCTTAGTTATGAGGAGCACCTAACTCTGTTTAGGTTGCCTAGCCTAGAATTCAGAAGACTAAGAGGTGATCTCATTGAAGTATACAAAATTATGCACAATATTTATGATCCTTGCACCACCTCTTCCTTGTTCACTATGGCTAACTATGAAAAGACTCGAGGACATAACTTCAAAATAACCAAAACTAATTTTGCAACTAACCAGTTCCGCAAATTTTTTACTAACCGTATCATTAATCTGTGGAATAACCTTTCCGATAACACTATCAATGCACCATCAGTAAACGCATTTAAAAATCAAATTGACAAAAAGTTTAAAGACCAGGTATTTTCCACTGAGTTGGATCTTTATTAAGACGATGATAAATGTAGTATACACTATGCCTGACTTAAACCATTGGGACTTTCACGAGAAAGTGATCCAAAAAGCACATAAACGGATACTGATTATGAGGGCAAAAGGCTATCAGCCTATAGCCATACATTTCTGTGATTCTGTGAGTATTCCGCGCTAGTTTAACTGATCTGAAAGTATTTTTTCAACTTTGTTAAACTTCCTTGTACATCAGCGCAACGAGGAAAACAGAACTGTGTCCCTAAAACAATTAAAATGTGAACTTACAGGCATTTAAAAGGTATCGAATGTATCAAAATATTTCATGCATGCTGACGTAATGAGGAAATTTTACCTTTTTCCTCTGCTATGAACTTGACACAGGAATAGCATCCCCACAGTTACAAAAAGCATGAAGAGGGATTGAGGGGCCATGTTTGATAAAGAAATTTGATCACTTCTGTTAAAGCTGTCAATTGTGCAAATGAAATGGTTGGTATTAGAAAGGGGTCTTTTCAAAGGCACACACAATTCTGAATTTGTAAGGGGCAGGTGAGACTACGACTGGAGTATGGTACTTTGCATTACATTTAAAAGGCAGTTGGCTTTGAGTAAGGTGGTGCAAAGTTGAACAAGTGGCAGAAGTGCCTTTTCCCACATGCAGTCATGGAATGGAACAGCATGTCTGCCGAAATCCCCATCTTCAAAATCTTTCCAGTCCAGGATAGCATCTGGTCCTCCCCCTACCCCCCATTCCCAGCCTCTGTTCTTGCTGGTGCAGTGCTGTTTTTAGGGCCTTGATCAACATTAGGGTTATGATGCTGGGCCAATCCTAGGGGTTAGCGTTGGAGAGTCTGGTGACCCCATGTCACTGCACCACACCGAAAATCTTCACACCAGAATACATAATGGCACAACAGTCTAGGAACCCTATACCTGTTAGACAGGTCTTATTTTCTCAACCTGGAAGCCCTTGCGTCTCAGCCTGAGTCAGAATCTTCAATTTGTTGAAATTGGCTGCTTGCAGCAAAGGAAAAATGACGAATCTATACAAGGAATTTGAAATTATACATAGATACAAATGCAGCGTCTCAAATATGCCACTTTAAGGGCAAAAAGAATAGGGGATTATTGATCCAAACTTTAAAGATATTCAAACTGATAGTGTGGCATGAAGCGTTATTCCATAGGACTTTGTAGTTTGAAGTTGATTTTTCAGTCTTAATGGGTTGATCTGGAGTCATACCATATTACAAAAAAACAAAATGGAGTTCAAATTTCCTGATCTGACTCCTCTTGGGAGGGGGATAGGAATGGGGGTAGTTGGGGAGCTAGTTCCTTGCAGACCTCATCTTGAGTAACCCCCTCATATGTGCCAGTTGTGCTCCAGTCTTGATAAATTAGATGTTATTGTGGAGCTAGTTTTAAAACAACAACAACAACAAAAAAAAGAAAATGACAAGTTATTTTTTCATTGTATGCACCTAAAAAAATGTCGTCCAGGAGTTGTTTGAAGATGGGTATTTTCAGGAATACGTTCATTCATTGTTTTACATATTTGATGCAAAACTGAATCACAAAGAGCCACTGTGATGATGCACGCCGAGTTAAAAAAAAAAAAATCAACGGGAAGATCCTGTGCTTTGTCTCAGAGGTTTGTATATCCTCTGTAAAGATGGTTCAGCTTCAGACGGCTGAGTCAGTGCGAGCTTGTAAACAGTTTTAATGAGCATCTAATCTGAAGTCACAATAATATGAACATATGTTTATTGGGTCTACTGAATAGATCTGGTTGGAAATGTATGCAGCTTCTTGAAACAATGTTAGAAGCCCTTTGTCAATACCGAAGACTGTGATGTGGGCCAAGAATTAATCTGCATATCCAGTATGAATGCTAGGGATAGTCTCCCATTGCAACTGACATAAGTTCTCAAGGAAAAAAAAACTTCCCAAAATGTGCCTTTTTTTTTTTTTTTTACCTCAAACCAATCCTCTGTGTGTGTATACATGTGTGTGCTTGCAATGTGAAAGGAGAGACTAAAACTGGGGCACCACGTTTCCTATAATTGCTTAAAACCAGAAGATATCTGCGTAAGATTATCAACAAATCTCCCCAGTAAAACTGAAAGAAATTTGAAAGTGTAATCAAAATAGAAAAAGGAACTAGCAGAACATAGGAAATTAACTAGCAGAACATAAAGTGCATAATTCATAACTTGAAAAATCAGGTGGTCAAAAGAGTACACATCAACATGTGTGTATAAACTGCAACATAGGCTCACATACACACACACCACACATGCACACACATAAAATGCGTGCAAGCATGCACGTGCACACACACACACAGTTTGACGGTTTCAGCCCTTTATTACCAGTGATCCTATCCAAATTTGAAAGATGGATACATGTTTAGTGCTTATCATAGTGCTGCAACCAAACGCATAATTGGCCTCCTAAAATCCAGCAATGAAAAGGGTACAGGCACATATGTACTGTGCTGCAAACTCATAAGCATAATGCTAATAGACCAGATATGTCTTGGACCAAAAAGGCGTGATATATTCTTTGATAGGTCATACTGAGGCCAAGTAACTAAAACTCCAGCAGAAGTCAATCTATGAAGATCAACTTACGCTGGGTTGGGCTGTCTGGCTGAACTGAATAGGCGACGGCACTGAACACATGCAGAGATCCCATTGGTCAGCGACTTTGCGCTCATGAAACTTCTCACACGCCCCCACCCACCTTTTTTTTTTTTTTTAAATCGAGTTTTATCTTGACGAAAAGTGAAATAAGGAAACCTACCTTAAAACCCCTTCGGGGGTGGAGTGCTCTTTCAGTGTAAATTGTGTCCGTGCCTTCCAGAAAGTCTGTGGCAGTAATGTTTGTTTTTGTGGCCCATTCACTACCTCTGTTTAAGGAAACCTACCTTAAAACCCCTTCGGGGGTGGAGTGCTCTTTCAGTGTAAATTGTGTCCGTGCCTTCCAGAAAGTCTGTGGCAGTAATGTTCGTTTTTGTGGCCCATTCACTACCTCTGTTTTACTGTAAAAGTACTGTTCTTGTTTCATTTTGTAACAGTTCTTTTGACATTGTACCGATACTTTAAACAAGTGCTATACATTGTGCTGTATCGATTTGCCCACATGCCCGTTTTTGTGGCACTGTTGTGTTAAACTTTTTTACCCTTGTATCTGGGGTAAAAAAAAATTAGGCAGAACTTTCAGCTCCTTTAGTGCAGCCTAGTTTACACCACTTTAAGGATGTTCAGTGTTCAGCCATCCAGAAGGGGAGTTTGCGGATGAGAGGGATGGGGGAAGGAGGAGGGGTATGGCTATTTTCAGCCTTTGCCAAATGGTGAAAATTAAACGGGAGTCCAGTATGTCCTTACAGTAACTTGAAAAAAGCTGTACCACTAGTTTCACAAATTCATGCAATCACTGCAAAACAATTCTGCTTGAATTTATTTTGAAAGATGGATCACTAGCCATATTGTTGAAAGTCTATGTCAAAAAAAAAAATGAAAAAATATATCTGTATGTAGAGAGATACATAGGTATATTATGCACTAACATTAACCTTTATTGTCTCCTCATGTATATTATGCACTAACATTACCTTTATTGTCTCCTCAATCTTTCTAATTTCAACAAAAATAATTAGCATATTTATTTTTCACAACATTGCTGAAATTCCTGATCAGATGTGTGCTTTTCATCTACCACCACCTCCACCTGTTTTTGAAAACACTGATTTTTGTTCATGACCTCACTAACACAATATCCTTTGCTTGAATAACATAAGTTGTTAAATCATGAGTTAAATGAGTGTGCTCATACACTTTTCTAATTAAGTTTAGAAAAGGACTCCTGTTTTTTCTGTCAGCCAACTTTCATCCATGCGTGATGTAGCACCACAAATGGCTGCAATTATCAACTGACTTGAGCTAATTTCATAGTTTTATACCCAATATGTAACGATTTTCAATGTGAAAGTATATTTTATAAACAACTGTTTTGCAATAAACATTTGGATCAAGTTTTAAATGTGCAGTGTAATGTCAGAAAATGGTTATAAAAAAAAAAGAACAAAATAAAATCAAATCTTTTTTTTTCAAAGAATTGCTTACTTGAGCTCATTGTTTGCAAAAACTGCAAAAAGCCCTCGTCCCCCATTATGCCTACTTTCTGAGGGCCATGATCCATTAAATTTTGGTTCAGACATATGTTCTAACATCCAAAATGAATGGGCAAAGGTGTTGAAAACAAAAAGATAACCATTTGTGACAGAGCAAGTTTGATTGACCATGATGGTAGGAAAATCTATTTTCATGAATGCTGTCAAGATTTTTGGTATGTTTTAGGTTCTTATAATCATTTTTTAACCTTTCTCCCCACTGCCGTGCAAGTATGGCTCAGTAGACTGGCACTCTGCTGTGCAGAGGGGGAAAAAAACACTTTGTAGTGAACTCTTTACGTGTTAACATGTCCTCCACATGAGACTCAAACTCAAACTTGTATGAGTTCGCATCTCCATCCAGTCACATGTCTGTGTGATGTGTTTCCTGTTCCTGTTCCTATTAGACTTAGACTTAGATGCTCCCGCGTCTTGCAACGCATGAGGCAGTCAAGGCGCTCCACTGTGTACGGTCCTCGCCAGTCTGCTGGGTCACTCCATCCTCTGTCAACGAGTCTGAGGTCTCTCCACGTTCTGTCACCAGCTCATCCTGGGTCGTCCTCTTTTTCTATGGCCTGCTGGGGTCCATTTAATGGCTGGGTCACTCCATCCTCTGTCAACGAGTCTGAGGTCTCTCCACGTTCTGTCACCAGCTCATCCTGGGTCGTCCTCTTTTTCTATGGCCTGCTGGGGTCCATTAATGGGCCTGTTTGCAAGTCTAATGAGGTAATCTCAAACATGACCCAGCCAACGAGGCGCCGTCTGCAGATGATGGTTGACAGGACTGTTCGGACTCTCCTGACATCTCATTTGGTATAAGTCTGACCATTGATGCCCAAGATCTTGCATAGGCACTTAGTGTTAAAAGTGTTGAGTTTCTTCTCCTGGGTGGTCTTTAATTGCCAGGTTTCATAGCCATATAGTGGTGCTGAAATCACACTAGAGTCATAAAACTTCAATTTGATTCCAAGGGAGAATTTCTTGCTGTTCCATATTTTGTTTAACTGATTGAATGCAGATGTTGCCTTCCCAATAGGACACTTCAGTTCATGGTCGAGGTCATCGGCGTTGTTGATGGAACTGCTCTACTTCTTCCACTTGCTTTTGGTCGATGAGAACGTCTGTTGGCCCCTGGTATTTACCAGTCAGCATGTTTGTAGTCTTTTTGGCACTGATAATGAGGCCAATGTTGCCTGCAAACTTGCTAATATTGTCTACAAGCACCTGCAGATCTTGAGTGGTGCTTGAAGAGCAGCAATGTCATCAGGAAAATCCAGTTCTGAGAGGCTGTTTCCTTCTGTCCACTTGATTCCCTTTCCTTGGGTTAAGTGTTTCAAAACCCAGTCAATGGCAAGTGCAAAGAGGAGAGGGGAGAGGAGAGGATACAACCTTGCCTTAACCCCGGTGACAACTTCAAGCCAGTCATTGTAGCCATCTTCCGTCCTGACTCTGCACTTCAAGTTTATGTGAATTTGCTCTATGGCCGACACAAAGTCCATTCACTGGTTGTACCAATCCATCCTAAGAGGGGGGGGGGGGGGTGTGTGTGCAGAAGGGCAGGGGAGGAATATCACCAGTAGTCTTGCTGGAACTGAACCAGATCATCTGGGGTAGTTTGTCAATCCCTAAGTTCAACCCCTCTGACATTTGTTGCAGTTGGTGATTTTTTCTTATTGAATTAACAAAATTTCATTCACTTCTTCGCTGAAGTGGCAAGAGAGAGGGGAGGTCGACTGTTTGAAATTTCTCCTTTGCTATGGGAACGTTTCAGCAACACTGTCCTCAGGACTGGATATTGTGTTATGGGAACTGAATGCTTAAAGGAAGGCCCTGTGGGGTTGGGAGCCCTTTCTTGGGCCAATTTGGGAACAGTGGGTGAGGAGAGCAGCAGTTGGGAAGGATATGCGAATTGATGGCCACCTTATGTTCTGGTGGGAAGAATGTGGTCCGCCTGCTGTGACGTCTTCGACTGGACTCAAGACTAGTTATAAAACTAAAGGCAAGTTTCAGAACAGGCGGCTAAGTTTAGCGAGCTTGAAATTTATTCATCATTTGATTCAGTGTGTAAACTTTCACTGGTAAGCACATATTTCAGAGTGTTTAAATTCTGCAGCACCAATGGGACATCATGTGAAATTCATTTTTTCTTTTCCTCCTCTGCATGCATTCGGATTTTGTTCCTAGCATTTTGCTGGATTCTGCTATAGCCAGAGTGGTATTGTTCTGAAAGAGGTGATGGGCGGGACAGGCAGCAAGTGAGAAAGTGAAATCAGTTCAGTTTTAATGACTACCGGATTTAAACAATTCAGTTTTGTACAATTATCCATGAAACAAAATATGCAATTTTTATGTTTATAGTTTGTAAAATTGGTAGGGGGGGTTGGAGCAGCATGGGTGAAACCAGGGAAAAAAATTAAAACCAGGTAGGCTGGGGATCCAGCAAACTGCCTTAGGCCCCCTGGCCGGATCAAGGGATGGACGAAATCCCTTGTTTTGGGTTGGGGGCAAAGCCCCCTGAACTGAAGGGTTTCTGCACTTTGACAGGTAAAATCTGGGCCTTTGGAGACATCTCACCTCCTTTTTACTGTGCAGTCCACAACACCACCATTAATACTAACTGATCTGCATGTAGTGGAGTTCACTTAATTCAAGAAGCTGGAAACTGCAATAGGTTTTGTTGACCATAATGTACATTTACCACATCTGAAAATAATGAAGACAATTTGCAGTTTGACCTAAAAAAAATTACTTGAAACAAGAATTTGTGCATTTGGTGTAAAAGAACTCCAGTGTGTCGAAAACCTATTTTTTCTATTTTTCACTTCAGCCGATAACTTGTGTGGTACTGTTATTCCAGCTTTAAGTTCAGCCTGTATCTTGGGGGGGGGGGGGGGGGGGGGGGATGGGAGTGGCATGTGGGTGGGGTGGAGGTTTGTTGATGCAACAGGTACGTGACTTGGCTTATAGATTTCGACGGTGAAGTTATAAACCAGTACTTGGACTCAAACCTTGAACCCTCCACATGTAGTTTTTGGAGAGCCCAGACAAATTTCAGTAAACTTAACAGGAACATGAAGATTATCAAATTTTGGATAGTTCATTTCTGGTGGATGCAAAAATAGTTTGTGTTTGTTTTTAAAGTTTGTCACATTCATCGTATTTTCGCCAATTATGGGAACCAAATTTGGCAAAATAGACTGGGTAAACATGTCTGTAGTTATATGCTTACACTGAAAAAAGAAACAAAAAAAGAAAGTATTATCCGAACTAATAAAAAACAAGTATATTCATTGCGCTTTTATCTTGTCGGTTAATGCTCCTGAAAGGCCACCTTAAATGGGCAATTTGTGATTCATGATTCTTTGTTGTATGACGAAGCACCAGTTGGTTGATTTAGTAGGCAATATGAACAAATACTGTTCAACCTATAGCTTTTAAAACATTCTGTTTATATGACAGATTTCAACTTGATTTGTTTCAGCAAAGCATTCGTGCCCATTGATCTTCCAACTCATTTTTTACGCCTGATTTATCGTGATAATCAAGAGATTGGTATATCCTCAAACTTTTACAACCGATAAATAAGGTTTACTACAACTTGATTCAGAAATCTTACCAAAAAAATCTATACGTTTCACATGACTATCTTTGCTTCCACTAAAAATTAACTTGTGCCAAGAATTTAATAATCTTCATTTCCCTAGTAAATATAGTGAAATTTGTCTGGACTCTTCAAAAACTACACATGTGGGGGGTCAATGTTTAAATCCAAGTGTCAGTTTATAACTTCAGGTTAAATGGATGAGCCAAGTCCACATACCTGTGGAACCAGTAATTTCTACCCCACCCATATGCCACTCCCACTCCTTCCCCTGACATAGAGGCTCAGGGTTGCAGGCTACACTTCAAGCTGGAATAAACAAGACAACACAAGTTTTCAACTGAAGTGGAAAATAAAGTCTTATTTTCCATACAAGGGAGTTCTAACACCAGATGCACAGATTCTGGTCACTATAAACATTTCTTGAGTGCAAACTGCAAGCTGTCTTCATAAGTTTCAGAAGTGATAAATACAAATTATAGTCAACAAAAAGTATTGCTGCCTCCGGTTTCTTGAATCAAGTGAACTCCACTGCATACAGGTCAGTAACATTAATGCCAATTTTAAGGGTGGTATTGTGGATAACATAATAAAAGGAGGCAAGGCGTCTCCAAATGCCCAGATTTTACCTATCAAAGATTCAGAAACCCTTTAGTGTCAGGGGACTCTACCGATAAGGGACTCTGCCCCTTGATCCCACCAAGGGGCCTAGGCCAGCCCCCTGGACCTGCTTTTCATTTTTTCCTGGTTTCACCCATGGTGTCCTAATGTTCATAGATAATGAAATGGACAGTTGCAAAGAAGTATACAAATACTACGCAATAAAAACTTCAAATGCAGATTTCACATTTATTTCAGTTCAATAACGCTCATTCACAGCAGTGCCACTAACCCTGTCCCTCATCCAAAACAGAACCCCAACCCACCCACAATGCAGGCCCTCATATAAAGTAATGTACACTTTTTACACTAAATAAACAACTATTTTCCCCCCTCTTCTTCCTTGCTTTCAAATTCTCTTCACTGTTCAAGTTCCCCCAATATATCCAAGGTTTTGGGGCTCAACATCTTCGCTGCCTGTTTCACCACTTTCAAAATTTTCCCCTATACTCCTTGAAGACAACTATTTTTTCTTCTGCTTTCCACTTTTCTTCTGATGCTTTCCAATCCTCTTCTGATGCTTTCCAATCCTCTTGACAGTTTTATGTTTCTTCCCGACACGGGCCACAGTTTTGGATCTGGATGCCTTCTGCGTCTGGTTCACCACTTTTACAACTCCCGAAGGATAGACCTTCACCAGACCGTCCTCCACAGTGGTGACCTCGTCCGTGACCACTGGTGTCTTTTCCCTCTTCGTCACTTCCAGCTTGACATCATTGGCAGAACCTGAACAGACATGACAATCACTGGGTCACTTTCATGATTCCAGTCATGTTGCTTACAATCTGGCCAAACACAGAGGTAGGGGGACAGCATACAGGGTTGTTACTTAATCAAGTTGATTCTTCACATGGTCAATACATGCATCTTTTTCAGGAACTTAAAAAAAATCACATCTGGTGGAACATCTCTTGACAGGATTTTCCTGGAATCGGCTGTAAAGTGTTTCATGTCTGACATCATGTAAGTCCCAACACTCTATAAGAACATGTCTTATAGCAGGTGCTTACCTACATGGAATGCATCACACAGCCTCCGCA
This sequence comes from Conus canariensis, assembly GCA_033310375.1. Lineage (NCBI taxonomy): Eukaryota > Metazoa > Mollusca > Gastropoda > Neogastropoda > Conidae > Conus > Conus canariensis. The sequence goes on from CM065714.1 coordinate 33,617,501, forward strand.
CCTTTTTAAAGTACTAAGCAAGTCTTAAGAGTGGCCTGTGTGTTTGGCACAAAACTATTTCCTCTTTACGGCAACAGTTAACACAAATATATTTCATGTTGCATTCTGGGCAGACTGATCAGCCATCTTGTCTTGAATGCTGACATGATCAGAACCTCTGGACACTATGTTGTAACCATCAAATTTCAATCAGTTACCATTAACTTGGATTATTAAGTTTAACTTAGCTTTAATTTTCCCATACACACTCTTGATCAATCAAAATAAAAGGCATGCAACTGGCATCTCCTAAAGCCATGCTTTTTTTTTTCTGACACAAGCTACTAAAGACCAGTTCCACAATCTACTCACCCATGGACATGTGGATGGGAATGGACAAGGACTGGCCAGTTTTAATATGCATGCTGCGAACGTTGATGGCACCACCTGTATGGCTGCAGCAATCTGCTCGCACTGGCCGTGATATTTTGCACCAACTCTGCCGGGGACATGTCCATGTAGCCCACGGTGGCCATTCTGGAAAACAGAAATCTTTGTAGAAATCATTATCTGGTGCAACCTCAACACCTTGTGTGCATAAACTAGGCATGTCAATATGTATTCAAACTGTGTATATCGATTTCATGACTGCAGACTTGGACATGGCAAGTAGTGGAATTGAAGTGTAGGACATCTTCCCCCCCCCCCCCCCCCCCCCCCCTTCTTCCTGAGTTCCTATCCTACCCTTCCACTTACCATTCCCATCTACCCCATTTCACCCACCCACCCCACCCCCCTTTTACCGTCTGCTCATATCTGCTTTGGATGTACACACAACCACAGTTCAAGTTGAGCATATGGACCTTCCTGTAATCATTGATTGAACTTGTTTATTTGAAAGATGAACTACTCAACTACTGCCCTCAATTTAAATCTTCAAAATGTACTTTGTACATCGGGACTACACCATGGCCTCTTCAGACAGTACATTATGGTATCAGTCACCTCTGATTATTTCAGTGAACAAAGAGGATATCCTAAATAACAATTTTTGTTCTTGACTGGGATGATCTTTAGCTCAAGTTTTAACTTGCTTGCAGCCTTGATAAGACATCCATGATAGGCTGGATTATAAACATGTCTTCATTGGATACCTTACATCTGCGGTGACTACTAGGTATTCAAATAAGAAAAGAATGTTTAAAAAAAAAAAAATGCATGTATTCTAGCATTTCAATGACAGGATCCAAAGGCCTCTTTACATAGACTTTAGTAAACCTACTGCTACTTAACTATAACATCAAATCAACTTTAATATGAATAGCGACTATTTTCTTTCAAAAAAAAGAGAAAAAAATAAAGGCAATTTCACCGGAAAAAGGCACTAAACAGAATGAAAACTGTCAGCAGTTTGAGCATAAAACAATACAGGAATCGGTTAATTGCATTTCCAAAGCAAAAACTACACTTCATATTAAATGGCCATTAATCCCCAAACCTGTATCTTTTCATTACTTTCTGATTTGAGAAAACCAACTGGCCGTCTTGCTTAAATCCTTGTAATATAGCCTGCTGTTTCAGCCACTGCCATATTCTCAGAACACTGATGCTACTATTAAGCTATTTTGGAAACCATTTAAGAGCCACTTGTCCAGTTCACTCCCAGTAATTCAAACAGTTCTTTCAGCAAGTTTGCATGACCTGGTTTCCTTGGCTTTATTGTAGACAAACATCTGTGGACGGTTCATGTTTGAAATTCAATTACCAACTTTTGTGTTTTTAACAGTGATTTACTTTACACACAGACTATGCTCTCTTAAAACTTTCAGTGCACAGGTACACCAGACATGCACTTAAGTTGCCTCAGGGATACATTCTGTCATCATACATTCTGCAGTCTGACAGGGAATTATATCTATCTATCTATATATATATATATATATATATAAATGGCATAAACCCCCTGCTCACAGTAAAATGCAAGAGCAACCTTAAGTGCAAAATTTAATACCTATTACCACAGATTGAGATACAACCCCTTCTGTACAGCAATCTACCTCATGACTATATAACCATATTTGTACAGCACTAGCAGCCCGTCTTCCTTTAGTTCAGGTGTTGGTGAAATAACACCACATATGCAGTTGCTGTGAGCCCCATTTGCCTCAGGGATAATGTCTGTCAACATATTTTGCTGTCTGACAGGGATAACTTACTTCATCACTGGCAAGTCAAGTGGCAAACTTTGCTGCCTGAACAGACATACTGCTCATTACTTGTAGTTTGAACTTGGGGTTGATTTCCCTATAAACAGATCACACCTATATTCAGTAATCTGGGTCAGTATTTGGCAGGTTATGGAAATGCTTAAAGAGAGAGACGACAGAGAGAAGCCACAATCACTAATTATGATACAGTATTTGATATTACAAATTAGTTCTTTCAAAAGAATTCTTGTAACCCGTAACTGTTCAAATGTGTGTTATTCTCTTCCCATCTGGCGACAACAGAACATCAAACAAATCTCTGCGCCCGGTACCTAGTCAAAGCAGTTTTGATTAAATGTGCTACAGTGACATTTCTTGTTCCATTCTTTTAGTCCAGCAAACCACACATAGTTTTGATATTTAAATGTTTGCCTTCAGTCAGCAACATTTTTTGTTCCATTCTTTTAGTCCAGCAAACCACACATAGCCTTTTAGTGCTGTCACCTAATTTTGGGGGACGGTCCCATCAAGAAAAACAATTTTTTGAAAAACAAACAACAAAGATTATATGAACATGTACTCATGTATATCCACAAATACACTATATTCTAAACTGCCAGATATGCGAGTCCATTATCAGAAACCTTAAAAATATTTCCGAGTCCACTTCTGATCTGAGAAAAGCAACTCCACCTGTCTTGGTTTCTTTCATCATTATGAAAAGAGCCATTTCAACCACTGTCATTTTCTCAATCATTAATCCAGTATCAAGCTATTTTGATGATCAGCAAAGAACTACATGGACAGTTAATTCATACAGACCATGCGCTCTAAGCTTTCAAGTATACAGTTAGAACAGATGTACAATGCCTCAGGAATATATTCTGTCATCATACCTTTTATAGTCTGACAGGGATAACTTAGTCATCATTGGCAATGCAAACATCAGTCTGATTTCTTGACTTAAACATTATATTAATAACAAGTTTATTGTTGAAAATAAACTGACAAGACGAAAATGAAACAAGACATTACTTAAAAGATAATAAAAAGAGTAAATCCCTTGTTCACATGAGCATTAATACCTGTTACCCTAGGTGTATTCCCTGCAGGGGAAGTTATTCTTGACAGCTTAACAATAGCTCCATACTGTAAATCTGGCTCCCTAGGACTTTCTTCCAGTAGCCAGGTTTTCCTTGATTTAAAAACTAGAAATAGAATATGCAAATAAGTTTTTTTTAATCCAATAAAGAACCTTTTTTTTTTAAACTCCACGACTCATTCAAGATTACTCATGGATTTCAATTCAATCACGGATAGATCAACACTCTCTCTACCCTTTTAACTGTACTGATTTAACAGTTGAAATATACAGTTGCCTCTGAAAGAATCCTTCATCATACACTCTGTAGTCTGACAGGGATAACTTAATTCATCATTGGCAACTCTTGTCATTGCAAGTGTAATATTCCATTGTCGTCAAATCTATTTTCAAAATCAATTAACATAAACATAAAGCTAGTATCTAGTTATTACACACACAAACACACACACGCACACCACACACCCTGGGAAATCCTCTGTGACTATGCTGGAGTAACATCAAGAGCAAAATTTATTTCCACAAAGTATACCCCTTTTGTATAACAAATTGTCTCCCTTTATGTCAGGAGTTGGTTGTATACCTATATGAGCAGAAGCCCTGATGTGCCATATTTGCCTCAGTGATTATTTGTCAACATAGGTTTTGTTGTCTGACAGGGATAACTTACATCATCACTGGCAAATCAAGCAGCACACTTTGCTGCCTGAACATAAATATTGGTCATTTGGTGCTTCTGGAAGAGACTAGGTTAATTTCCCCCATACATCACATGGATCAAACGTATGTAAAGGTCTTGTAATCTACATCAGCAAATAACAGAAAAAAAACCTCAGAATCATCAATCAGGATGGACTAACTTCAATCGACATGCATTTTTCTGCCTGACATGGCAACTTGCATCTTCACCGGCAAAACAGTTGGCATTCTTTGCTCCCTAAAAATTCTTTTGGCAGGATAACTGAATTTGAATTTAAGAGTGTCGGGACTTTCAGCTTAACAGTCCTGGGTTTGATTCCCCTCTATATACACATACCAAACATCCTAGAATACATGTCTGCATCAGGTGGATCATGAAAAGGCAAAAAATGTTCAACAAGCACCAATCATGAAAGTCATAGCAGTTGAAATTACCCATGGTAATTTTCTTTTGTCAGTTCTAAAACGGCCACAGAGAACATCAGATGGCAAGAGAGTTTGGAAACCAACAGTCATACAGATTCAAAGTCACAAATTTGAAGACCAGATGGAGTTTGATAACTGGAGAATTCTTTTGTCTTTTTCATGTCTATAAGATCAATTTACTCTTTCCCTTTTCACTCTCAGTCTTGCCCTTCAAAATGAAATAAAACTTGCTAATTCAGTAACACAACACACCCTGTCTCCTCAGTATTCTCCACCCACCTCCATTTTTACACCACACATTCAGACCTTTAAACTACTGTGCCGAGTAATATTTGTCAGAGTTAAATTTGTCTTGGCAGAGTCTTCAGACATCACACATTCTTAGTCTGACAGAGGTAATGGATTTTCACTTGGATCCAACACCAAAAACTATCTAACTGCATACGATTACCTGCTATCCCTTCCCCTTTTTTCTTCTCATGATTGTAGTGAAAAACAACAACAAACTGATTTAAAGTTGCCTCAGTGCTCTATTCTGTCTTCACGTTTTGTTGTCCGACAGGGATAACTTACTTCATCATTGGCAACTCAACTTCATAAACTTTCTAGTCTCAATATGACCTGAGTACTTATGTCATCTATGTTGACCATGAAAAGTGAGAAAAAAAAAACAACAAAATAAAAAGTACAGAAAATAACAGTACCATGGGTGGGAGTGAGAAATGTTTGTAGTACTGAAAAGTTTGCAGCAGGGGCCACTTAAGGCCCCTGGTGGGGTGCAGGGGCAACGCCCTGCTGTGGGTCTGGGATGGGTGTGTCCCCCGGATACTGACAAAAACTTGATATTTTGGGACATTTTACTGCATTCTCCTTTGATACAAACCTTGACTTTTATACTTCTCAGTACTATAGTCATATACTATTAAAAAAAAATATATGGATCAGAGAACCAGTGCACACATCCAGCGAAGTGCAAACAAGGGGAAAAAAATTTGCCAATACGGAAATCCGTATACTACAGAACTACTCCCACCTAAGCAGTACCTTCCAGCTACAGTTTTGTTTTAATTTGCAGGACACATCCTGATCCAGCTATGGCATAGTACAGTTAGAAATCAAAATTTACAAAATTATACTCCATATATTTTGCTAGTTGAAAGTCTACAAAGAACATGGAAAGAATGTTCTCCAAGATGACTTGACCATACACACACACATTACAGATCCAACAATTCATTTTGAATTTCCAAGTTGAGGATGATTTGATATGTTCTTTCTACTGCTGAATAGCTTACAACCAACAAACTCCAGTGATGGTCTCGCTCCCACATGAATAAACATGATTTTCAAACATATAACTAATGAATTCAGGTAACACTTCATCATTCATATATCATATCATCCACTCTCTGTCTGTCACACTGACAAGGATAAACCAGTTCATCACTGAGAATAGGATTAGCATATTTTGAAAATTGAACACACGCCTGTTCATTAAAGTAATGCTAATTATTTCAAAGAATACTCAACAAAGCTTTTTTTCCTTGTTTTGTCAAAGTTCTTTTACACTAAGAAAACCATTTCTATTTTTGCCTCAGGAATCCTTTCTGTCATCACATATTCTGTTGTCTGACAGGGATAACTTACTTCATCACTGGCAAATAAATTCACACATTTTAACACGATCCTTCTTCTGACCTTTAGTTCAAAAGACTTTCGCATGACCACAAAAAGTATACTAATAACACATTAAAAAAAAAAAAGAAAAGAAAGTAAAGAGTTTAAAATTCACAGAAAAGAAAATCCACCAGTTGTTCTCGTGCATCACAAAATGACTCGGCTTACACATTTCATTACAATTACAAAACTGAACTTATGTTGTTGAATAAGTAACAGTATAACTAGTTGGAAGTTTTCTTTCTTTTTTTTTTTTTTAAACATTAAATGACAAATATTTTTTACAAAGCTACAAACTTTAAGTGAGAGCCAGTGTGTATTTGAGTGCGTGTGTGTGTACACGTGCGTTAGTTTGTATATATATATATATATATGTATGTAAAGATAAGGAGTGGGGACCGGGCTATCAATTAATGCATGATTTTGATAGTGTCACTATTTATTTCTAAGAAATTACAATGTGAAAATTATTATCTACTAAGACAGCTGTTAAAGCAAAACAATGGTCTTTCACTCTTCTGTCTCATATAGGCTTTCGAGTATCCCAAAACAATGATATCCTAAATCACAGGATAGTTCATAACAGTAACAGCTGAACACAACAATCTGTTGATGGAAAGAACCTGCATCACTACATTGCTCTTATAAATCTTGAAATTGAGAAAAATGGTTAAAGTGAGGATGAGTTCCCAATCCCGAAACTGAATTGTGGTCATCCTGATAATCATTCAAGCAATTCTGAAAATTAGCAAGAGATGTGCAAAACCCTGAAACCATTTTCTGACAACTTCTTACAGACATGACTCGTAACACGTTCTTAAAAAGATACAAACTACAAAATCTTTGTGCTTAGTCACAGTAAGTTACTGACAAGTGAGAAACAAAAATTTAACTGTTAGTATACATAATCTTAACATATGACAATACACGAAATACGACAAAGCTGTTAGTATACATAATGTTAATATATGACGATACATGAAATATGACAAAGCAAGTCCTCAAATGAAATAATTTCTACATACTGACAAGGGTAATACCATAGTAAATAAATTCAGGAGTTATAGAACAGATATCCCTCTTACCCTACAGATCCTTTGCCACTCCAGTGGCACTGGCTGTTGCTGATTGCTGCCTCAATCTCTCCTTTCAAGTCTTTGCAATCCATTCTAATTTGAATGGGCTGCCTGCAACAAATTATAATTATACACATCATGCTCTTCAGAGACTGAAAAAAAAGCACATTTATCAAATATGATAACAATAGATAATACTACTGTATAAAGACCTCAACTCTCTGTTATCAAAAGTGCAAGAGTTATGAAATGATGAAATATCACCACGGTTAATCTTTCTGCATTCAAAATACCCCCGATTGACCAGCCACCTTGCATCTCTCTCCACAGCCAGCAATGCCCAAGGCCGCCTATCACAAGACGGTGAACTTCAATTGCACATGGCCTGTCTGATTTGACCATGATTTATGGCAGGCAGGCACTGAGCCTTTTAGCTTTCTAAAAAACAGTGCCAGTCATAAGTTGTGAATGAATGGTTCCTGTGTGCAATGAACCAGAACTCACTGTACTTTTTCATTCACATTTTGAATGGAGGGAAAAAGGTTGCCTTAGGTGATGAGGATGAACATTTGTGAATTACACTTACAGTGAAGCAGATTTAGCCGGTATTTTATGTGAAACCAAATACTCTGAAAAAAGATGATTCAGAACCAAGTTACTGAAACAGCAAGTGATGGTGTTGACGGTACGATGGGGTGGAGGTACGGTTAGTGATCCTAAAGATTATAAGCTATCAAGCACACTGCAACAATCATAGTGATCTATGAATGATACATGCTCCATGGGTCGACAATTTACATAAGGTCGAATGAACTATTCCACTTGAGGAAGAACAGAGCTTTACTATCAAGAAAGGTCGCATAGATACTAAGTGGACAAATTATTATACAGAACACACTTGAGGAAGAACAGAACTTTACTATCAAAAATCCACCTTGGCTTAAGGCTGAGTCAGGCCAACTGACATAGGCTACAACACCAAGTATACATCAAAATGTTGTTATGCTCTGCACAGTTATGCGGAGATTGTCTTCAGTTGTGACAAGCTCCTAGCTTAACATTATCAGTCTCCAAAAGCCCCCGAAGTCGGAGTGTGGCTGCCCACGTGGCGGGGTAATTAAAAACGGTCACACACGTAATGTTCTCATCCCCAGCTGATGCATTTGTACCATGGTGTTCAAGTACTTCAGCTGTTCGGATGATCCCTGGAGTCTTTTAGCCAGGGGACGACAACAACAAACTATCAAAAAAGGTTCTTTTTCAGATAGCAGCACATTCTTACAAACTAACACTGTATTGTCAACATTAAAATACTTTCATGTCACATTCTAAATGAACATGACAATGTACAGTAAATCACCTGACAGCAAACATTACATGCAAATTAAAGTACAGTGACTTATGTATACATGTGCAAACCAATTTTTGTTTCTCTAAAACATGAAACAAGTCACCATCAGTTTATTTATCATTTACTAGTTAGTTGCAAAGCGAGATGACTGCAGGCGGAAATCTAAACAAATCTTAAATAAATGTTAGCAAACCGCCTAGAGAAACGTGGACAAACAAGTCACAAGACGAAACATGACGCGTTTCGACGTGTTGTGTGTCTTGCCTGAAGAAGACCTAAGAGGTCGAAATGCGTCATATTTTGTCTTGTGACTCGTTTGTTCACATTTCTGTTGGCGGTTTGCTAACATTTATTTAAGATTCATCTTTACTATATTTCTAACTTAAAACAAATTTTAATGCGAATACAAAGGGTAATGTGAATGCAAGAGAGTACAGCCATAACATGCAAAAATAAAATGACAATGCGAATACAAAGGGTAATGTGAATGCAAGAGAGTACAGCCATAACATGCAAAAATAAAATGACAATTGCATTGCTTATGATATACTAACACAGTAACGGCTATCTAAGATTTGTGAGCATTGTTTAACCCGTAGAGTGCCTTTTAGCCGTCAGCTGACGCCGCACTAAAAATGCTTTCCCAGTGCCTATGGGCCGTCCACTGACGTCATGCATTTTTCTTGAATTTTCATTCGTTACTATTTCTATCAACGGACTTAAATAGAGTGTGCGTAGTAAGCCTTATATGTCTGTAGTATTAAAATGATATGTAAATGACCACACGTGAGGGGAAAGCCCATTTATTCTCATCACTAACTGGATGACCAGCCAGCACTTCGTCTCGCTTGCAAAGATGGCGGCACAACCTTCGACAAGCGCAGCGACCAAATCAACTTATTTACACAGCTGAGCAGGCTCTGCTAATGATTTTTGACAAAGACAATAATCTTTTATTCAACGACTCACTGAGCATGAAGGTGAGATGATGATAGTGATGGAATTGCCGACCGTATTCGTCAGTTATTGTGTCGTACTGTGTGACCTCAGTGTGTGTTCAGCTGACTGGTTTGCCAGCGTCGAACGAGCTCGCCTAGTGTGTACTCTGCACTGTGTGCCAGTGGTCAGTGACGTGATAGTCAGCGCAAGAGGGGAGCGCGGCCTGCTCGCGGCGTGGCACGGGGCAGAGGGAAAGGTAGGGGAAGAGGAGCAGTGAAAGAGAGGGTTGAAGTCCAGCAAGGGGGCGTGGTGGGGAGAGGGGGGCGTGGTCGTGGACTGACCTGTCTGCATAGAGTGTGAGCGTCTTGATAGACTTCTAAACTGTTTTACTTTCATTTACAGGTGTAGTGTGACAATACAAACTTTATTTTCAACTTTTTTGCTTTGTGTTCTTGTTTGGATGTGAAGATGTAGTGGTAAATACATATGCTTTTGATCGTGCAAAAAAATCTATCCAAATCTAATTGCCTAAATACTTTTTTATTATCAAAATTAAAACAAAAGAAGCCCAGATTCAAAATCTTCATTCAATTTCCTTCAAAAATCATACATATTTCATTGTTATATCTTTTGTAGTTTCTGAGCTAGAATTTTTTGTTAATTATTACCCCCAAATCATTAGATTTCCCTGGCACTGGGAAAGCCTTTGTTTGTAACATTTTCAAGCAGCGAACGGGTTAAGAGTATGCAGGCTGCTAATGCTAACAATATCACACGGCCACTTGGTAGAACTACAGATTTACGCTGACCAACTTCTCTCCATAAGTCCCAGTAGGTATTAAGAACAAACAAAAAACAAAAACATCCTTAAAACAGCAAGCTGCAGTATGACAGAGACAACAGCTACCCACTATTTCACATCAGCAAGATTTCTTTTTCCATCAGCAATTCAACTTTTCTGTCTAAATATCCCCCAAGTTTCAAAACTTCAAACATACTGGTCCAAACATCATCCCGTCTACAAATGTGGTTAAGAATTGCACTATAGTTTCTGATAACGAGTGAACAAACCCACATGCATTATTCATACAACACTGAAAACGATTTCCTACTCTGCAGCTGATCATCAGCTGCAGAGTAGGAAATCGTTTTCAGTGTTGTGATGCTTGCACACTATAGCACACTCCTAACTAACCTACTGTTAAAAAAGAACAGATGTGAAAGTGCCATGAAGTAAAAAAAAAAAAAAAAAAAAGTTGTTTTTCTATATCTAAGGAACAAATTCTTCCCTTTTCTTTAAAAAAAAAAAAAAAAATGCGAGCCAGTAAAAATTAAAAATGCACTAAAAATTCTAGACAAATCAAAGAAGAGAATAATATGTAGATTCATTCAGAAGAACAGAAAAGAAAGTGCACTAACAACACACAGTGAAGTCTTTTCTGTTTTGTTTTCTTCCACATTAAAGTTTCCTCTTATTCTGTAAAAAGTTTAAGCCAGCAAAAGGAAAGTAAAACTAACCCAACCACTGTAGAACAATCGAAAAGTTTAAGAATCCTCGGATTCACTCGGTGTGCAGCCCCCTAAAATCCTGCTAAGTGCGTTCACTAGGCCTCACAAATTTGTTTGGGGCCCAATATATTTAAGGAAAAGAGTACCAGGGAGAATCCAGACCACCACCAAAGTCGAACAAATTCTAGATCTGCCCTCTGATCTGGATCTGCATCAAACGGAATGGGTTTATCCTTAGCCACAGTCTGCCAGACATGCCTATCTGGATCTGCATCAAACGGAATGGGTTTATCCTTAGCCACAGTCTGCCAGACAAGCCTATCTGGATCTGCATCAAACGGAATGGGTTTATCCTTAGCCACAGTCTGCCAGACATGCCTATCTGGATCTGCATCAAACGGAATGGGCTTATCCTTAGCCACAGTCTGCCAGACATGCCTATCCCAAAATCATTCCTTCAGGAACACAGGATGTAAAAATCAGGAACAAACAGTTCTGAAATGTTCAATAATGTTCATGAACAGAAGATATTCTTATATATAGTTATACACATCATCACCGCCATCATGTCTGATACACACTTGATGGTGCACACTGAATGGTGCACAAGGTTTTTCCCTACTTGTACCTGTTAACACGACTACCATTCATCACATTTTTTCCTGAAGATCTAGTGGCATCTTATTTGTCAACATTCTGATTTTCTTGCAACAAGTCTCTATCTTTACTGCATTTTCTCTTAACTTTAGCTCAGTTCCATCTCTTCCATAGCTAGTTACAGACTTATGCCCATGCACACAGTGTTACAACTACCCATCTGCCATCAGGTTTTTCCATCTGTGTAGAAAGGTGAACCCATTTGAATTTTTGTCTTCAGTAAAAAAAAAAAAAAAAAAAAAAAAGGATCCAGACTGGTCATGCCTGCAACAAGTCAACGATTTTCATATTTTCCAGCAGCAAATATAACTATTTTGGGACAGCAGGTATGTCTGTTCTAACATTCCACCAGATTTCTTTCAAATTAGTTTTTACTTTCTGCATAATCTTGCCAACAGACAGATTTGTTAACTCCCATTCGGTAACATGCACTTCAATGTGACTACTTACTATAGTAAACTAAACAAATTTACTTTTTTTAATTTTATGTGTAACAAAGCTCTTCAGTAAGTTCAGACTGTCTGCACTATTACTATTTCTGTCTTCCATTCAATTCACCTTTTCCTCCCGTAGAATGCCTTTCCCAAGAACGAAGGCAACAGCCTGATGATGCGTGCATCAGCTAAGAATACGTCAAAACTGTTGGAAAGTTTTCTTTTCGCCTCAAATGGTTTGTATTCCAGTTTTAGTGCTTTCAAGGGAATCACCTGAAAATAAAGAAAAACCACTATGAAGATGAACAATAATGATAAGAGCTGTGGCCTGTAGCAGTTTTACACATCAAACCACAACAATGATGGAAGTATGAGAAACCTGCACAGTGAAAGGCATCTCTCAATTGCAAAAAAAATACAAAGAATACAGAGGGCATTTTCTTCTGTCTGTGGTCTGTCTGTTGTGACCACACAAGCACAATTCTGACAAGTGAAATCATACTAAACGCAGCTGCGACTCCTGTTTGTCATCAGATTCATTGCTTACTGTGTACTGGAATGGACAAGATATAATTATTGTGATAATAAAATATCTGGATATGGTCTAACTTTGGAATTACTGTTGTTCATTCTCTCACAGGAAACTTCTCTGAGGGAATGTGCTATGAGCGCAATGTCTCACAATGTTCTAATTCCCCATCAATCCCTGTGTAAATATGCTTGCGCTTGTGCATCTGCATGCATACACACAAATAAAATATGTCTTATGAGTGCACAATTTAATTTTTTTTTAAATCAATGTAGGATTCTTTTCATATAAGCATGATATTTAATATGTCAGTAAAATGACAAATATTTAAAGTATTCCAAATTAAGAGGCAGGCAATTAAGTAGTCATTTAATGCTTGCAGAGTTTGTGTAAGACGCCAAACACTGAAACCATCTTCAAGTGACATTTTGAAATCAACCGAGAACATTGTGTTTCAAAAATGATATAAAGCAAGCAGATGAGATCACACAACACATGACATGTCTCTCTCAGTCTCTGTAATCTGAATTAAATTTATGTTGTCTTCTTCTTTACACTGCCTCAGAACAACAATTAGTTTCAGCAAATCATCGTGATCACTGACGCTGATGCAAACAGAAGTTTCTCAGTGGCCAATAATGTCATTCACTGGAAGGTGTACAGGTTTCCAGGTATCAGTGAACGAACACCATATACTTTACTCTCTCTGTAGAAAGCCTTTTTTCTTTCTGAGGTGCGCAGAATAACACGAAGAAGACCAACGAAGGGGTAAAAAAAAAAAAACTCTGCCAAAAATCGACTAGGCAAATACAAAATTTCCAAGTAAGGAAGGCTTTTTCACGCAAAAAACAAACAATTGCTTCATAAACTTTCAAACTGAAAGACTACATGAGCCAAACAATCACAGTAACATAAAAATGTTGTTGAGAAAACGGCATCAGGACCTTGTAAAGCTTGGGTTCAATCTACTTGCATTAAACCTAATGTACTCATACATAGACACTAAAGACACGTAAGTGTGTACACTTAACAGACCAGAGTGAAAGACAAACCCACACACCTGTGATATACACTGGATCCCTTGTTCTTTTAAACTGCGCTTAAAGTGACGCACAGTCTGTTCATAGTCCCTGTCACTTCTGTCCAGATCCTTGACAAACAGACACACCTCTTGCTGTCTGTTCAGCCCATTTGGCAGTTTTCTGGAGCACAGAAATGTCAACATTCATGTTTATACCAATCTTCCTTTGAATTGTTATTCATGCTATGTAGTGCATTGATTACAACTATACAATAATTACAACTATACACTGCAGATATCATAATGTGAGATACTTAACTGGTACACAAAAATACCAACACTTTCAGTTATGGTTTGTGCACATGCCCAAACACATGTATGAAGCAACAGTGTATACTAATAACTGTAACAGACTTTTCTTAATTAAGCCACAGCATTTCACCCTCAACAAAACTTCCAAGAAAGGATACAGCATATGCAATTTGAGGTTTTTGCCTCTTTTGTTGTTTTTGTTCCTAGCACCCAGTGTTTTTAAGACCTGTCTATGTAACTTAGTGACAGGTTAACCACTTGTCCCAAAAATTTTCAATTTGTAAAGTAATTTCATAATAAAATTGATAAATAGTGTATTCACAATAAAACAGAATGTAACAAAATTACATTACATTAAATATTTGTAAGCTCAAATGTTTCTTTGCAGTTGTTCATGCATATATTATGCACAACAAATTTGGGGAAAAAATCTGCCATTTGCTCTTTTTTCAACTTAATGTGTAAATGTGAATCTGTGAAGTTTCCTGCACTAATTGACACGGCAACAAGATGCAGGCACGCTCAAAACATGTCTGCTATATTCTACAAGTTTCAGAAGAATAAGAATCGTATATCATCATCACTCATGACCAATTACAATAGTTGTTACTTGCAGGTGTGCTGTGATGGACCATAAACAACGTATCAGTACTCGTCAGGAGCTCTAGGTCAATCTCCTCTACAAGCATCTTTGCACTGGGCAATTTTTTATTTCCGTAAAATTTCACTGCAAATATATCTGACAGTATGCATGATTCAAGACGATGATACAACCACTGGCAGATATGCACTTGTGCTGACCTGGGATGTCCAAGAAAAATCTTCCCATTAATACTTCACATACAAAACACTGCCAAGACATGAACTTCTAACCCAAGCCCACCTAGTCCTGTTGTCCAATCACTCCATTATCGCATCTGCTAGTAATTTAAAACTTGTCATTAAAGAATAACGCTACATCAACTGATCACGTCCATACTTTCAAACCCATCATTTCAGCATTTGATACTAGTGTGTGTTACTGACACAAGTTTCTTGATAACATAGCATTTTAAAATCGGTTATAATAGGATAAAGCTTGATAACATCCACAATTTCAACTCTAGCACTTCAAAGTTTAATACCCTTAAGTAGTAGTATTGTAACAAGTTTCTTGTCCAGACATGGCATATCTGTCTGGTTCAAATACAGCATTTATGATCAAATCAATGGAAACGTTATTCAAGTAACAGAAGTGTTCACTTCACCAGATCAGGAAAACAAACTTACAACGGAAGTTTTCTTTGTTTAGCATCAATCTTCTTGACAGCAAACTGTAGGTGCACAGCATCTACATCACTGAACAAAGTGTTTGTACTCTGGGACTTCTGGCTGATTTTCACTAATGCTTCCACTGCTTTCTGCACCTGCAAACGAAACATAATAAATTAGTCATTGCATGAACCACCAGTATAATACAACTGGATCTTTAAACGTACATGCGTTCTTTTCTTTAATGAAACAGACGTTTCTTATACCCAAGAGTTTTCATACATATCAGTCTTTTTTCCCCCAAGACACTACATTCAGTTTTGTTTTGTTTTTTAATGTGACCAGTCTCTGATCCTGTAACGTTCTCACAATGTAAGTTATGTGGAAACACTTTCTTTGCGATAATCTAAAAAATCAGGAGGTTCAAATTCAGTCACCAACCTTTACGTCCACAAGAATATTCCAGGTAACTGTTAAACAGTCTGAGCAACTTAATTTTTTTTTTTTACACCTCCACTGTGGATGTCTTATGTACATCCAAGCCCATAACTTTCTCATAATCCTGTAGTCTAAGGACACCGTCAACATGTTACTTAAACAGCTTCTCTTCAAGCGTCTTGTCATCAGTACAACAGTCTACCACTCTACATTTGCATGAAGCCCCCTTCCATAACATTTTCTTTCTTTTTTCTAAATGTTCCCTCCTACTTAAATATTCTTAAAAGTAACCTTGATTCAAAACTGCTGTGCACCATGAATCAAAACTGCTGTGCACCATGAATCAAAACTGCTGTGCCACTATCAATCAAAAACTGCTGTGCACCATGAATCAAAACTGCTGTGTAGTATATCAACTGTGTGCAATGAATCAAAACTGCTGTGTAACTAGTATCAATCAAAACTGCTGTGCACCATGAATCAAAACTGCTGTGCACCATGAATCAAAACTGCTGTGCACATCAATCAAAACTGCTGTGAATCAATCAAAACTGCTGTGCACCATGAATCAAAACTGCTGTGCACTATCAATCAAAACTGCTGTGCATATCAATCAAAACTGCTGTGCACCATGAATCAAAAACTGCTTTGTGTAGTATCAATCAAAACTGCTGTGCACCATGAATCAAAACTGCTGTGTAGTATCAATCAAAACCGCTGTGCACCATGAATCAAAAGCTGCTGTTGCACTAATCAATCAAAAACTGCTGTGCACCATCAATCAAAGCTGCTGTGCACCATGAATCAAAACTGCTGTGCACTATCAATCAAAACTGCTGTGCACTATCAATCAAAACTGCTGTGTAGTATCAATCAAAACTGCTGTGCACCATCAATCAAAACTGCTGTGTAGTATCAATCAAAACTGCTGTGCACCATGAATCAAAACTGCTGTGCACCATCAATCAAAACTGCTGTGCACCATCAATCAAAACTGCTGTGCAGTATCAATCAAAACTGCTGTGTAAAACTGCTGTGCACCATGAATCAAAACTGCTGTGCAACATGGAATCAAAAAACTGCTGTCCACTATCAATCAAAACTGCTGTGCACCATAAATCAAAACTGCTGTGCACCATGAATCAAAACTGCTGTGTAGTATCAATCAAAACTGCTGTGTAGTATCAATCAAAACTGCTGTGCACCATGAATCAAAACTGCTGTGAGTATCAATCAAAACTGCTGTGCACCATGAATCAAAACTGCTGTGCACTATCAATCAAAACTGCTGTGCACCATGAATCAAAACTGCTGTGCACCATGAATCAAAACTGCTGTGTAGTATCAATCAAAACTGCTGTGCACTATCCATCAAAACTGCTGTGCACCATGAATCAAAACTGCTGTGCACCATGAATCAAAACTGCTGCCACATGAATCAAACGCTGTCACTGAATCAAAACCGCTGTGCACTATCAATCAAAACTGCTGTGTAGTATCCATCAAAACTGCTGTGTAGTATCCATCAAAACTGCTGTGCACTATCAATCAAAACTGCTGTGCACTATCAATCAAAACTGCTGTGCACCATGAATCAAAACCGCTGTGCACTATCAATCAAAACTGCTGTGTAGTATCAATCAAAACTGTGCACCATGAATCAAAACTGCTGTGCACTATCAATCAAAACTGCTGTGCACCATGAATCAAAACTGCTGTGCACTATAAATCAAAACTGCTGTGCAGAATCTGAACAACTTAAGTAAATCATAAAATGTATTTGGAGTGCAGCAATAATCTTGGGTCCCAAAGTGATCTATGTCATGTACGCTAAAAACTAGAAATGCAACACTGTTCACTACTTCATGCTAGGTAAAATTAATTTTCATGATACTTTAAAAATCAAACTTTAAACTCACCATAGACAATGTCAATGGAGTTCTGCTTATAATGAAATGGTTTTTAAACGTCACATCATTGAAATCAAACTACCAAATATTTTCTTGATTCATTTTTGTAGCAAGTCTTGATCTCCTTTAGTCACTGAAGGACACAGCAACTTATCCAAAATAATATCTAGTATACCTAGTGTTTAATGACTTTTTTTTTAACCTCATCACCAATTTGTACAAAGGTACCTCACAACCTGCTGCATCTTCCCATTCTTTTTTCTGCAAAAGACTTTTTACCCTTTGACTCCCAGAACTATTGTAATTTTTGGGAAAAAAAAACACCAACATTACAACAACAAAAATCGCAAAATCTGAATCACTTGACTCATTGTCAGGCTGATCGACAACCACACCACTTTCATTTTCCTTTCACTTTTGTCACCGCTAATTTCACCTTCGTGCGGCGTTTCAAACACAATTCTCACCACCTCTTTGGCAGTAAATCTTCTGGCAGCCATGTTGATCTGCTCGACTAATTTTCGCTTTACAAAATGAAAAAAAACTCGTCAAAATCGACCCAAAACTTGCTGAAAAATCACTTCAAACACGCTGTATGGGAGCCGCCATTTGCAAGCAAGTAAACAGTATCATGTGACCAGTAAGATGATCTGATTACGCGATGACCCTTGAACCACGGCTATATCCGTGGCCGGGAGTGAAAGGCTTAAAACTGACATAAAAAATTACCTATATTTGAGGTTTTCTGTTTCAAACGAGGTAAGTTATTAATGTTTCCAAGACTATGGCACTGCCTTGTCAATGTTTTACAAATAGCAAGTAAACTCACAGACATACTTAACTATTTCAACCTTAAATAAATGTTAGCGAACCGCCCAGAGAACGTGGACAAATGAGTCACAAGACGAAACACAACGTGTTTCAACCTCTTAGGTCTTCATCGGGTGAGACATAAACATAAACGATATTTTTTTTATTCGTTTATGTCTCACCTGATGAAGACCTAAGAGGTCGAAACGCGTTGCGTTTCGTCTTGTGACTCATTTGTCCATGTTCTCTGGGCGGTTCGCTAACATTTATTTAAGATTTGTTTAGATTTCCACCTGCAGTCGTCTCGCTTTGCAACTAGATCTATTTCAACCTTACTGACTGTCCGATCTATACACAAAGCTGTGCACATTTCACTCTTTTTAAGTAATTTAACTTTAGAAATACCACCTGAAAATATATAAACAGCGTGACTTGCACTTTTTATCACAAGACATTTGTGCCTGTAGTTAAGTTATCCTTTAAAATCACTGAAGCATGCAAAACAACTTTGTTTATGTAACTTTTCAAGATGCATTAACGCTATCCCTGCATATGCCTGCAGCATGAGTTTTCCCCCCTCCCGCACACAGCCACTCATGCTCAAATCCCCGCCTACGTAGCGATTTTGGCATTTTTGGAACTTATTTTACGTGTTATGTTTGGTCCGTGCTAACATCATGTTTGGTATGTCCGAAAAGAAGAAATCAAGGACTTTTAGATGAATGTACTTCCAAAACTCTAAGTGTACAAATGTAGATAATTTGTTGAATAAACGTTCAGAATTACAGCACCTTCTTGTACAGGAGCAATATGATGTTATTTTGTTGAGTGAAGTTTTGCACAAGAATTTTAGGGATCCAATACAACTTGCCAGTTCAGGCCAATATCACTACTGAACGTCAAAGGGAAAATCTTCTTCTCTGTCATGGCAGCAAGGCTGACCAAGTACCTCATGGAAAACAAGTACTTGGATGTGTCAGTCCAGAAAGGTGGCATCCCAGGCATAGCTGGCTGTGTAGAACACGCCACAATGATCTGGGATGCAATCCAAAGAGCAAAAACAGAAAAGAGAGACCTGGACGTAGTGTGGCTTGATCTGGCAAACGAATGGATCTGTACCCCATGAGATGATACAGTTGGCTCTTGAGATGCACCATGTGCCAAAGAACATCTGCGACATGCTCAAGAAGTACTTCAATGGCTTCTCAATGCGGTTCTCTACCAAGGAGTACACAACAGATTGGATCAACTTGGAAGTGAGCATTGCAATGGGCTGTGCAATTTCCCCAATACTGTTCGTGTTGGCAATGGAAGTCATCTTGAAAGCAGCAACAAGCAACACAAGACAAACAGACCTTGGCGATGGATACAAGATGCCCCCTCTCAAGGCCTTCACGGATGACACTACAGTGATTTCATCCAGAGAAGACGAGACACGTCATGTGCTGGAAAGGCTGGACGGCATAGTTGCCTCATCCAGAATGAAGCTCAAGCCAAAGAAATCACAGAGTCTGTCACTGAGGAAAGGAAAAGTGGCCGAATCTGTGGTCTTCAGTGTTGCCAACCAGGCCATTCCAACAGTCACAGAAGAGCCAGTCAAGAGCCTTGGAAGATGGTATGATGATACGCTGAAAGACACACAAAGAGCAAAAGAAACCAAACAGATGTCGGAAGAAGGCTTGGAGACCATTGACCAGTGTGGGCTCCCTGGCAAATACAAGGTCTGGTGTCTGCAGTTCATGCTGATACCAAAGCTCCTATGGCCTCTGATGATATATGACATCTGCACCAGCACAGTGGAGGCAATGGAAACCAAAATCAACAAGTTCACAAGGAAATGGCTTGGTGTCCCACCCTGTCTGACTGACATAGCGCTGTACTGTCGCCAAGCAAAGCTGAAACTACCACTGAAATCCATCCTGGAAGAATACAAAGCAGGAAAGATCAGACTTCAAAGCATGCTGGAGGACTCAGGAGACAAGGTGGTAGAAGCAATCAAGCCCCAGCTGAAGACAGGCAGAAAATGGAAAGTTCAAGAGGCGATGGATTCTGCAAAAGAAAGTCTCAAGATCAGAGAAATAACAGGACACACACAGACCAACAGACAAGAACTGGGGGTGACCAAAACTGAATGGTGGTCAAAGGCCAAAGGAAAAGCCAAAAGAGACATGATGATTCAGGAGATGAGAAAAGAAGAAGACCAAAAAAGACTCCAAAAAGCAGTCCAACAGAGCCAGCAAGGGCAATGGACAACGTGGGAGAATGCACTCAAAAGAAGTCTCACTTGGAATGACATTTGGCACATGGCCCCTCTCAGGATCAGCTTCATTCTCAGAGCTGCATATGACCTCCTGCCCTCAAATGCAAACCTGGTGAAGTGGGGAAAAACAGACGATCCTGCATGCCCTCTCTGCCATGAAAAACAAACAGTGGAGCATGTCCTAAGCTCATGTAAAGTAGCCCTGGCTCAAGGAAGGTACACATGGAGGCACAACCAAGTGCTCAAAGAGACTGTACAAGTAGTCTGGGCTAGTACCAACACCACAAAAATGGGGAGTTTGTGTTATACTCCCTGTTTGGCTAGTATACTTACCATGTCAGACCATAGCATTCAACGGCAGTTAGCCAGCTCTGTCAGGCCGAATTTTTTCCGTGGCCAATGCAGTCATAAGACAGTCACGTGATGTCCCCCACTTCCGGCCCCGGAAGAAGCCAGTGTCAACTTCCTATACGTCATTCAGCGAGGCCTGGTGTATGGTAACCCCGAGAACCTTGGCGCCAGAGGGGAAGGTAGGGAGGGAATTAGAGTCTGACATGGTAAGTATACTAGCCAAACAGGGAGTATAACACAAACTCCCCATTTTGGCGTCATATACTTTACCATGTCAGACCATAGCAGAATTTAAAGGAATCGGAGGAGGGCGAGCGCCCTAGTGGTTCTTGGGGTTGACCGATATGGCTGCATTGGCCGCCACAAAGGAAATCCCCTTAGACCCATCAGCTCTGGTCATGCGGATATCCCTCAGGTAAAAATTAATGAAGGGATTTTCCGAACGCCAGTAGGCTGCCTCCAGCAGGTGGCGCACGGGGACAGAGTACTGGAACGCTGTGGAAGTGGCCAGTGCTCTGACCTCGTGGGCCCTGGGTGATAGGACAGGGAGATCCTTGTACGCCTGAGCGTAGGTAGATCTCACCGTCTTGGAGAGCCACCTGGAGATAGTTCCCGCCGAGATATCTCTAGTATTGTTGGGGTTGAGGGAGATAAGGAGTCGTCTCTGGGAGGAGCGCCTGGGGCGTGTGCGTTCCCAGTAGTACCTGAGACACCTGGAGGGGCAAAGGTCCATGTCTCCATCTTTTTCTCCCTTTCCCAAGATGTCCGTCAGGGAACGGATGACGAGGAAGGGAGAGGGGGTGCCCGGTTCTTGATTCTTTGCCAAGAACTCCGGAAGGAACTTGAGAGAGACTGAGCCGTCCCTGTGGAAGGCGATATCTCTGGGGTCACCGCTGAGGGCGTGAATCTCACTTCGTCTTCTGGCCGAGGCCAGGGCGAGGAGAAAGGTGGTCTTAAGGGAGAGGAGGTCAAAAGGAATAGAAGCAATGGGTTCAAAAGGGGGTTTTCTGAGGGCATCGAGGACCGTAAAAAGGTCCCAGAGGGGGATGCGCCTAGGGGACTGGGCTTCCCGTAGAGCAACTCCTCTAGACACCTCTCTGAGCAGAAAGTCATTGTCAAAAGAAGGGCCCCCGAGTTGACGAATGGTGGTGCAGATAGCTGATCTGTAGCCCCGAATGGAGCTAGCCGACAGCTTAAGGGAAGAGGATAGGTGGGAGAGGAAATTTCCTATTTGGATGTTGGAGGGGCAGTCATGGGGAACAGAGTTATCTGAGCACCAGGCTATCCATCTCTCCCAACGGTAGTTGTAGAGGGACTCGGTGCTGGCTCTGCGAGATGCCGAGGTTAAGTCCCGTAATCCCTGAGAGGCCCCTGCCCCGGCTAGTGTGTCTAGGACGGACTGGGGTCTGTCCGAGTGGGGGGTAGCTGCAGATGTTCGCAGTTGGGCTGGCATAGAAGCCACGCGTGTAGGCGAAGCATGTTGGGATTGGAGTGAGGAAGACCTGACCGGGGTTGTCTCAGCATGTCCCAGCGAGGGCTGAGCCGGAGGGGGGGAACGTGGGTGAGGGACTTGAGGTCCGGGAACCAAGACTGGGTCGGCCACCATGGCGTTACGAGGATCAGCCTGGGTCTTTCCAGCCTCGCCTTCCTGATCACCTTGTGTAGGATGGGGAAGGGGGGAAAGGCATATGCCAGTAGGCCCGTCCAGGGGAGGGATAGTGCGTCGACTGCATACGCCTGGGGATCTGGAACGGGGGAGACGTACAGGGGCAGGCGATGGTTGAACCTGGTGGCAAACAGGTCGATCATGGGCACAAACCAATGCTCCCATACCCCCGACAGGGTATGTCTGTTGAGGGTCCACTCCGTGTGGAGGAGAGACTTCGACCTGCTGAGGGAATCCGCCAGGATGTTGCGTTTCCCTGCTATGTGTCTCGCGCGGAGGGTGATTCCCCGCGCGTGACACCAGCGAAGGAGGGCCTCTGTCCTGAGGGAGAGGCCTATGGAGCGGGCCCCTCCCCCTTTGTTGACATAGCAAGCTACCGACGTATTGTCCGTGAGGAGGAGAACAAGTCGGTGCGCGACCTTGTGTTGGAATTGGAGAAGGGCTAGCCTGACCGCTTCCAGCTCCAAGATGTTGATGTGGAGGCGTGCAGTTTGTGAGTCCCACTCCCCCGAGGCGTGACTCTCCTCCACGTGGGCCCCCCAGCCCAAGTTGGAGGCGTCTGTATAAAGTTCCAGTGGTTGGGTTGGGAGGGAGATGGGGACCCCGGTGGAGAGAGTGGTTGGAGTGAGCCACTCCTCCGTCGCCGAAATGAACCAGTGTCCGAGGGGAATGACCTGGTCCCAGCGGTCGGAGGTCTGTGACCAACGTCGGCGGAACTCCCTCTGAAGTTGGCGTTTGGGGACCCGCCCCAGGGGAATGAGGGGAGACAGGGACTCCATCATTCCTAGGAGGGAGGACAGGGTTCTGGCCGAGGTGTGGGGTGTCTGTGACAGGCGGGAGATGAGGTCCACTATGCGTGCAGACCTCTCCGGGGTCGGGGAGACTATCATGGAGATTGTGTCGAAACTCATTCCCAGGAAGGAGAACCTCTGGCTGGGAGTGAGTTCGCACTTGTTGGGGTTTGTGACAAACCCCAGTGTGGAGCACAGACTCAGGAGGCGGGTGGTGTGGGCTTGGCACTGGGCCCGGGAGGGGGCCAAGATGAGCCAGTCGTCCAGATACACTAGGAGGCGGATGTCTTCCTGCCTGGCTAGGGAGGCCATCTCCTTGACAACCTTCGTGAAGAGGAAGGGTGCCAGTGATAGGCCGAAAGGGAGGGCCCTGAACTGGAACACTCGGCCCTGCCAGACGAACCGTAGGAATCGTCTGTGGACCGGGTGAATCAGGATCTGAAAGTAGGCGTCCTTCAGGTCTATGGATGTGGCCCAGTCGAGATGATGGATGGAGTCTCGGATCTGGGTGGGGGTCTCCATCTTGAACTTGGTGGGCCTGAGGAACTTGTTGAGGGGCGAAAGATCTAGAATGGGCCTCCATCCTCCCGAGGCTTTTGGGATCACAAAGAGGTGAGAGTAGAAGCCGGGGTTTGGGTAGGAAACCTCCGCGATGGCCCCTTTCTTGAGGAGCTCTTGGACTTCCGTGCGAAGAGCTTCTGCTTTGGCGGGGGAGGGTTCGTTGGGGGAGGGAGGGGGAGATAGCATGAGGGGGGGACGCTCGTGGGCCCAAGGAAGGCGAAACCCTTCCTGTAGCACCGCCACTATCCAGGGGTTGAGGCGCATACGTCTCCACTGGTGGGCATGCCGGGAGAGGCTGCCCGCCCGGGGGGGCGAGGGTCTGGGCTGGTGGGAGGGGGATAGGGCGAGGGGGGGTGCTACCTGATCTAAGTCCACCTCGGGCTGTCTCCCTAGTCAGCTCCGGGAGCGTGACTGTTGGCCGAACCGAAAATTTTGCTGATGGGGTTTTGGCTTAGGCCTTGGGAGAAGATTAGGTCGCTTGGCGGGCCGTGCGGTGCGGGAAGGCGATTGCCTGGGATAGGGTCTGTGCCTGGGGAAGGAACGAAGTGGGGGTCTAGCAGGGCGTGGCGGTGGCCTGGGCGCAAAGGACACAGCCTGCTTGCGTTCCTCAACTGCTTGGGCTATGACGTCAGCCGAGTAGTCGCCAAAGAGCGATTGGTCCTGGCCCGGGATGCATCGCAGGGCTGCCTTAAGCGTCGGGGAGAGAGAGGTCCGCGCCAGCACGGCATCTCTCGCGACCAACAAGCAGTTGAAGTGGCTTCTGGCTGCGCTGTCCGCCGCAGCCGAAAGGTGATGCGAAATCCTGTTAACTAAGTGTCGCATGAAAGGATCGCTGAACAAGCGAGGGTCAGGCTCTTGGTGCTCCTCAGAGCCCGAGTCCCCCGGTACTGGGAAGGCACCATCATCCTCCGGCCATAGAGCCTCCGCTCGCTGAAGGAGCATGCCCAAGTAGGTGTGTCCCGCCGTGGTGTGGAGGATGCCCATCCTGGCTACTCGGTCCCATTCCTTCAGGTTCTTAAATGAGATGGTGCCGGAAGTAGGGGGGGGCAGGTGGGGGATCAACCGACGGTCCGACTGGGAAATGCCCATCTCCCTGGTCACGGGATTGTCCGTAAACAAGGAGGAGACTGAGGGGTTCTTGCGGTCCCCGAGGAGGAAACCGACCTGGGCTGCATGTGGGGCCGAGAGGGGTCCCTGTCCTGGTGGAGGGATGGCGTGCGCACCCCTGGCGCGAGTTGCTGGGCCTTCCCAAATTGAGGCGAGGGATTGGGGGGCAACGATCTTTGGTCTAGATCTCTGGGCCGGGGGGGACCGGCGAAATGGGAGAGGGAGAGAACTTCTTCAGCGGGTGCGGCCTCCCTCCTAACGAGGTCTGGTCGCCACCGTTCTATCGTGCGGACATCGTACAATGAGGTGGAGGCTAGTTCTTCCTCATCGTCCGTCTCAGGGAGGTACTGGTCCTGAGAGGGTTCATAGCACCCGTCATCAGGAGGTAAGTCGAGGGGTGCCTGTAGTGAGTCCCCGGTGGCCCTATAATCGGCGGCCGGGACATCGTCCTGCCGATCGGACAGCTCCCGAGGAGGGAGACCAAGGTCGACCCAGGCAAGTGAGGCCGGGTGCCACATTCGACCATATAGCTGGTCGTACTGGGTGTTGGCGTTAAGCCACTGGTCTCTCTCGGGGGCATAGAGCCACCGGTCCCCGGGGAGGTAAACGGGCTGTGGCGGCCCTGGGGTGTAGGCAGAAAATCCCCGGGGACCCGGGTAACCTGAATCACTGTTGGGGGGGTCTTGAGAGGCCGTGGCCTGTCGTCCCCGTCCAGGTCCGTGCACTGTACCATACACGTCCTTGGAATGGGCCTGGGAGGGCCATAATGGTATGGAGGAGGATGCGGAAGTCGAGCCCCCAACCCGCGAAAGTGCGGATTGGTCAGGATGCGGTCCCGTGTTCCTCCCCCTGGAGGAATATGTCAGGTTACCCTTGGTCCCGCTGGTAGATCCTCCCCCCGGAGGAGCGGGACCGCGGACGTTGCCCAAATGGGGATCCGAAAAGGTCGGTTCCCCAACGTCCAATACCCCTAGGGAAGAAGGTGACGTTCGATCGGGGTAGGTCGACCGTCCTTGTGCATGGGCACGGCCGGGCCCATGGCGCGGCGTGCCCGCACGCCCAGGATTATGGACACCACCGAGGTCGTGCGTCGGGGTGACCATAAGGCTGCTTCCGGAGTCGAAGCGCTCCTCGAGCTCAGGTGTTGGCTGCACCCGTGCCCGGTGGGGCCGAGCGCTATGAGTGGACGTATCAACTTGGGGGGAACAGGAGATACGTGACTCATCAAGGCGAGTGACGGATGGTGATTCCATCCCAGATCCGTCACCCGTGCTGGTCCGCGGCTCGGCAAGGTGCCCCGGGGGCCGAGATTCGCGTGACTCAGCATGATAGTGAGAAGTCTCCGAGCGAGTCCGTAGGCTAGAGGGCAAGCTGGCCGATGGAGAAGGGGTGGGGGAGGGCGAATTCCGTTGGCTAGTCTTTGCTCGGCAGGGCCCCTTGAGGGGAGCCTTGCCCTTAGACTTCTTGGGCAGCACCTTGAGGGGAGCTTTGCCCTTAGACTTTGCAGGCAGATCAAATGAAAGGCATTTTGAAATGGTGGCCGCTTGCCTATCAGCCTTGGGACGCCGCGGTCGTGCGTCCGTCGGTTTGGTAGACGAGGAAAGATCACGCGTCCCTTCCGCGGAGGAGTCGTCTCTGTCTACCTGAACCGTACGTTCATCGGTGTGAACGGATTGCTCTGAGATGGAATCGACCCGCGGGTTCTCCGGGAAATTGAGCGAACTCCGAGCAGTGGAGTGGCTCGACCCGGCGGTGTCCTTCACCATGTTGGGCACAGGTGGATAGAGCAAACCCGGAACACACGACCGCAAAGAGGAGACAAGGTGGCCGATCGAGAAAATCAATTAATCTCGATCGTCCGTGTGGTGTCGTGCAAAGTGCTCGAGAGATCGACTGAAACTCGAACTACCCGTACACGCCACCGGTCGGGTGACTGGTATGGCTATTAATAGCAATCTCTTTTTGGGCACTAAATCTTAATAAGCAGATCAGTGTCACGCACCCTTACTCGAACACGTTCTACCTGTGAAGGGTATTATTGAGCACTAAACCTTAATAAGTGGAACCAGCACAAAATGCGTGTTGAACCCGAGGCTCGGCAATATGGTGGGGGAACACGACCGGCGAGCGGTGCCGACGATCGCGAGTAACAAAGTCGCGAGAGTGCCGGTAAAAGAGACAAATCTTTTAATAAATACGCTCCCGAGAGTGCCGGTAAAAAAGATAATTCTTTTAATAATTTCGCTCCCACCAAGAGCCTCACACGGCAAAATACTCAGGGTCTAGTGCAAGCCACAACTGAATCAAGTGTAGAAACAAAACACAGCAATCTTAACACAAAGGCAAGTATAGGCGAGACAGAGCACAAGACTTATCTTGCTTTGACGGCAGGCCGAAGATGAATGACGTATAGGAAGTTGACACTGGCTTCTTCCGGGGCCGGAAGTGGGGGACATCACGTGACTGTCTTATGACTGCATTGGCCACGGAAAAAATTCGGCCTGACAGAGCTGGCTAACTGCCGTTGAATGCTATGGTCTGACATGGTAAAGTATATGACGCCAAAGAGAAAATCAGGACTCCAAAAGCACCCGCAACATTCGTCACGGCAGGAGGCGGCAAATCATGGCCAAGAACAACAGTGCCACTTGGAACATGCAGGCAGAGTCTGCTGGACAGGGCAGATGACTGGGAGTGCACTGCAGACCTCCCAGAATGGAAGAGTCACCCAGAGATCATCAGCAAGAGTGGCATGAGACCAGACATAGTAGTCCACTCTCAGTCAACCAAGCAGCTGATCATGATCGAGCTCACAGTGCCATATGAGAACAGAATGGAGGCAGCTCAAATCTGCAAGACTGAAAAGTATGCTGATCTGGCAAACAGCCTGAGGAGAGAAGGCTATCAGGTCAAAGTCCTCACTGCAGAAATTGGAGCTAGAGGGTTTGTTACTTTGTAGGAACGTCTGCATACAGCCTCATGAAGCAGCTCTCAGTTGCAGGGAGGGAAAAAACCAGAGCCCTGAAAGCAATGGCAGAAGCAGCAGAGAGGTGTTCAAGCTGGATCTGGTCAAGGAGGAACAAAAGTGAACTTCATAAGGCTTAAATTTCCTACAAATTTCAGGTGTCCCTGTGGCTCAGTGGTTAGAGTGCGAGTCATTGAGTGGAAAATGAGCATGTCCAGAAGGTCATGGGTTTGAATCCCAGCCATGGCTCGTCCCAAGATGGGGGAAAAAAAAAAAAAAGGGGGCAGCAGAGGGACATCCGGAGTCATGAACCGGGTGTGGCCCAACCCCCCTAGAGTGTCAGGAGATAAGGGCCGAAACACTTGTTTGAAGGGGGCTTCTCTTCTGAGGACTCTCTGCTGCCACGCTCTCCACAAGTTTCTTTCTACTGCTGAACTTCAGGTAGACGATTATGACTGTTTCACAAATTGCTTCACTGTGGATTCCCCCAGAGGTATCATCATCTATGTTAAGAAATCATTAAATGCACAACAGGTATCGCTATGCTCAGAACAAGCAAGTACTAAAGAATCTGTTTGGATTGAAATTCAACTGAAAGGTGGCGACTTCTTATTTGTAGGCTGTGCTTATAGATCACCCAGTAACAGCAAAGAAGAGGACAGTGCATTATACAAGACTGTTCTTGACGTTATCAAAAGTAGACCATATGTGCTTCTGGCAGGGGACTTTAACCAGCCTGATATTGACTGGGAAAGTGAAACATCGTCTCATAATCCCGAACACAGGGCTTCAATTTTCATGGAATTTTATAGGGATTCGTACCTTTTTCAACATGTGAAGTCGCCAACACATTGTTGAAGTGATCAGAGACCTACTTTAGTAGATTTGGTGTTCTCCTCTGAGGATGAGATGGTGACTGATCTCAAGCATGAATCTCCACTAGGCAAAAGCCATCATCATATTTTAACTTTTTCATTTAAGTGTTACGTATTATGTGATTCTGTACGGTCTAGTGAGTGCTACAACTACAAAAAAGCAGACTATGATAGTATGAAAAAGAGTGTAGAAGAGAATGATCTTGTATCTCAGATTAGAGACAAAAACATACAAGAAGCCTGGGACTGTATCTTAGGGACTGTAAAGGCTGCTGTTGATAAATGTGTACCTAAATGTAAAACTGGCAAAACCACGAAGAGACGCACACCTGTGTGGTGGAATGACAAGGCTATGCGTAAGATTCGTAAGAAGACAGAAGCATGCCAGCGGTACCTCCAGACGCATGACGGCAAGGACTTTTTGGAGTACTTCTTCTTCTTCCTCGTTCGCCATCCCGTTAGATGAGCAGCCCGGTGTCCTCGATGAAGGCTGCCGTCCGTCGCAGCTCCTCCAGGGTGCCATACAGCTTGGCTTCCACTGCTGTCGGTGTTGGCCAGATGAAGAAATTGCAATTCCAACAGGAAAATACTCCACCAACTTCCGAGCTGAGCGAGAAGCCCTCTGTGAGGCAGCCACAACAGTCTTGCAGAACTCCAAAAGAACAACAGGGCAGGTGGTGGTCTTCTCTGACGCTCTCTCCGTGCTCCAAGCCCTCAAGAACTCCCGCTGCAAAGAACAGAACCATATCACTTCAGCCCTTGTTGCCCTGAGTGCCAGAGTGGAGAAAGTGGTGATACAATGGGTACCAGCACACTGTGGCATCAGAGGCAACGAAAAAGCGGACATTCTGGCAAAAGATGGTGCACAGAAGGAGCAGGCCAACAACCTGGTGTCATACGATGAAATTAAGACAATCATCAAGGCACAACAAGGAATAAAATGGCGCCTCCTGCATCCCAAATACAACCCAGAAGACACATACCATTTGCTGGGACGACGGGAACAGGTCAAGATCTTCCGCCTGAGGACTGGACACAATCGCCTGCTCCACCACATGCACACAAAATTTGGCATTGGACAGAGTGGAGAGTGCCCTTGTAGTGAGGGACCAATGACAACTGACCACATCCTTCAAGTCTGTACGACGTATGCAGCATCCAGGAGAAAGTTTTGGAGTACTCTAAAGCGAGTAATCAGGCCAAGGGTGCCTGCCACAAGGCGATTAGGAACCATGAGAAGAATGTGGCTAGGGACGCAAAGAAAAACCCCAAAGCATATTTTGCATATGCCAAGTCAAAAACCAAAGTTAGTGAGGGTATTGGAGACTTGTTGGATAAGGATGATCATGGCAATCGTGTATCAGATGATAAAGGCAAAGCAGACATTCTAAATCCCTTTTTTTGTAATGTCTTCACAAGGGAACGGACTGACGATGTACCAGTGGCAGAGAAAAAAGATGTAGGTGACTTTTTGAGTGAAGTGTCTTTTTCAAAAGAGACAGTGCTAAAGAAATTGAGGAACTTAAATCCCTCTAAGTCTCCTGGACCTGATGGATTGCACCCATGTGTTCTTAAGGAACTAGCTGAACAGTTAGCGGAGCCATTAGCCATACTATTTGAGAAGTCCCTCTCTGAGGGCAAATTACCCAGTATTTGGAAAGATGCCAATGTTACCTCTTTTTAAGAAAGGGGAAAAATGTAAGGCTAGTAACTACCGCCCTGTGTCACTGACGTGTGTGCTATGTAAGCTTATGGAATCCATCATTAGGGATAGACTTGTGGAATATCTCGAAGAAAACGAACTTCTGTCTCGTTATCAGCACGACTTCATATCAAAGCGGTCCTGTACTAGTAACTTGCTTGCAGCACTGGACAAGTGGACTGAGTATCTAGATACTGGTATCCCAGTGGATGCCATTTATTTAGATTTCTCCAAGGCGTTTGACAGTGTGCCCCATCTCCACCTACTTGAGAAGTTAGTCATATGGTGTTAACTCGTTTGTGTTGAAATGGATTCGGGATTTTCTGATAGGCAGGAGGCAGAGGGTACGTGTCAAAGACAATTTTTCTGAGTGGTCACCAGTGGCGAGCGGTGTACCGCAAGGCAGCTGTCTCGGGCCCGTTTTGTTCGTCGTTTATATCAATGATTTGCCAAGTGTTGTGCAATCGCTTTGTGAGCTGTATGCTGACGATACCAAAGTTTTCTCTCGTGTAGACAAAGACGAGTTCATGACTCAGCTCCAGTCGGATCTGGACAGTCTTGTTGCATGGGCCGACACATGGCAACTTCGTTTCAATGCGGATAAATGCCACGTACTCCATTTGGGTCACAATAACCCCCACCATACATACTGCATGAAGAAACACGACTCAGATGATGTAGTGACGCTGGAGGCCTCTGAGGTTAAAAAAGATCTGGGTGTTTTAGTAGACAATAAACTCAAGTTTTCTGGTCACATTCAAGGTCAAGTTAAGGCAAATCGACTTGTAGGTCTCATTCGTAGATCATACAAGTATTTAGACAAGGACAGCTTCAAGTAGACAAGGACAGCTTCAAGATGCTTTTTGTCGCACTAGTGCGTCCACACTTAGAATTTGGCAACGTAGCATGGTCGCCCGGACAGCGGGGCGATAAAAACTTGATAGAAAGTGTGCCAAGACGTGCATCCAAAAATGTGCCTTGTCTGAACGAACTCATACATGACCAACAACTGAAAAAGCTTAACCGCCCTAGTATGAAATATAGACGGATCAGAGGAGATCTTATTGAGGTGTACAAATACACACACGTTTTTATTCAGTCAACCAGGACCTACTTCAGTTGGACACATCTGATGTTACCAGGGGCCACCAATTCAAACTATACAAGCAAAGATGCAGTCTGAGCCTACGACAGAACTTTTTCACATTCAGAGTTGTGGATAGGTGGAACACCCTGCCATCATCAGTTGTTGACTCTCCATCACTACAGGCCTTCAAAAACAGACTTGACTCGCATATGGCAGACAACAAATTTGCTGTGAGACTGGAGTAGTGATCTTGCCACCCACACTACTCAACCCACCCACTAACTGCAAAGTGTAGTTGAAGAAATCGGCAGAATTGTGGATAGCGTTTCAATCAGGAGAAAGGCCTAGTACAGGCCTACTAGTTCCTGAACCTGATATATGACCCGATATGATACATATTTCATGCTGAATAATACATAGAGGTAAATGTGGACATCGATGATTCACACTCTCAAAGTGAAGCAATTCTGTCTCAGTCTGTGAACGTGCCAATCAATACCGTCATAGGGGGCTGTTAAACATGGGCATTGCATTTTTTTCTTTCCCGCATGCAGTCTGAAATGGTCACACCCACCTCTTTCAACAGCGCTGAATCGGTTGATGGAAAGCAGCTCTTTTTCAAAGTGGTGCTGTCTGGTCGGGTTTTACACAGGGAACCTAAACTAGAGGTCTGCCTTTTTTGCTATATTTCGTGTACCACATAGCTGATGTGTAAGTCAAGGCCAAGTGACTTGACTACTTAACGCAACGTAACTTACGTATGGACACACAATACTGAAGGCGACTTTAGAAAGACCATGAGGGCTGTCTAGCCAGTCCCCGTTCCACTACTACCGCGATAATTATTAACAAACATCGAACTGGCCGCCGAGATGAATTTACTCAGAACATTTATCTAAAGAAATGTGAAGATCCAGATCTATCTTAATGTTTTTATGTCATACCTGAACCTGCGAAATCAGCCCTGGTTTTTCCATTGCGATTTGGGAACGTGCTCACGATCGCTCACGACCGCGTGCAACTTGCCAGTCACCGGATATACGTCATTGTCGTAGTTCTGCTCCACAGAATTCATGGTAAACAGACAAGACTTTTCATAGCGATCTAGCGAAAAGCTTTTATTCTTAACGTTTAAACCAGAGAGTATGGAAAGAAACCACGTTCTCCGCTCAGACACAATCTGCAAGCACAGAGACGAGCGCACAATACACACACACACACACACACACACACACACACACACACACACACACACACACACAGAGTTATACTAAATGCCATATTGAAGAGAACTACACGAACCATTTAAAGGTATACACAGACGGTTCTTGTATAAGCAGTAAAACAGGGTGTGCCTTTTTAATCCCTGATTTGAAAATTGAGAAATCGTTCTATATTGGATTACACAAGTCCATATTTACAGCAGAACTAACAGCAATACTTATGGCCTTAAATTATTTGATCGACTTCCCTCAAACTATATTTCAGATTCTTTTTCGTGTAGATTCTAAATCAGTTTTGCCGGCATTACAAGCCTTACAACTGCACACCCGGCCAGAAATGATTATGGAAATCAGTTGCTTAATACACATGCTAATTGTAAGGGGTACCCAGATAACGTTTTGTTGGATACCATCTCACTGTTCTTTATACTATAACGAAAAGGTAGACAGTGCAGCTAAACATGGCGCTAAGTGTGGTTCTCAGTCTGAATACCTTCATTTTCCTCTTTCCTTGCACGAGCATTACGGCCTACTAAG
The DNA here is from genome assembly GCA_033310375.1 of Conus canariensis. Lineage (NCBI taxonomy): Eukaryota > Metazoa > Mollusca > Gastropoda > Neogastropoda > Conidae > Conus > Conus canariensis. The sequence continues at coordinate 33,650,953 of CM065714.1, forward strand.
GTCGCACATTTGGAATGTTTTCCAAAATGAAGTGAAACATCAAAACAACCAAGACCGTTTTAATATTCAAAATATAAAAGATAACTTTATTACGACTAAAAAATACTTTCCTTAATGTATAGATGGAAACTTGATGCTTTCAAAACAAAATATGTTAAAAATATAGTTTGCATTTGTGGATGCAAAATATCTCCTAATCATATTCTTTCATGTCAAAGCTTGAAGATATTCATTCCAGTTTTATCGCAGAATAACTCGCTCAGTATATTCGATTCATCAGCTTTGACTTATGACTTTCTTTGTAAGTCTAGAGAACAGTCCAATTGGTCACTATTCATAATCTTTTTTTTTTCATGCGGAAGTGATGGAGGGTAGGGGGGGGGGGGGGGGTGATGTTTATAATTTTGTTGATTTTTTTTCCGCTATAATAATAGTGTAGCTATATATTCTTCCTACATTCAAATACACATACATTTTCACGCCTAAGCATCAATATGTATACACACGCACATGAATATGTAGAACTCCATACAGTTTAGACATGCACAAGTCTTACTCATGCACTATTTTTTTTTTTTCGTCTAATACCACGATTAGTGGAAAGACGTTAAATAAATCCCCACACACACACACACACACACACACACACACACACACACACACACACTTCTTTCTTGTTGAAAAGCACAATGCGTTGTTTATTCAACGCATTTTTCAATACAACACACACATTTTTCACAGTGACGAATACTGACAGTACGACAACGAACACACACACACACTTTCCGTACGGCTCCCAACAGAGATCTGTGGGATCGACATGTTGATTGATACAGCATCCAGGGGCATGACTCAAAATTACAAAGACCACGCCCCTGGATGAGTATAGGAGCACAGTAGCGTCTAAAGACAACAATAGCTGTTTTCAACAATTGTCACAGTTGATACTGTGGTGAGGATCACAACTACTTCCCTATGAATCACAACTGTTTCTCCTTGTTTTCCTGGTGATAAAAAAAAATTTCTCTGAAGATTGCAATTATTTTCCTTAGGATGACAACTGTTATCCTTGTTTTCCTCGTGAAATCAGATGCTATAGCAAAATGTTGTTAATAGCGAGAACAGGTATGATCGTTCTTTGCTATGATAAACGCAAAACAGCTATTATCGGCTTATGAAGCCAGTTTGCTCTTATAGATGTGCCACAAAGCTGTTAGAAGGTCTGCAGCTAGCACCACCGGCAGCAGATGAGGAAACTGTGACATCAGCACCTGGTTCTTCCCTTTAAATCAGTCAAAGGTGAAATCCCCCTTTGCTGAACTTGAAGTTCCTGACACCTCGAGTCGCTCCATCGAAGCAAATTCGGAACCAAACCACGCCACGAAGAAGATCATTTGTCCATAAATATTGTTGGTTTCAAAGTGGGGTGACTGCAGGCGGAAGTAAAACAAGAGCGAAAACAGAATTACTGGGCCGCCAAACGAAGGCACAAACAATTAACAAAATGAACACAGAGCGTTTCGACAGCATAGACAGAGTGTCAAAGATGGCAAGAAAAACAAAACAGCCACTGCCGCCTTTGTGGTTCAAAGATTTAACGCCATCACCTTGGACATTGTTGTTGTTCTTGATGTTGTTGTTGTTGTTGTTCTTGATGTTGTTGTTGTTGGTTGGCTGGTTGGTTTTTAATACCATGAACAACATACTAGTGGGTTGGAATTTCTTCCACGTGAAATCATCAATATACCATATGTGAAAACTACATCGGTTTAGTTAGCTGTCAGTGACTGATTTCACGTACTTTCGTCAGGTCAATTAGATTGATCCCCACCTCACACTCCCACACCCTGACAATTAGACGGGCTAGTTGCTTCATCCGGGATGAGTTTCAAACCAAAGAAATTACGAAGCTTCTCCTCACGGAAAGCAAAAGTGGTTAAAACATTTCCATTGGACGTAGTCAACTAAGCCATTCCAGCTTTGACAGAAGAATCAGCCAAGAGCGTTGGAAGAAACAGTGGTGAGTCCCTGATGGACACAAAGAGGGGAAAAGGAAACCAAGCAAATGGCAGAAAAAATCGGCAGACACTAGACCATTGTGGCCGCCTTGGCGATCACCAAGTTGAGCGTCTGCTGCTCATGCTGATCCCGAAGCTCCGCTGGCATCTACTGGTAGACCATGTGGATGGCAAAATGAACAAATACATCAGTAAAAAGTTAGGTCTTCCATCTGGTCCCACTAGCGTCGCGCTCTACTGTCGCCAAGCAAAGAGGTGGCCCTACAAATTCATCCTCGAAGAGTACAAAATGGGAAAAGTAAGGGCACCAACCATTATTGAGGACTCGGGAGACAAGGTTGAAAGATCAATCCACCCCAAGTTCAAGACTGGCAGAAAATGGACAAGTTTAGGAGGCAGAGGACATGGCAAAAGAGGGTGAAAAATCAAGATCAAGGAAATTACAAGACACACAAAATCAACAGACAGGGGCTGCGATTAACAGAAATTAAGTGATGGTCAAAAGCAAAAGAGAAGTGTGGTGATACAGATGTTGAAGGGAGAAGAGGATGCCAAGAGAATCCAAAAGGCAATCCAGCTAGGCCAACAAGGACCACAAACATTGGAAAACGCCCTTCAGTGAAGTCTGGTCTGGAAGAAAATATGACACATGGCACCTTTGAGGATGAGCTTCATCCTCGATCTGCTCATGATATTCTACCCTGACCATGCATGTCCGTTCTGCCGGGGCAACAAGCATGTCCTGAATTCATGCTAGATAGCGCTGACTCAGGGAAGGCACGCATGGACACACTACCAAGCATTTAAGGAGATCACAAAATGCGGTTAGCACAGCCAGAAGTTCCTGCAATGATGATCTGGAACAGCTGTAACATTAAAAGCATGGGTGCAGGGTTTACTGGATGGAGAGGATGACTGCAATTGCACAGGAGACTCTCCAGAATGGGAAAATTCATCTAGAGATTATCAGGAAGAGTAACGTAAGACCTGGCACTGTACTCTACTCAGTCATCAAAACAAACTGGTTCTGATTGAAATCACTGTGCCATATGACGTAATCCAGAGATCATCAGGAAGAATGACATGGTACTGGGCATTGCGCTCCACTCAATGTGTCATCAAAATGATTGATACCGACTGAACGCAGTGTTCTGCATGAAAGCAAAGTGGAGCATGCTCACATCTGCAAGACGGAGAAGTATGTCAGTCTAGCTAGCAGCTTGAGGGAATCACTAGGTAGTCATCCTACGTCCGCTACAACAGCAGAACTATTATCATCAAAACGTGTTCAACGGATTGTTATAAACATTCTTTCTGGTATCATGCTGCTGTTGAAATAAACCGTCATTACAACTGTGCAACCCACACCTAAAGAATCACCACCAATGTAAATACATGAATGCATATATAAAACCACAAAGAGCTCGAGTTTCATGTTATATTGTTCCCAATGAACATTCGCTTTACAAAATAAGCATTATATAAAGAGAGAGAGAGAGAGAGAGAGAGAGAGAGAGAGAGAGAGAGAGAGAATCCAGATGTCTCAAATTATTGTGATGTAGAAAGATGGTGGTGGCCAGCTCTTTTAAGTAATGATGCCTGGAAGCTGGTGACGGACTCATAGGTAAACAGTGTGGTCACAGGGGAATTCTTCTCTTTCGTTGTACGATCTAAAACACACACACACACACACACACCCAATCGCGCGCGCATACTTAAATATCTAAGTATATATGTTTTGCAGGTTTGAGTGGTGAAGCACCTGCTGTTGTTTCTGCTGTAATTGTCTGCCATGTTATTTGACAGAAAATGATTATCCTCATGTCTGGATTGCTGTTGTGGTGTCAAGAGTTTTGTCTGCCTTGAATAAGAAAATGAGACATAGTAGCTTCCTGCAGTCCTGGAAAGTTAGAAGACAAAACTTTTGCAGAATCACCTGCATGCTGCCATATATATCTGTAAACTCTGTGAGTGTACTCATCATGTGTGTGTGTGCAAGTATGCATGTTTAACAATACAAGAAGATAGTTGTACCAGCTAAACATGTAACTTTTGCGTGAATGACACTATATCTGGCTTCTTTGCAAAAAAGTTACGATAATATTTGTGAGAGACCTAACTGAAGTGTATCATCTATTAGTGTTCTCTCTCTGTGCTGTGGTGGATGTGTGAATGGCCAGGAACAATATTTTGACAAGAGTGAATTGTCTTGCTTCTTTGCCAGCCACCAAGAATACAGTCTAGAAAAGATAGCATCTTTTCATACACACACATGATGAATTGTTACTCTGTGTGTGTGTGTGTGTGTGTGTGTGTGTGTGTGTGTGTGTGTGTGTGTGTGTTCCGACTCTATATGCTGAAATACTTGAACTTTACCAGATCATGAAAGCTTCAAACCATGTGTTCACCACCAAATTTTTGGCTGTCAGATTGTTTGAAACGCTACAAGCAATATAGTTAATATCAGTTATCAGTTTTCGTTATAAATCAACTCAACATTAGCTAGTTATATCTAGATAGATTTATATGCAAGAGCTTTCATTCTGAGTGCACAAGTGTGTATGATATTACCATAAATGCAAATTAGTGCTGGTTGAAGTAGTTATAGATGTTAATGAATTTTACCCATGTCCATGCTGTTGATCATCAGTCATTAAATGCTTCTGTATTTGAATTAATCGGAATCACATGGTCTCATATACTGGTATTAGTGCTGTAAACAAATGGTGTATGTGTGTGTGTGGTGTGTGTGTGTGCACATGCATGCATGTGTACTTGTACGTGTGTAGGTGTTCATTAGCGTCCCCCCACTCTTCCCAATGTGTTAAATGATGACGTTGTTCCTGTGATAGTTTAGTGTATTGTGGTATTTCTCAGTAAAATGATGTAGTTTCAGAGATGATTAGTTTATTGTGGTAATTCTCAGTGGTACCAGTAATATACACTAACAAATGAAAATGCATCATTATCACACACACACAGGGAGAGGAGAAAGAGGTAGAAATCAAAGGTGCTATGTGTATGCTAAAAATTCCAGCAGAAGATACCAGATATACACCCCCCATTTCTCCTCAAGCCCCATTGTGGGTAACCAGAATGGCAGAGTGTGGAGTGTGCTGCAAGCAGAGTGTGATGCACGAATCATCGGGTCTGCCAGGGCTGTACATGCCAGGAGGCAAGGGTAAACATTTGATTGGCTGATATCTTCAATGGAATATACAAAGTTCCATTCAAGCCAGGTAGCTAAGGGTTTTGAGCACAAAGCTCAACTGAACATTGATTAATTAATTATTGAAAGTTTGGAGCACGTTCATGCTCAGACAGGTTAGCTATAAACCTAAAGCGAATACCATTATATGCAATTACTGAGGATCATTTGTGGTAAAATTCAGTTTCAAGCATCCAGTTATGTGGACGTTTATCCTTTTCAATTGTCCATCTGTACAAACATTAACTGAATTAAAAAAATAAACACAAATTTGCAGCAATTTGACTTTTAAAGACACATATATTTGTTTTTCTATCAGCAAACACACACACACACACACACACACACACACACACACACACACACACACACACACAGAGTGACACACTGCATCAGGCTTGGTATCAGATAATAAATCGTAGTTCATAGACTTTAATGTGTCATATATAATAATATACACATCTACAAGAAATAATCACAGATGCAATATTCCATGAAAGAAATACAAAGTGAAGTATAAAGAAAGCACATATCAGCAACAGGTTAGCAAACCAAAGTCAAAGTATAAAGTTCCAAGTAAAAGGAAAAATAGCATTAAACGGGAGTATCGAAAGTACTCCAATAAAGTTGAAGACAAAGTATAGGATCTCCACTATCAATCCCTGACTGGCCACACAAACTGGCACACTGCGTAACGATGGACATGTCTGTCAGTTCAGGAAAACTTCCAAGTGTTTACAGTTATCAACGCAGCTATATAGCGCAATCCTTCAATTTCAATTCAACAGAAATATGTACATAAAAAACGATGGTCCAGAATAACAACCTCTGAGACACAAAGTTTAAATCTTACACAGGCACTGTTGAAGCTGAGCAAACATCAAAACCCATTTAGGTATACCCCACATATGAAAACAACGATCATGATAATTCAGTTATACCCCCCTCCCTCCCCCTGCCCATCTTCCCCGAAAGCAGCATCTCTTCTTACACTCAGGATGATGAAAAGAAGTGTTAGTATGGAAAAAGAGGATCCTGACTAACAATCATTTCTGGAAAAAGATGACCTGCAATTCACTGTGAACTTACAACTGTAAGATTATGGCACCCCTAATTTGTGTTGACCCACAATACTGCACTGAAAATCCCTTCAGCTGACATGGTCCCAATAATGTAAGAAAAAGTGCCTAAGATGATTCTTAAAACACCGGTACCACCAAAAGTAGGTCTGTGAAATATTAACTAAATTTGAGACAATGTTGTCATGGAAGCAGAAAACATGTACATCCACTGTTTTATGCTAATTGTGATGAATAGGTCATGACTTTACACTGATAATTTCATAGCTGAACAAGAAAATATATTGAAATCAAAATAGTTTTTGTGCATTGTTCCAAAGAACTACTGGCATTCTTTTAATACCAATGGCTGAACAGTTTTAATCGTAACCTTTTCAAAAAAGTCATTTCTCATCATCATAATTACATTATATGTTACTGTTCTTTCTTTCTTTTATTTTCCCACCGTATAGTGTTATTCCAACACCAACACCCTGACTCAATTCTGTCTTGGCCAAAGCTTTAGCAATCCCCAAGAGCTTTTAGAGCCGAGACACGATGAAGCCATTTACTAGAAATCATGCACCGGTCTCAAGCCATTTTTGTATACTCAGTGCTGCTTGTTGTGATTGAACTAACACAGGAATTGAAACTCTCTCTGACAGTCATAATAGTGACACTTTAAAGACATTCCATTCCGCTTGATCTGACTGTGTGCAAGATAACTATTAAGACTTCCTGATGGCCATAATGGTAGTACTTTAGGTGTTCAGTTGTGCTTGAACTGACGAAACATAAGCAGTATAATACCCCATTAAGAAAGACCTGTACTGATGGCCATAATCATTCAGAAGCCAACCTCCAACCATCTCCCTTCTGTGACAGCACCAAAGACTCTGTGAGCACTGAATACCTTAACACAAAGGCAATGACAAACGAAAGTGGAAAATCAGGTTATCTTGAGAGTTGGGGTATAAAGGGCCAATGAAAATGAAATTTCATGATGATTGTTAAGATGAGGATGACACTGTTACTTCCATGGAGATCCATTTGGCTTTGAGACTGCATAACAATGCCTATAGCATGTGCATATGAGCTGTGAGCATTAAAGACACTAGCAATGACGTTCTGGAACTTCTAACAGCACTGTCACAGGCATCTTCACGATAAAGTACACGGTGCAGACTTGACTTCCAAAACTGAACCAACAGCTAAGTCAGATTTGGACAGAACTGGCTACAGCTGAAAAGCCTCACTGTACACTGAAACAGACGTGACTGGGAACAAACCAAAGACATTCTGGCTGGTCCATGATGCCAATTTTGAATTCTTTCACTAGAATACACTTCTGAATTTCTGGCTAGATCACTAAACAATGTAGACCAAACGACAGGACCTCTAGACAAAAACTTCTCTTTGTTCTTCTGTTTGCTTTAAGTACAGCATCTCATAAGACAGTGTTTCATGTCATGTGTACAGAAGATTACAATTGCAGTTTTCTTTGTTACCTAATATTTCAAGCCAAACATGTTTCTACTTACAGATGAAAGATTTTAGATCATCACATTCACTTGTCAGTCAAAACTGAGCAGCAGCAGATCACATACACAAACACAAATCAAAATGTCTTCTTTGTGGCTGTGAGCAGACAGGGAAATTTTGACTGTTCATAGTATTCAAAATTGTAACAATTTAACAAAGCAACAAACATAAAATTTACAGTTACACAATGCACATCTGCCCTCAGCTCCATAAGACACTTACATGCATATGTAAACAAAAACATATTCACACTAACAGAAATCCAGAGAATCAGAACTTGTGGGTACATATATTCATACTGTTATGATTCTTCTTTTTTATGTGATCATACATTTCATTCAAAACAGTTTTAGATAAGAAATCTGGTTCCTGTACTTGATCAAGTAAAGTGAACAAGAATTACGACTTCTGGCAGGCCAAACATCACAGTTTCGACACTTTCAGAAGAAGAAAAAAAAATCAAGCATTCATATTTTCACCCGACCCCTTTTTTCTTGTTATCAAGATGCTATATTACATCAAATTTTAATAAATCAGTTCCACTTTATGTACATCCTGTTCTGTCCAAAAGTCAGTAAGCAACCATCTTTCTTGATCATCTATGGGTGAAAGTTTCTCAAAGAGAAAATAAGGAATGAGGCCCCTCGTCCAGGGACTGCTGAAGCCCTGGCACGAAGATGTAACTGTTATGGGGCATGGGGAACAAAGCCCCCGAGAAGCACAAGAAGACATATTTGTGTACCACATTGGTAGCCTGTCCGAGGCCAAAGTGTGTCAAATATCCTATTCTGTAAAGTACACGGACTTGGCCTTGAACACCATTAGTTTTCACTGAATAGGATAACAGTGTAACGAATTACGGAAACAGAATATAAATATGACAGCAACAAAGCTATGAACATTCACTTTCCAATCTCTTTTCTTGAATCATCAAAGCTCCAGCTTCAAGGTATCAAACACACACTCACAAGCAATCAAAACGGAAGAAAAGACAACAACGATGAAAACCTGCAACATCACCTAATGTTCGTGGCGTTTTTAAAAACATCTGAAGAGGGTTCCCCTCCTACTGCCACCTCCCCTCCACCCTCCGTTGTCCTCCCAAAAGGGAATTCCTTATCTGGAATTTTTCAAGTGCCAGATTTCCCACCCTTGACTAAAAACTTTCACCCAAAGTCATCTCATGAAATCCTTCCTTACACGATTTCAAAGTAAGAATAAGCAACACATGAAATGGAGAAGCATTTCCTGACAGTTCTTATCAAGTCATTTCATTAAACATGATAAGAATATGGCAAAGCATTCTTGTTGTATTTGAATGTTTTTTCCCCATTAATTTCTTGTGTTTTAATAGCCTGGGGACGAATAAATAAGTGGAATGCCTGGCGTCCTCAGCACTGCCTAGTTCTCTCAACCTTAGGGGCATCAAGAGATTAGCTATCATGCTATGGATTTATAACATATATCTCAGTAGCCATTTACTGTCAACATTTTTTGCAGGACAGAACAACTTTTCCCTGAGTAGTAACAGCCCTGTGTGGTCGGTTGAGCGATAATACCTGTGAAAGAGACTTGATAGACCAGTTCCAGACTGCCTATTACTTCCACATTCTATGACCCTGCAATTATGTGATTTGAAAACTCTTTGAAAACGCAAGTGGTCTTTTGTATCCTGCATTAAAATCTCCACTTCTAGACCTCCCATCCCCAACTCAAATTGAAGGGACTTAAATTTTCTTGTTGGATTGATCTTGTTTCAAGTTTGCCTAAGAATGCTGAGGATAAACCAATCCATTTGTATTAGCCAAAGTGTCGGCATACCCTGATTGGGGGTAAATTGCTGATGACTATTGTTCATTTCCAAATAATGATCCCTCCCATTGTAGATCTCATCTGTAGGATTTCTGAGGCTTCCACTGTACTCTGTTATATTACGATGCAGAATCGCAACTAATGAGTAGGGGGAATCGGGAGGGGGAAGGGCGGCATCTCCTTTTTCGTGGCCTTTTCATGACATTACACTTGTGCTGCTCATTCTGACCACACTATACTAAGCCACAAGCAAACTTGCAGTCATAGCTCTAGCCTGGGAGTCTACAGCAAGCAATCAGTATTTGTTCCTTATGAAGCAAATCATCTGAGTAACTGCTGCTGAGTCACTAAAGTAGTTTTAAGTGGCTCCTGTTCTGGTCCAATATAAGCAGACATCTTCCTGGCTCCCTGCCTACTGCTTTGTCACAGAACCAGCCTGAACAAGAATTACCTTTCAGAGTACCTCCATGTTTATCCAAAGAACTTCCCAACACCAGTGACTCTCACAGGAATTCATTGTGGGCAAAATGGAATGTAATTCATTATGGGCAAAATGGAATGCAGAATAGTAAATGTTGTCGATCAAGACATGCCATATCTTTGTGATGCTCCCAGTTCTGACTGGACATGTTCTGCAAGTCTGAAAGAAACAGCTCTATTAGCAGCAGAAAGAATGGGTGTAAGAAGTGGGGGGCCGGGGGTGGGGGAAACAAAAGAGCAGATATCTATTCACGAAAAAAGAACTATAAAAAGGAGCAGATAATAATTTGGCTGTGAGGAGAAAAAATGGACGATGACAAACAAATCCAGACAGAAGCACACAGACAGTGAGTGAAAAACACTGCAGCATGTACAATCTGGTTAGATCTGTACATTTTTTCCTGAATGAAAACATCCAAAACAGACCGAAAGATATTACACAGCAGAAAAAGTAAACATTCACTGCATTTGTCACCATAAATGCAAACACTGAATAACACACACACACACACACACACACACACACACACACACACACACACACTTGGACTTTACAAAGAGACACACACACTTGCATAAATGCAGAGAATAGGACTACTGCCCTTCTTGTTTTCTACATACATAAAGGATTTCAATAAGTGGATACATCAACAAGCGACAGCCATACTGAAAACACACACGTGCTTAATGCTTACAATACAGAGTACACACTGGATATACCTGCCTACAGCATAATTATATTGATGGGCTGCTGCTGTGCATCTATACATAAAATCAACTTCCAACAAAGTTTCCAGTTTTGCAAATTATGACATGGACCAAATGTTTCAGACATTGTGCAGTATCACACAGCTGGACTGTAATAAATATTGAAACAATTCATTTTCTTTCAGATGCATCCATCGTTTGACACACACGCACATATACATATATATATATATAGATAGATCCGTGTGTGTGTGTGTGTGTGTGTGTGTGTGTGTGTGTGTGTGTGTGTGTGTGTGTGTGTGTTCAGAAAAAACACATGAGCTCTCACAGCATCCTTCAAATAGTCGGGGAATGGGTAAAAAAATGGAATGGATGTCAATTAAAGTATTGTGATATGTATTTTCTTCGATAGCTAAAGATTTTTTTAAAATTTCAAATAATGTCAATCATAAACAGAAAAATGGTGGGACTGAAAAGTGAAGAGGATAGGGCACAGTAAAGATAGAAAAACATGGTGTTTACAGGCAAAAGTTAATTTCATAAATCCAGTGTGTGAACTACAGGTACTCTGCTGCCATTCAGGTGATCAACATTCCAAATTTAATCCTTTACTTGGCAATACATTACAAAACCCTTTCTTGTAATACTGTTGAAAGATTGTAAATCAGAGTCAGGGATAAAACAAAGTATGAAACAATAAACATCAATTAAAAAAAAGTTGCTGAACAAAAATATAACATTATGTCAGGGATAAAACAAAGTCTGAAACAATTAAACATCAATTAAAAAAAAGTTGCTGAACAAAAATATAACATTATGAAAAAAAACTATAGATAACAGATAAAGTATATAATTTTAGAGTTAATTAAAAGAAGAGATCAACTGTAAACACAAGCATCCCTCTCTCAATCCTTCCTCTTTTCTATCTTACCATTTCTCAGGCACAGGTACAATCACAACCTTGGTCACAATTCTCCACTTTTTGGAGAGGAATATTCAGTAGCTTCAGTAACAGCAAAGGAATAGGTTAAACTCCTTTCCTGTCAAACAAATCCCTTCACAATCCTTAATCCGGTTCTAAGAGAACTACAACCCACACGATGCCTGACTTGCACTATATTGTCTCTGATCTAGGAATGGAGGCAAAATATGCGTACATGTGGGAAAAAAAGAACAGCATGTTTAAAAATTTACTGTGCTTCAGTTCAAGAATTTTGGCCTTGTACAAGTTGTAGTCTTATGTCCATCTAAAGAAATATCTCTCTCACACACACACACACACACGCACGCAAGCATGCATGCACACTCTGAAAAGAAAATAGTATTACAAATACAACTAAATGGTTTCACCAAATAAACCAAACAAAAAAATATGTAAGTAGTCAAAAAAAAAAGACCTCAATAAACAAAGAAAATATATGATTACTGTAAAAGATTGCTTGTATGTTCACTGCTCTTGGACATTTAGGCACGAAATACAATGCACAAAGATGCTGACAAACTGTTTCAACAGTTAGGATGCCTAAACATCTACCTGCATTTCACCTTTTTTGTGTGTGCTAATGAAATGAATGATCTGTTTCGAATGGTCATGCCCATATTCTTGTGCTTTTTGTCAAAAGTAAAGAAACAAAAGAAAAAAAAAAAGAATGGAAACAAATATAAAAAAAAATTAGCAGATATACCAGCAGCAAAAAAAAAAAAAAGGTTAAGATATACTGAATGAACACACTACACATCTAGCTCAAAGTGTTTTTAAATGTTTATCATACAGCAATGAAATACCTTTTATGAATTACCCATTTAATAGGCACAGGTAAAGTTTTGTTACGAATAAATTGCAAAACAAACATGATAGCAAGAGACAGATCTGAACAGTGTCTTTAAAAAGATTTCAGCACGCAAATACATATGGAATTGAAGGCATTTCTGAGATTACCACTTAAGAAAGGATTATGAAGGCAACAGATCTTGCAAGATGTACCCCAGCAAAGCAAAAAACAAATAAACAAACAAAAAATGTTCATTATTAGGTATGAAAATTTTTTCAGGAATTTGTTACTATGACATAAAATGGAAAATTTTTCAGTAGATCTCTCTCTTACTTATTTCTGCAGTATGACATTTAATTCTGCAGTACGACATCAATGTCTGAGATAAGGGGAGTGACGAAGAAGAAAGTAAGTGCACATTCACATCCATTTACATGCCAGTGAACAGTGTCCATACATGGGTATACTAATTCAATATTGTGTGACACTGTTCCAGTGCCGGAATTATTTTGTTTCCTACAACATTTCTATCCAAGGACACCTGGTATTTTCTTCTGCCTACCAGAAATCCCTTGCGTCCATCAAACTATAAACATGATTGATGAAGAGACCAACAGAATAATATTTGTGAGAAGTGTCTGTGTGAAAACAAACAACAGTCAAGACTCATAACGATAGTGACGTACATAAAAAAAAAAGAAGAAAAAGGAAGCAACAAGAAAAATGTAAGGCAGGGTATGATCACCAAAAATGGATATAGACAGTTACACTCATGAGGATAAACATGCACAGAAAACCAGCAGACAATGTTAATATTGTATGGCGCAACTCACAAAAAATTTGTAAAACAAGAAGGCATTGACACTAAAATAGCTTTTCTTCATTCTCAGACGATGCAAACTTTTTTCCTTCTTTTCACAGAACAAGCATTGCTTGCATCTTTCAATATATGATATGTTTTCTTCTTTTTTTCCAGACAATATATGTTACCACTGAGTTTACCTGAGTCCCTTCTTGACATACCAACAAACTCCAAATACAAAAATCTGCAGAGACTGCAAAGCCTGTCTGCTGTATATTCATGATATCAGAGGTATATCACATCTACCAGGCTTTCACTGGATGGTGGCTTCTGCATTATCCATTGTTGTAGATTACATTTGTTTCATTTTATGAAACAGACCAAACAGAAACTCATATATGTTAAAAGAAGACTAACTCTCATGTGCATTTACTAACAATGGTAGAGTATTTATGAGTATGGGTTTTTTTTCATTTTAAATTTTGTTTTAATACCCTAATGAATAGGCAAGCATGTTCCATTTTCTGAGAGATGTACAGGCTGGTTATAAACTTACTTCCATGTTTCTTTAATTCCTTTTCTCTGAAGACAGAATATAGCTGCCTATTTGGCAAGGAAATTACAAACATCTAGACATACTATCTCCTTACCCACTGAAAGGCACTCAGAGAATGAGCTTTTGCTCAGATGGGTGCATAAATCAGGTGACTCCCAGCTGGGAAACACAAATGTGGGGGTATAAGACTGTTAACCCTTTGAAAGCCAAGGTTACAATAGCGCTACAGCAAAGCTCAGCAGTGATGCAACATCTCTGTATCCACTCAAACGATGATACTATATGACTGACAGAGCTTAATCACTGGAAGAAGAGAAAACACGTTAAAATTTCGAACTACGATCATTTTGCGTAAATATTCACAAAGTAGCATGGGAATGGCTTCCGAAATGATGAAAATAGAAGCATTTAAAGAGAGTATATAATCAACTAGACAGTAACTATATGTAATAAATTGGTGCTGGGAACTGCTGGCAATCCAGATCAGCTGGCATGGAAAGGTTCCTGGGCGTGATCTGGCACAGTTTACAGAAATTTTGCTGTGGCATGCTAGGATTTTTTGTGTGAGTGCACAAACGAAAGAGCTTTAGTCACTGGCAGCTCTGCAAAGCTGACCAGGGATATTTAATAACTCTCCAGCCCTTACCCACAGAGCTCTGCCAAGATTCGAACCTCAGATCTTGCTGATGGAAGTAAAATTCACAACCATTCAACCACTCTATCTGCTGATATACAGCACAATGACATGACCACAAGGCCACATACCAAAGGTACACTGGTAAATAAAACAACATTCAATGACACAACCAGATCACAACTGCGTAACCGAGTAATAACACTGCATGGCTGTCATGTCACAGCATCATTGAAACTTTGATGTACTGACACAACACATCCAATTCACTGTTGCTGCACTGAAGCTAGACTTCCACAGGATCAGTGGCATCTTTGGGGTCAAAGGGGAACAGGTCTGGATCTCCTTCACTGCCTTCGTCTCCGTCCACCATTTCCCTGAGAGACAAAGAAAAAAATTTGCTCTTAAGACCACACACTCAGCAACGAGACAGCCATAGCTCAGACAGCTAACATTACATCTAACATTCCTAAAGAAACTAAAATCCAAATAACACACAAAACGGAGTGCAAAGTGATGCTTATTTAATACACAATACAAAAGTTTGCTTCTTCTTCAGATGTTATAAATATCAGACATAAAAAACACACTCAGCAATACTCCCCAAATGACTGTTGGCAGGAGAATGTTCTTTTGCATGTTTATTTGTACTTTGGCTTGTTTTCATAGCACTACTGTTTCTGTCTTCCAATGTTCCTAAACATGACTCCTTTCTCTGTAAATAAACCTTGCGCCACTCCACCACTCCCATCATAGGTACAAACAAACTCTTCTTATTTCTTCTATCCCCACTTCTCATTTCATCATCTCTAGGTCCAAACCCATTCACAACAGCCAGACAGCACAATTTTCCCTCCTGTCCATCTGTGTTTGAAACAGGCTACAAAGGATTTTCCTTGAAACTCAAACATCTATATGTATAAATATATTTATATACAAAATATAATCTAAGACCAGTTTTCCTTGAAACTCAAACATCTATATGTATAAATATATTTATACACAAAATATAATCTAAGACCACAGAACTAAAGCGTCACCTACCCTTCGCTAGAAGGTCCTGAAGATGACAGAGACCTTGGTCGGTCAGGCATGAAGGTGGACAGTGGTGCTGTACTACGATCACTGTAAGAGCTTGCTGGGGCATACACCTCAGTCTGGGGCATAGGGTTGGGGTCATAGTAGCGTCCATTGGCAAAATAGCCAGCAGACTTGGTCTTTGATTTGCGTGATTCACTGGTCTGGCGACTGACGGTGGGGTGAGCATAAACAGTTTTGCCATTGTTCGTGACACTTCCAGGAACGGAGGGGGTGCGATGAATAGTTGCAAATGTCCTGGAATACAAAAATTTATTGAAACAAGAATTGAAGATCAGGCAAATTACAAAGTCAAAGCAGTAACGTTACTGACAAGATTGTGACAAAGAACTATCGGTTACAGCAACTTGGTCCATTGTCACAAACTACACTGATCATGCATACATATAAAGATTAATTTTGCTATGAAACTTTTTAAACTTTTTCGCTTGCACAACTAATGTATCCCAACAAAAACCCATGTTCATGATGGTCTTTGCTTCTTTTGCTCTTTACTTTTCTGTCTGTTCTTCAGTCACCTATTTGTCTCTTTCACTGTCTATTCACAGTTTCATCTGTGTGTTTTTCCTTCTTGCCGGTCTTTATACTTCATTTCACCTCTTTGCTCTTGAGTTTGTTTTTGTAACATCTGTGCTTATATACATGCATACACATACATCAACAGGCAAACAGCGAAAGAGCTCACATGAACAACATAATTACCACTTATATCAATATCTGAACCAAATCCTTTATCACAACTGAAGACAAGACATCACCAGTCTTACGGAAAGATGGCCTAGTGGATAAGGTACTCGCCTAGGAAGTGACAGAACACCAGGTCAGTAGTTCAAATCTCCTCCTCTCCACTAGACCTTACCTGATGGTCAGGATGCTAACCTCTTGAATGAGGTGATAAACCAAGGTCTCATGAGCAGCACACATATAACAGAGGTAAACTGCAGCAACAATGGAGCTGTCTTCAGCCACAGTGAAGAAAAACTCATTTTGATACATGAACAGAAACAAACAAAAAAAGTAGACAATATGGGCTGAATATCACACTGAGAAATTTTTGGTGACAATAATGTAATACAACACAAGACAACACAGTACAATATAAACGCACAGTCCATTTTCACCTTCAACTTACCTGGGAAATGTGGAATCCTGCGGAGACACTGGCACAGGAACTGAACTGTATGGGTTGACCCCAGCACTGCTTGGAACTTGCAGGGTGGTACTTTTCCCCATGGGCTCAGCATACAGCGGGCTGTGAGGCTTGTCGGGGTCCATGTCCACGTCGATATAAGATATACGGCTGTGACCCAAGTCCCCCAGTACATCAGGACTCACAGTGTCAGTCTGGAGCTGGCCCAACAAACAATAAAAAAAAAACCTTGAAGAAACATGCGTAATATTAATACACTGTGGTTTCAAACTCTGTCCTTGAAACCAAACGCTTTCTTAAGAACTGCCATGAATGCTAATGGAAAAGCAAAGATTTACATGAAAATAAAACAAGAAAAAGGCAAAAAGGAAACTACATGAACTTACACACAAATAAAAATATTGGGGACACTTTAAAATCTGTGTCATTCAAGCCTCGACTTATCCTTCTAACTACTTTCAGCTTGCATCTGCCGATACCACTTAACTACTAATTTGCCAATATTGACCTGTCCGGAGTGATCTTACGTTTTGTTTCAAGCGTTAAAATTTGGCATTTTAAGACGTCTGCTGAAGCACCAGTGACAAACCATTACCAAAATGCTTTAAACTGAAATATACTGGTAGGAGAAAACAACTTCAGTTTGTATTAAGTGTGACAATGAATGACGGTAATAAGAACTGTTCATTTGACATGTTTGTGGACAGTTTAGTACCCCAAGCACAGCTCAACTGATGACAATTCAGAGAGTAATGCAGCTGGGTGGGTGAGCTTCAAATCACTTCAAGTTTATGTGGCAGTGTGTGAGGTGACCAAGAAGAAAAGACGGCTTCAAAGTAAGGATCGATTCAGGTTTTAAGAATGCACGTGAGCTGACAAGTGATTATTTAGAAGTTACAAACACCAACAAGACATTAGACATGCACTGCAAACTACCTGAATGACTTGATTCTGATATAAACGTTGATGTAGTTTGGACATGCAGGCCTTTTCTGTTTTCACTCAATTCTCTTTAAAACAGTACTCCAGTTTCATACTTTTGTTTGGTGCTCTAAAACAAAATAACTTTGTAAGTTTTGTGCATGTTCATTATAAGAAAAGAAGTTGGTAGTTAAAAGAATTGGTACATTTAAGGCCTCTCATGAGGAAACAACATATAAAAAAAAAACCCACCGCCAAATCATCTTCTCATTCACAGGTCTCTCTGACTCAAGTTCCCAATCTTTAAGTAGAACGCTTCTGTTACCCTGCACTTTCTGAGGGTTGAATATGCTGGGCCAGATTCCAATTCTTTTTTAACACGTCTGACACACAGAAAAAAGGTTCATCCAAAACTGTATTGAGTGGGAAGGGTTTTGAGTGGAGGGGAAGAGACTAGCTGGATAACAATTAAACATCCATACAACGGCTGCACTCACAACCTTCCATCTTACATATGATTCTGATGATAGCACACCAACATGCTCTTCTCTGTTTAACTTTTCTTGTTCTTTTTTTATCCTTGTTTTTCTCTTCCAGAAAGCACCGACTGTAAGCAGTTGCATTTGCTTTCTGTGAAGAGACCTCCTATGAAGTTTGCTGCAGATTTCACTACATTTTTTTTTAATGCATCAACATAAGAATTGCTGCACTGTTTACTTTCCTCAGATGTTTGACAGCATTGGCCTTATCTCCTCTTTGAGGCTTTACTGCCTTTTTCTTGACTGCACCGAGTCATTTTGAAGACACACACAATCTGGGGAATCCTGCATTTGTCTTTTGGGCTGAATCTCGCAACTGTTTTTAAAATGAACGCTAATTAGCTAACATTCACTTTGTGTAGAGATCGGTTTGTTTTATATCAAGAACATTTCTTTCTGTCACTTAGTGTCAGGCACCAGACTGGAACAGCTAACCTTAATGCACAGAGAAGACGGGGAGAACATACATGGCACACTGAGCCAGGCCTCACCTCCTGCTGCTGCTGCCTGTGGTCTTCCAGCATCTGGTGGGCCCACTCTATCAGGCCCAGGGCATCAGACGGTATGCTGGACCCTGTGTCCTCTCTGTGCAGCAGCACCAACACTCGACACAGTTGGTGGACCACTCCCCTGTCACACACAGAAGCAGGTAAATCAGATCCAGCTATGTTGTTTACAGCCCAGACCATCACAAAGAGCATCTCCAGGCTTTCCCAAAAAGGATTTAAAACTATATCAACAAAATACATCTACAATGACTCACTCATTGCATTTGTTGCCCTGCTGACAATGTGGAAATAATAGGCATCACTAATCATGACAAACAGAGGATAAACACTTGGAAAGGAAAAAAAAGCGATGATGCTCAAGAAACTCCATTTTTAACTCTGGACAAATAGCGCATGATGGAGAGAGAGGAGGTAAAAGTAAGGGCAGTCACTGAAATACAGCACAGAAGCTGAAGACATACTGTTTTTTTTTATTTTATTTTCTTCCTATTTTTTCACCTTGTATTTGCATATATTCACATTGCAAAAATGCTGACTGTGTAAGCAAGATATTTCTTTACATCTCCATCAAAACAATCTGGAAAAAAATGTTTATGGAAGAGTTAGAACACAGAACAAAGACGACAAAAAGACAGTAATAAGCTATGAACTTAAAATATTACTATGAAGCCACAATTATTCCTAATAATTCAGAGATAATTTGGTTATCCACCATTTTACAAAACACACCCTGTCAAATAAACCTGAAATATCACACTTCTACACATGCAAGCAAGCACTGATATCTATAAATGGGGAAAAACATACACCACACACACACAACACACACACACACACACACACACACATATATATATATATATAATTTTTGTTCTTTCTGTCTGATCTTGAGTGCTCTCAGTAGCACTACCCCCATGCCATTCATTCATCCTCCCAATACACAACTGTACCCAGGTTCAGCTTGTTGCAGTCTCAGCACCAGCACTTCACAGGAAACAATCGATATAGACAGTCATTAGGGCAACCCCAAAAGGAGACACTGCACTGCTTCAGAATCATTTCAGTAATATTCAGTAGTGCCTGTTCTGATCCAACACACCCTGGACATGATTAACTTATCCCCAGGCTAGTTACAGTGATTGTTAAGCTGCAGTGCCAGGTAAAAAGGGCACTCTTGTACTTACTTGTACGTTGGTATTCGTGGGTCGTCTGCATTCATGGCACGGAGTTTGGGTCTGATCTGTCCCAGGAGTGTCATCAGTGTTTCCTTGTGGGGCCTCAACTGTTCCAGTTGCAGGGCATACACAGCTGGGTCAATCACTCCGCTCTTGATTCCCGCACTCACTTCTTCATCTGCACAATGATTCACAGTCATGTATAAGATAACAAAGGAACGTGAGGAAATAAAGAAATGAATGTGTAAACAAAAGCTAATATTACTGAAGGCTGTCTACCAGAGAACACCAGCCAAGCTTACAAATTGATTCAGTTACATGTGTGCACAATGCCAGGCCTCAATTAAAATAGAAATGTGCCATATGAAAGCTGAATCAAAGAAGCTTGCAAATACAGGATTGAGAGGCATGCTAGTCTTGCCAGCAGCCTGACAGGATCTGGCTTCCTTGCCAAAGTCGTTGCCAATGTAACTGGAGCAATGAGGTTTGTAGACTCATCAGCATACAATCTCAAGGCACGACTCTTGATTTCTGGTAAGAAGAGGACTAAAACTCTACAGGCAACAGCAGAGGCAGCTGAAAAGAATTCCAGCTGGGTCTGCTTGAAGAGGAACAAAAGTAAGCTTCATACGGCTTAACTTCCCCATTTTGTTATCCAATAGTACGTGCTGTGGGTAAGACACCTGTCCAAAAATTTGTCTTGAGATGCCCAACTATTCAGGAGGTTCAGATTTGAATCCCAGTGGTGCTAAAAATATTTCTGGCAGCAGAAGAGCATCTAAGAGTCATGACTTGGAAAAAAGGGGAGCTTTTTTTCTGATGACCTGCTGTGAATCTCTCCCTAATTGTTTCTTTCTCCCCAACATATGACTAGACCAATGACTTCCGGGAATAGTCTGGAGAATGTTCAGGAAAGACTGATGACACTGAAAGATACCTGATTATGGGCTCTGTGGGGATACCTGTAGGGAATGAAATAACCAAAGGTTAGGAACCTCTTCAAAAATCCAGACACCGGAAAGAGATGGACAACATCTAGAAGAGTAAGAAGAATCTCATGAAACAGATGATGGCAGCCTCTGAGGCTGAAAAGAAAGGACTATTAGAATGGAAAGCACATCACAGTGCCCTCTGCTAAACAGAATTAGCAAGAAAGAGGTGCAAAACAAAGAAAAATAAAAAATGCTTCTTCAGAGACCCCTTCCAGTTCGCCAGCTATAATCAAGGACACTCAGTGTGGACAGAAAAGCTCTTCAGCATTTCAGGAAGACACATTCTGACCCTCAGAATGAAGCACCACTTCAAATCCTGGGCTTGGTGAGGCCTGCTGTACCAGTTAGTTAGTTCACATAAAAACCACCAACACTGGATGGGATATGGGAAGTTGTAAAGAAAGCCAAGGCTAAGGCTAAATCTTCAGCCATCCTATCTCTTGTATAAGAAATTCCCCACTGTCCCTGAGTGACTCCACAAATTGACAAGATCAGCATGGAGGAACTGGATGGTCAGCCACCAATGGACGATGATGCCTGATGGAATGTAAGGACATTCCCGAAGAGCAGAACTCGAGTGACATCAACCAGTTCAGACCAACATAACTTCTCACGTTAAGTGGAAGTTCTTCTCTGTCATGGCGGCAAGGCTGATGAGAATGGACAGCTGGATGAGACAATCCACAAAGAAGGTATTCTGGGGGGGGGGGGGGGGGGGGGGGGGTCTGGCTATGTAGAACATGCCACTATGATCTGTGAGGCAATTCATAGAGCTAGGACAGAAAGAAGAGGCCTCATCTAGGAATATGGCAAATTTATATGTCATCCGTTCCACACAAGATGATTCAACTGGCCCTCGAGATATATCATGTCCCAAACAATATCTATAAAATTCTTAAGAAGTATTTCCAAAGGCTTCTCAATGAAGCTCTGCTAGAAAGAATACACATCTGACTGGCTCAGTGTGAAAGCTGGCATAGTAATGGGCTGCGCTATTTGTCCCATTATGTTTGTACTGGCAATGGAGGTCATCTTGAAAGCAGCCATGAACAATACAGGTTAAGCAGACCCCAGGAATAGACACCAAATACCTGTCTGCCATATCAACCATACACAGAAGAACTCGGCAAAGCAAAAAATATAAATTCCAATCTTTGGTGTACCATTAAACAAAAAGAACAATCCACTTACCATATGCTTGGTTGTCATAGCTGGGTACTGGAAACAGAAAAAGAATTCATTAACCCGTTCGCTGCTTGAAAATGTTACAAACAAAGGCTTTCACAGTGCCAGGGAAATCTAATGATTTGGGGTAATAAATTAACAAAAAATTCTAGCTCAGAAACTACAAAAGATATAACAATGAAATATATATGATTTTTGAAGGAAATTGAATGAAGATTTTGAATCTGGGCTTCTTTTGTTTTAATTTTGATAATAAAAAAGTATTTAGGCAATTAGATTTGGATAGATTTTTTTGCACGATCAAAGCATATGTATTTACCACTACATCTTCACATCCAAACAAGAACACAAAGCAAAAAAGTTGAAAATAAAGTTTGTATTGTCACACTACGCCTGTAAATGAAAGTAAAACAATTTAGAAGTCTATCAAGACGCTCACACTCTATGCAGACAGGTCAGTCCACGACCACGCCCCCCTCTCCCCACCACGCCCCCTTGCTGGACTTCAACCCTCTCTTTCACTGCTCCTCTCCCCTACCTTTCCCTCTGCCCCGTGCCACGCCGCGAGCAGGCCGCGCTCCCCTCTCACGCTGACTACCACGTCACTGACCACTGGCACGCAGTGCAGAGTACACACAAGACGAGCTCGTTCGACGCTGGCAAACCAGTCAGCTGAACACACATTGAGGTCACACAGCCCGACACAATAACTGACGAATACGGTTGGCAATTCCATCACTATCATCATCTCACCTTCATGCTCGAGTGAGTCGTTGAATAAAAGATTATTGTCTTTGTCAAAAATCATTAGCAAGCCTGCTCAGCTGTGTAAATACGTTGATTTGGTCGCTGCGCTTGTCGAAGGTTGCGCCGCCATCTTTGCAAGCGAGACGAAGTGCTGGCTGGTCATCCAGTCAGTGATGAGAATAAATGGGCTTTCCCCTCACGTGTGGTCATTTACATATCATTTTAATACTACAGACATATAAGGCTTACTACGCACACTCTATTTAAGTCCGTTGATAGAAATAGTAACGAATGAAAATTCAAGAAAAATGCATGACGTCAGTGGACGGCCCATAGGCACTGGGAAAGCATTTTTAATGCGGCGTCAGCTGACGGCTTAAAGGCACTCTACGGGTTAATAAATACTGATCAAAAGAATATAATTTTGACAAATTATACTTACCATATGCTTCACAAAAAAAAAACACATATATCTCTCCACATACCTGTTACCTGTGGAGTTCTAGGACGGTCTCGGTGAATTCATAAAAGATCCTAAGATCCTCAAGTTACTCTTTCATACTACTGAGAATTCAAAGTCACCATACACACACTTTCAAAACAAAGCATACAGTAAACAAAAACATCAGACCTACAGTACTAGGGAACAAAAATGACACAACTGAATAAGAAGGAAACAAAAAGTAAGCTGAAGATGAACACTATGTGGCATAGAGTCAGTGCAAGGGAAAATGGCATACTCAGGCACCATGAAGAAGGGAGTGGTGCAGACTGGCTGAACCAGACCATTGCCTGGAGGGGTGTCCGGCATTGTAGAAATCCTATGCAAATTTTTGTCCTGACAATCCAACTCACTGCTTATACCCACTACTGCAGTTGTGATTTGGTGTGGTAAATGAAGCCAAATCAACACTCATTTCTAAGATAAAGACATTCAGTGACATGCCCCTTTCACAGGGTGCTGTGTTTCTGTGATCATGCTGGAGTTCTTGTTTGTACTATTGTAGTGAATATGTATTGTCTTTTGGCTTGTTCATTTCAATGACTTATTAAGGATCAAGAAAAAGGTGCAAGCTTTAGAACTTCTGTGATCAGATCAGTATGAACTCATGAAGTCATGTCCTAGACTCTTCAGGGTTTTGTTTTATTCATCCTGGGCACACTCTTTACAAATTGTTGTCATAAAAGCTGGCACACTGATTATCTCAGAAGGCAGCCCAGCCAATACAGCAATTCTCATGTGATGCGCAGCAGTGGTTAAGGACTTGCATGAATGAACAGGACTTGAAAAAAGACAAATAGTGGGAAAGCAAGGATACTTAACTTTCATCCTCCCCATCCACATCTTTGTGACTTGTCTGTTTGATGTTGGAAAGACAACCTTGTGCATTTCTTACAGACTCGTAAGATCAAACTGTTCGATACTGCAAACACAGCTGTACACATTTCTCACACTAGCATGACCCACCTTTTTTATGCTGCCCTTCCCCATATCAGGCGATTTGTACTGCTGGTTCTGCAGACTGACATTTTTCCTGAAACCGTAAAAGCTCATGGATCACCAAGTTATTCAACAACAAACAAAAAACCAAGGCCTCATACACATAAAAACCACATGTTCACTATATTACTGAACTGAAAAAAAAAAACAACTAAGATTCATACGCATTTTTTCTAATATGCATCCCTCCCCCCCCCCCCCCCCCCCCCAAACACTGCAATGGATTAAAAAATCAGGGTCATACACAAATTCACTGCGTTCAATCGCAGACATATGCCTTGGCATGAACATAGTATTGTTCTAAGTCATGTTGGCCAGTATGGAAGAGCATCAGCAGAGTAGGAAGAAACACCTCTCTCGCACTTTCAGTAAAGGGAAATAAAAATATTTTACGTGGCACATGACACAGATGCACTAGACCTAGGACTGGTATCATTTTGTTCTGATGACAATTGCTGCTTCTTCATCTTTCTTTCTCTCTCTGGTTGATGTGAATGTTGTTGTCTGTTTAAAAAAAAAATCAGAAGTGTTGATTTTTGCTTGAAAAGGTAGTTATCTATTCTTTCATTTAGATTTCATAGATTCTTTTCTGCCTTAAGACAATCTAAAGGTCTCAAAACATTTCTTTTTTAATTGACAAAATGGATATTTCTTAGTGCTTTCCGACTCATTCAAAGTGCTTTTCAACAACAAATAGTTTGTGTCAAATTTTCTCAATTCTCCTCAAATTTACTAAGCCTGTCAACTTCGTCTACTTGCTTTGAAACAAACCAATTTTAAATGGAAAGGAAATAACGTTAAAAAAGAGATTGATAAAATGAAAACAAAACAAGGAGAAAAAAACAAACAAACATCCTCCAAAAATATTCTGGTCATAAGTAGTTGTGCACCGTTCACTCAAATCTGGAAATTTACTGCATGTGCCTTTCTCAAAACTGCTTTTGGCATGCATTTTTCAGCAAAGTCATGATAATTATTAGAAACAAAGTTTTGACTAGTCATTTTCTTGCAATGCTTTAAACTTTAAGGTTATGTGTGGGTGCAGGGGGAGGGGAGAAAGTGGATGTGGGGGGAGGGGGGAGAAAGGAGGGGGAGGGAAAGGAGGGAGAGGAAAAGGAGGGGAACGGGAGGGGAAGGGATGGGAAAGCATACCTACCTGGTTCTCCTGATGTAGATGCAGACAATTAAAATGGCAAGGAAACACAGCAAGAGACCCGCCCCCACTCCTGCTGCGATGCCAATGATCAGCTTCTTGTCACTATTCTCATCTTTCTCGGCTGCAACATACCCAGGTTCATATACACAGACAGGCATAGAACGGTTTGTCACATTCACAAAAACAAAGTGCACCACAACATAAAAATAATACTGCACACACACTCTCACTCCCTCACACACCACACACACACACACACACACACACACAATGCAAATGCAAGCATGCATACACAAACATATTTCTGGACTCCTTGTCTTATCAACATTAAAAAAAAGGTTGTTTCACTGTCTGTTATTTTCAATTTAAGGGAATATTTTCACCCTGATCTGAAAATGTTAAAGGATGAAAAAAGCATACCTTGCCCGTGCAGCGATCAACATGCAAGTTAAAATTCTTTTTTTTCAGATTTTTCTAACTACAGGATGCTGCATGTACCAATCGTAGTCTTCTCTGCTGTAGATCTTCAATCTCTCTTTCTTGTTTGAATGAACATTTTTGTTCAACGAAGTAACAGCTGCTACACTTCTTTTTCTTCCTATTAAAATCAGAGATGACTGTCCATAGATGTAAGGCAAGAATTAGACTATGAAGTTTGAATATTTGTACTAAAATAAACCTTATCAATTCTTTGGGATGTCTTTTCCTTGTGATAATGTGCAATGTCATTGGTGAATGCGTTTCCTATTGAATAATGTTGAACTTGCATCCTTTATCAGTGCACTGTCTGTTGACAGGCATGTCCTTGCCTGTTTTTTTTCTTCTCCTTATTCAATGAGTTAAACAGACATACATGATTAAAAAATGTTTTTTTTTTTCAACTAGCACAAAGACTGGAAATGTGAAAAAAATAAGCACAAAATCTTAGCTTGCAAGGGCAAGGTATCTGGCTGTACTGTGTTCTTGCTTTATTTTTCATCTGCTTTTCTCTCCCTCCACAGGCACGTCAGAATCCCCCCCCCCCCCCCCCACCCACCCCTTTTTTTTTCCAAACTTGATTTAAGCTTCTCTGCAGAGATACTGCAACATGCTTCCCTTGAAATACACAAAAATGGATGAAGCATGTTCAGGTGACCATATTAGGACGAACAGGACAAACTTTCGTTCACTCTGCTTTCTCTTTAATCCCAGCTAAGTGAAAGCTGAAGCCCAAAAGTAGTAGAACTGCTTCTGTGTACAGTGTTGTTAAGTACAGCTAGAGTGTTAATATGGCTGTCTAAGTAGCTTGCCCATATTACATAGTATCAGAAAAATTCAATGACCGATGGCAGGAAAATTTCTGACTTTCCAGTTCATTTTTGTTTCTTTACACTAAATGAACTCTACGCACTTTAAAAGAATGATAAAAAGCGCAATACAGTCAAACCTCTATTATAAGACCCGCTGTTAAGAGACCTCCTCTCATTTAAGACTGAATTTTTTTGCACGGATACATTTTACTATTAAAATGACCCCTCTTAAGCGACTTCCTCTAAAACGCGACTTGCGACCTCCGTTTTGTTGAAATTTATGACCATGACAGCATTCGTGTACGACTATGAGTCTAAGGAAACAACTGCAGACCTGCCCCAATCAAGAGTTGCTTCCCTTGTTAAAAGAAAGATGGCGGAGATCGTAGGCAAAACATGTGGAACGCGAAAGAGAAAGCCACTAAACTTAGAAGAGAGAGGGGAGGTTATTAAAAGAAGTTGTGGAGGTGAAACTGCAATATCGATTGCTTGAAGTTATGAAGTTGGCAAACGCCAGATTCAAAATATAATCAAAGATCATTCAGCATTGTGTTCTTGAGACTTTGTGTGCTTGGAGAATTCATCTGTGAGAAAGTGTTTGTTTCTACAACTGTCGGTGCCTACCTCCATTATAAGACCCCTCCAATTTATGACCGAATTTTTTGGACATTTTGAAGGTCTTATAATAGAGGTTTGACTGTACAAAAAAGCGCAACCTCATGCACACACTGAAACTGAAAGAAGTGAATGTCAGCTCCAATGTGTGAAGTACTTACAAAATGTGCATCATCGGAGCCCTACATTTAAACTGCAAGCGTAAAGAAACATACTTATACATTCAGTCTCACAGAAAATGTACACCTGCATACACAAGTAAACAAACACATATTCACAAATAACACACACACATACAAAGTGTGCACACACACACTCAAACACAAATCTGTACATGAACGCATGCATACATACACAAGCAAAATTTTACATACACTCTCTTCTGACTTACGCATGCAGATGGTTCCCTGCAAAGGACCTTCTGTATGGACCTCAGCATACCCAGTACATCTGTCTACACAACTGCCATCATCTGACAGAATGAACTTCACACATCTGAAAAAAAAAAGACAATTGTGAGACATGATTTTCGTTTTATTTACATAGGCTTTAATCATTTGCTATACAACTCAACATGTCAATATGCTGTACATAACAATATGCTGTTCTTATACTAAAATTGAATGAACCTAAAGATTTATGATGCATATAATATATATATTTTTCATATATCAAAATTGAATGTACTTGAAGACTTGATATAAACTTCGAAGTAATAAACTGCCATTTTTTGCCCCCCCCCCTTACACATTCACATATACAAAGATACAGCATAGATTTTAATTTAAAAAGACATCAAGAAACAAACAAATTAACCAAATCTGAGGGAGAAAAAACAGTCGACTATGGAGCAAGCATTCTGAAGTTCTGACTACAACACAGAACAAGGCACTGAGAAAAAAGCTTTATTATCTATTTATTTTTTACATATTTGTGTTCAAGATACTGTTATTTTATCTGGAAATCACACACACACACACACACACACACACACACACACACACACACACACACACACAACAAGCACACATCACACACATTGTACACAAACTCCATTACTCTTTTATCTGTAACTGGTTCAATGTCTTGCATATGGGTGGTGTTGACAAGTTGCCAAACCTTGTGACATGTCAATGTAAAACAAGAAAAAGAAAAAACAAAAAAAAACTCCCCACCAGCTGTGTTTTTAGTTGTGGGCAAGTGGGCATTAAGAATGAATGACAGAGAGACACGAGACAGAGAGAAAGAGACAGACAGAGACAGAGAGACACGAGACAGAGAGAAAGAGACAGACAGAGACAGATGGGCAGTGACTGAGATAAAAGTGCAAAGATTGTGTGTGTGTGTGTGTGTGTGTGTGTGTGTGTGTAGGAGAGAGAGAGAGAGAGAGAGAGAGAGAGAGAGAGAGAGAGAGAGAGAGAGAGAGTCAGACAGACACAGAAAAGAGAAAGTGACTGTGATATAGATACAGAGAAAGGGGAGGGAGGAAGGAGAGAGAGAGAGAGAGAGAGAGAGAGAGAGAGACAGAGACAGAGACAGAGAGACAGACAGAGATAGAGACAGAGGAACAGACCAACACAGCCTGAGCGACCTTGCATGTATATATTCATGTCAGTAGTTGCCACTATATTTACTACACACATTTCAACAACATACATATACTGTCATAGAGAGGAAAACTGTACAACAACTGAGTCACCTTATGCAAGAATTCGCTACAGCACAGACCAGGCAATCCCTTGCAATGCAGCTTTCTGCAACATATTTGTGAGGGAATGAGAACAGACATGTGCATGTCCTTTAACCCTGCTAACTGCACATGTACCCATGTCAAAACATCCATCCACATTTGTACATAACATACATGCATGCCACTCAAAACATTTATACATCAAACCTACTAATAATGACACTTTTGCCAAAATTCCCAGACAGGTCATTTCATTTCCTGCTTCAAGTTACAGATCTATTTATTTACTTTTACTTTTTTTTTTTAAACTTTTGTTTATACACTCAGTGCTATGGTCCTTTTTTCTTTCATGGTAAACTGTGCAAATAAGATGCACATCTTCATTTAAAAATGTACAACTACATGGTGCTCATAAGAAATGTAACTGTACGCTATGAAGATCAAATGATCAAAGAATGATTTGCTGAGAACGCACTCTAGCAAGTTTATGGACCCCAGTGAAAAAAATATGATGATCATTCTTTTTTGGAAAATGAAAAAATGTACCTATCACACACACACACACACACACACACACACACACACACACACACACACACACACAACAACCACCACCACCAAGAAGCATTTTTTTTTTTTTAATGTGAACATACAGCCTTAAATGATTGAGCAATCAGCAATTTGACACCTGAATAACATTAGGTCTATGGAGGAAAAAAGTTAACTCTCATGCACACATACATAAGCTGATAAGCACATGTACACACACACACACACACACACACACACACACACACACACACACACACACACACAAATACATGTCTGCTTAACAGCTATAAAAGGAAACCTACTAAACTTAACTGATACACTGATAGCCAGAGAGAAAAAAAACCAAAAGGAGTGCCATGCATATCTTGCAAAACGATTGCAATAGAGACACAGAGACTCAGACAGGATAGTGTGTCACCGACACCTGGTACAAACAGAAAGACAAGAGAAGGAGGAATGGTGGGATAGAGGGGCAGAGAGAGAGAGAGAGAGAGAGAGGAGAGAGAGAGAGAGAGAACACACACACACATACACACACACAGAAACAAAGAACAACAGAGACAGAGACTGAGAGAAAGAGAGAGGGAGAGAGAGAGAGAGGGAGACAGAGACAAGAGGCAGAGGCAGAGACAGAAGAAAAGCAAGAATTGTAGATGTCTACCTGAATTCATCTATATTCATCTTTGCAAACATATTCAAGCACAGACACACACACACACACACACACACACACACACACACGCACACACACACACACACACAAGAGTTACACAATCTTCCATGTCTGATGTGCATGCAAATGTGGTCCTCAATACAGACACCCATATCCAAAAAAAGAAAAGTTCCATGGTGCCAACCAGCAGAGCCTACTGTTTCTTGTCCATTTGCATCAATCTTTAAAACAGTCAGATTCCTAATCATCAGGCCAATCCAGCTTAGCTGAAGGGAACTATAAAGAACACAGCCTTCTATCTCTACATAGATATTAATTTTAAAGTGAGGTGAGGGGGCTGGAATAGCTCAGTGGTAGAACACCAGACTTGTAATCTTGGTGATCCTGGGATTGCGGGTTTGAATCTCCGCCGGGCTGTTTCGGTATAGGGGGATTTTTCCCTCGGAGTTAACACTGGTTCTGTCTCCATTTCCCATACAGTCCTTCTAATGAGAATATAAACCAAGGTTCCGTGTGTGAACGCATGCATAACATCTTGCACACAAGTAAAATCCCATCACCAAC
>CM065714.1:33686898-33824398 GCA_033310375.1 Conus canariensis
ACTTTTAACCCAATTACATTTCCCTCTAAAGTGTGTTTCACATGGACATGTTTTACAAGATGGTTAAACAAACTATTTTGATTAAGCTGTTTACGCAGTCATACCATGTCAAAGCATTCACTGCAAAGAAATCAACTCACTATAAGTGAAGACTATGTTGTGCAATTTAAATACACACCATAGGTGAACCAAAAAAGTATCTAAGTCACCAATGTCTTTGTCTAGTGGAGTGGCATTTGGAGAGAGAAAAATCTCCACATCCCATTCATCTTCTGTAACAAAAATTCTTTTTATTTTTTTACCCACCAGAATATTGCCAATACAATTTCTGGTAAACATGAACTTCCTCTCAAAGTCATCAGATGCTGTATCTTTATCTGGTGTGGTGTGTCTTAAACCACAATGTCCTTTCTCTGTCCTTGAGAGGGCACTGACCGTAGGTTTCACACCACTATCCCTCACTCCCCTTTCACTTCTTCCTCCAAATACGTTCTGGATTGACAATGGGAAGGAATTGACTGACCACATAAAATCTCTTTGCACCAGCCGCCGTGGCGAAGTGGTCAGCGTCGCGGACTCCCGGCTGGGAGGTCGTGGGTTCGAATCCCATCAGAAGTCATGTGGGTTTTTCTGCCCCGACCGGCTCCTACCCAGAGTTGAGTTGCTGCGGACTCAGTTGGGAAGACTGGGACCACACAGTCGAGTTTCATCCACTTAATGGATGCGTTTCTGAGAGTGTTGCTCAAATTTCCTGACCACCACTGCAGGTGCCTGTATCTCTCGGGCCTGGTTGACGCCGGGATATATTATGAAAGGAAGCGTAGAGTACAGCCCTGTCATGTAGTCTCAGACCGAAATGGAAATCCGTAGCATCATCTTAATCATCCTCATTCTCATCGATCAGCATTAAAAAAAAATGTCTCAAATTCTGTGGCCCTTCATGCCCTGCTCTCATGGTGACCTCAATTTCGACGTCCTCTCCACGTCTGTGGCCTTGGTTTGGTTCCGTCGGGGTCACCGGTATCGGCGAGTCCATGGGAGCTGTCGTTGGACGGACGTGGTGGCGCCCTCCGGAGGGAGAGCTCACTCACGCCGGCTCCGCGACTAAGCAATTATTGTCGTCAGTAGGGGGCTTAGTAGGTGGTGTCCTGCGTATGTTAGATCAGAACAGGCGCCACTGAACA
The DNA here is from genome assembly GCA_033310375.1 of Conus canariensis. Lineage (NCBI taxonomy): Eukaryota > Metazoa > Mollusca > Gastropoda > Neogastropoda > Conidae > Conus > Conus canariensis. The sequence goes on from CM065714.1 coordinate 33,688,083, forward strand.
CCACCGAAGTGACTCGGCAGCAGTGCAGTGTCTCCTCCGGTGGGTTGCCTCTTGACGACTTGACATAGACTGCTCCCTGTGGATTGCCGGTGCCGGGGCTGCGGCGGGGCCGACCGGGCTGTGGCTGTGGACGAGGTGTCGGAATGAGCGGCGTGGGTGCACTGCCTCTGAGGTGACCCAGAGGTTGGAACAGCAAAAAAAAAAAATAAAAAAAAAAATAAATAAATAAAAAAATAAAATCTCTTTGCCCTGCTGTGCCTGACTGAGGACAAAGAGCTGGAGAGATCCCAATGAGACAAAGGCATGCCACGCTGATGACCTATGGTCACAGGGCACCCAGTGACATTGATATTCACTCAAAGTTTCTAGTCAACAGACTATCTTGTGTGTGTGTGTGTGTGTGTGTGTGTGTGTGTGTGTGTGTGTGTGTGTGTGTGTGTGTGTGCATGCACACATGCATCGCACATACTTGTTTGAGGACATGCATGCTCTTGTGCATGTATGCACACGTGTGCATGTATCTGTGTTCAATTTGCCAAAGAATTTTTTTTTTTACTGTTGATTCCCAAAACTGATAGTGATCACTGATAGATCACATATCAAAGACCCAGCAAGACTGGGATTATCTGATATCCCGTTACAACTGGAGATAAAAGAGTTAATCATGGAGGGTGGAAGAAGACGTTCACAGTCAGTGCCCAAATCAAAGTACCTCAGTCCTAAACACAGCAGAAACAACTCACTATCTCAGGCCCAAAATACTCCGAGTGCCTGTGTGTACACGCATCCATGCATCCGTTTGTGCATCCACTGTGTGTGAGTGCATACATGCAAACATGTCTGTGGATGTGTATGAATGTTTGTGTGTGCATGTGCATATATGTGTGCGTGTGGATGGACAGGTGCATGTGTGTATGTGCATATACATATATGTGCATGCAATGTAGACTTCGTTTTGAAAAAAATGTTTGTTGGTGATTCCCAATAATGGTACACCTATGATATTGACAGCATCATTATTTTATTTCTGTCTTGTGAAGAGAGAGAGAGAGAGAGAGAGAGAGAGAGAGAGAGAGAGAGAGAGAGAGAGAAGGTAAGGTAATGTTGCTTATAGCCCAGCCGACCACAAAGGGCCATATCAGGGCTGTCACCATGTTAAAATCAACTCACAAGTCATCAACAACAAAAGAAAAAAGAAAAAAAAAAAGAAAAAAAAAACCTTTATCTCTTTCAGAAATTCAAAGATCACGTCAGGTGGGACATCTCTGAACAGGGTTTTCATGGAGTCTGCTCTAAAGTGTTTATGTCTCACATCATGCAAGTCCCAACAGTCTAAAAGAACATGTTTCACTGTGAGTGGAATGCACCATGGAGCTTCTTCATCTTCTAAAAGATAAGAATGGGTGTAAAACGAGTGGCCTGTGTGCAAACAGCACAAGACTGTTTCTTCTTTACGGCCGCCTCGGGAACATGGTAAAAATTCTTTCAGGTTTGGACGGATTTTAAATAGTTTGTTATCCGTCTGCTAGGTCCATTCCTCTTGCCAGAGGTCTTTGACATAGGCCTGTGTTTTGGGTTTCAGATCAGTGTGAGGAATAGACAACCTGCTCAACTTTTCCTTTGTGGCATTCTTGGCTAGCTGATCAACCATCTCATTGCCTTGAATGCCCACATGGCTGGGAAACCAAGCAAAAACTATGTTGTATCCGTTTAATTTTAAAGAGGTGTATCGTTAAAAAAACTTAAACAGCTGAGGGTGCTTGAGATTACGGCCAGCAATGGCCTCCAAAGCAGAAAGAGAGTCTGATAAAATAAGGAAATCTTTATGTTTCCATTTGCAGATCATCTGAAGCGCCAGGACCAAGGCTGTCAGTCTCAGACAGACAGACGAGAGAGAGAGAGAGAGAGAGAACTTAGCAGTAAGGCACCCGCATTAAAATCTGATAACTAAGAAAACAATTTTAGAGTACTTAACAAAAGCACACCTGCTCCTTCTTCAAGCACCTTGCATTACTATTTTGAAGCACACACGGGTTTCCATGACCATTTAAACAGTACAGATAAACAAGATCCTCTTCAAATAGAGAATTTCTTTCCATGATTATTTGTTCCCCTCTCATCAACTTTAGCAAACACATCTAATTTGACAGAAGAGAATAGCTTTAAGAACATAAAACCATAAAAATAACAACAACAAAACATAACCAAAGAAATTCAAACAAACAAAAAGGAAATTTTTATTCTAAGATTACGTTTAATCTAACATACTTACCGTGGCTCACTAATGCAATAAGCGGCAGCAATTTGCTATCCCTGCCTCGTATACAATAAAGTCCGTACGGACAACAAAACCCCTGAAAGGGCCTCATGCCTTGCGCATGCTCAGATCAATCCTCTTTTCGAGGTATATAAAACCCTGACTGAGAACTCCTAATGGAACTAGGAAGGCGGGGAGGTAGGGAGGGCCTCTGCGTGAGCCACGGTAAGTATGTTAGATTAAACGTAATTTTAGAATGAAAATTTCCTTTTAATTACACATACTATACCGTGGCTCACTAATGCAGAGTCGCACTACCTGGAAGGAGGGCTCACCTGGTTACCGTTTGGAGGACCGAGAAGAGCCGGAGCTTGTGGCGGAGATGGGGTGTTGAGCCACCACAGCTGATGCGATGCCCCTAGACCCTCATCGCGCAGATGAGAAACGTCGCGCAGGTAGAAATGGATGAAGGTGCCAGGGGAATGCCAATATGCGGCATCCAAGACACTCTGAATGCTGGCATTATGGGCTACTGCCAGCGACAAAGCCCATGCTCTAATCTCATGAGGTCTTGGTGAGAAAAGGAACTTCAGAGAACACTCCCTGATGGGCTCGTAAGGGGGGAACCTGAGGGAGGAGAGGATTAAGAAAAGGTCCCACGCCGGGGTACGGCGGGGGCATCGGGTCTCCTGTAGAGCTGCTCCTCTGACCAGATCCTGCAGAAGAGGGTCGTCCACGAAGGAGGGACCCCCTAACTGGCGGATAGTGGTGCAAATAGCCACCCTGTGAACCTTAACAGAGGAGGCAGAAAAGCTTTTTTCTCCGATGAAAGAAAAGCTAGGTAGTTCGCCAGCTGACATTGAGAGGGAGAATGGGGAACGCTGCATGGTTGGAGCACCAAGAAAGCCAGCCATTCCAGTGGACAGTGAAGACACTTTGGGTGCCCGGCCTGTGGGCGTGTTCCACAAGGCCGATTACCGCAGCCTGGCGTGAAGATGCAGCACATCTGGATTGCCGTGTGGAATGCCTGACCGTGGCTGAAGCAGGGACTTTGCTTTTAAGGCGAGCTTTATCGAAGGCACGTGAGACAGGTGTAACAGTTCTGGAAACCATGCTTGGGCCAGCCAGCGGGGAGCCACAAGAATCAGCGTGGCCGCATCCTCCCTTGCTTCACGGAGAATTTTCCCAGAATGGGGAATGGGGGAAAGGCATAGCCCGTCAGTCCGGACCAAAGGATGGACAGGGCGTCCACAGCCCAAGCTGCCGGATCCGGAACTGCAGAGACATACAGCTGGAGACGGTGGTTGAACCGGGTGGCGAACAGGTCTATCTGTGGTTTGAACCACACAGTCCAGAGTGGTTCCAGGACTGAGTGGACGATAGTCCATTCCGATGGAAGAACCATGTGCGACCTGCTGAGGGAGTCTGCGAGAATGTTGATCTTCCCGGGAACGAGCCTGGCCGAGATCCGGATGGAATGATCCTCGCACCAAAGGAGAAGCTGTTCCGCCCTCAGGGACAAGGAGTGAGAACGCACCCCCCCCTCCCTTTGCTTGTTGATATAACACGCCACAGTCGTGTTGTCGGTGATGAGGAGAACAATGTAATTTTTTCAGCTATTTTTCATATACCATTACTCTGAAGTATGTATTAATCAAGAAGTATGTCTTGGTAGAGCTGACAATAATAATTACTGTCAGCTATTCAGTTGCATCAAAAGACCCAAACCAGACATTTGGGATCTGACTAGCAAGGAGCAAAAATCTGCTGATGAACAGCAACCAAGCAAATTCAGCTATATCGGGCAATTGCTTTCTGTAGGTATGATTTTCGTACACTTTTCCACCACATTTGACTTCCATTCACATCTTGACCTCTAACTGGAAGCGTGGAGGCACATGCAAAGGCACAATATCCTTTACATGAAACGGAGAAGGTGAACTTGGAACGCAAGATTTTCCAAACTGACATTAACCTATCCTGTAAAAGAAGACAATACTTGCCATATTTATATATGGAAGGCGGCAAACTAAGAGGTAACTGCCACACAACACAGTGTACAATCATTTACACAGTGTACAATCATTTACATAGTGTACAATCATTTACACAGTGTACAATCACTTCAGCACATGCATCATCACTGCTTCTGATGTGGCCATTAATACAACTGGAAATACTGGAGTTAAAAGAAGTGATGTGGTGTGCTATATCAGATATGAACAATCACTAAATAAAATTATCATCATCATATAATAAGCTCTAATAACTTCATCAATATGAAACAACCTCATCAATGTGAAACAAGTGCTAACAGCTATCTGGAGAGAATTGTTTTATGAATGCATTCTTATGTCTGTCATTTGCGTCATTTCAACAAAATACAATTGCTAAAATTGGAATTATCTGTTTAAATATTGTTTATTACATAAGTATTACTTTACACCTTCCTGTGTGTCCACTGGTGTCATTTTGGCTTACAGTTGTCATGATTACAACTATCATCCCAATAATTAGCTTTGTTCTGAGCCCACGTGTTCCACACTTGCTGAACTGATTACAATTGCAAGATAACATCCAGTGCATAAAGAACATTTCAATATTTTCTTGCTACGTGACAAACAACCAGAGCACTCAACACAATGACAGGGATGTACAAATTCCCCAATTTCCCCTTTACCCTGGGGCATTTGAACGATCTGATAAAAGCAGCATAGGATGAGAGATTCTGGGCTTAAAGTGTCCTGAACTAAAATTGCTTAATTAATCAGACAACAAAAGAATATATATACTGAAGAACATCTTCAAAGAGATGCACAATCAACACTGTACACACTTTTTCAAATCAAAACTAAATGTCAGTGCCACGCTGACCAGAATGTTAATCTGCAATATATTTGTGTGTGTGTCTGCGTGTGTGCATATGTGTGTGTGTGTGTGTGTGTGTGTGTGGTGTGTGTGTGTGTGTGTGTGTGTGTGATACACAAACAGATCTGGACACACACACACAATGACACACTAACACACACACACAGAATGATACACTAACAGACTTGGACACACACACACATACTAACAGACCTGGACACACGCGCGCACACACACACACCACACACACACACACACACACACACACACACACACACACAATGATCCACTAACAGACTTGGACACAGACACACACAGTGACACACACACAGTGACACACACACACACACACACAACACACACACACACACACACACACACACACATGATCCACTAACAGACTTGGACACAGACACACACAGTGACACACACACAGTGACACACACACAGTGACACACACAGTGACACACACACACACAATGATCCACTAACAGACTTGGACACACACACAACAGTGACACACACACAGTGACACACACACAGTGACACACACACACACACACACAATGATCCACTAACAGACTTGGACACAGACACACACATGACACACACACATGACACACACACAGTCACACACACACACACACACACACACACACACAAATTCTGGACCTGTGAGCAAGTCAGGAATCTGTGACCACTTTCAGGTCCAGTTTCCATCATGTTCAATGGAGCATTGCAAGCATGAGGTAGAATTGACCTTCAGGAGGCTTTAATCAATACTGGGGTCTACACTAGACAAAGGAATGTTGACATACATTATTGACAGGGCAACTTACACAACAGGCCAGAAGTTTGGGGGCAGGCCAGCTTCTGTACTTGTAGCACACTAAAGCAAAGACTGGTGTCTGATGGAATCTGGTATTGTGTTTAAAGGAATGTGGTACTTAAGCTGTATTAAGACACGGTGAGTATGACTTTCTCAAATGTATCAGCTAAGCTGGAACGCTACAGTAGAGGCACACTAGCGCAACAATACCTTGGTAATAACACACAGCTTGCCTGTCTGAATGCAAAAGACAGTAATTGGTCTGACACATGGACGGCAAGCATGTGATCATATTGAACTTAAGCAGACATTATGCATGTCTGATAAGCAGTTGACATATCATGACAATGCTGCTGATATATTCAAACCACTGATCAGATGCACACACACACACCTAAGGCCCTCAAGTTTCTGAATTAAGATAAAACTCCAAAGTTCCTGTTAATGCCCATCCTTCTCAATGGATGTGAGAGCTGGATACTGACAAAGATCCTCAATGAAAAACCCTGGCATTTGACAATAAATCATATTAAATGCTTCAGACATATGATGAGGCCAGAATGTCTCAGCTGGTAGAGCACCAGACTCATGACCTTGGTGATCCTGGGGTTGCATGTTCAAATCTCAACCAGACGGTTTTGGAAAAATGGAATTTTCCCCTCAAGAGTTAAAAACAGTTTTGACTCCATTCCCAAAAAGTCCTTTGAATGAGACTATGATGTATGAATGCACACGTTAACATCTTGAACACACGTAAAATCTCATAATCAACTATTTGAAGAGAAGCCCACTTTGGCTGTTGGTACATACGACATGTATGCATATAGCATGCATCCTCTGTGAAAACTGAAGGAATGGGTGAAGAATAGAGTGAGTAATAATATTTGGCTCAATGACACTGGAAATGATTCATTAGGCCAGCATGCAGCTCTTCAGTCGTCAGCTTTTCCCAAATAGCCAGCCTGTGGTATAAACAGAAGCGTGGATTGTAAAGGGCTTAGAGCTTGGTCTCTGACCAAGGGTAAGTGTCCTGAAAGTACTCTCAACAGTAATGACTCCCCTCATCTTACACAAGGAAACTCACACAAATGACTACTATGTCAGACTACATGGCAACACATGCACTTACAGCCAAGAACCTCTCCTCAGCCATCAAGCACAATGATCCTGTGCAAATGTGCATCTCTCTCCCATTCTCCCGATGATGCCACTATGTCCACTCAATAACAGTGCTCATGAACTTGTCAATATCAATGACCTTGACACAAATTCATCATGAGTATGGACAATAGAGAGGAAAGTGAACCTGAAATCACCATAAGATGGAAGGCCAGAGAATATAGGACTGAGCCAGAGAATCTAGGCCTTTTGCTTTTTGATAAAGATAAAATGAAAATGGGGATGATAATGATGAAGATGTTGATGAAGCTGAGGAGTCCCTTTCTGGTATGAAACTGCATGATAGGGCTGTACTCCGTTTTTCCTTAACAATATAACTCTCTCTTTTGTTTTAATTTGCTTATGCTTGGATATACAATAGATGACTTTTAATGATCACCCACATTCCATTTCCAAACAGTAATGCCAATAATGGGATAAACTTAAATGAAGATTTACTGTTCCACCAAATGAAAGAGACAAACTACAAGACAAAACATGATGTGTTTGAACCTCTTCGGTCTTCTCTGGGCAAGACAGACAACATTCAGGACAATGAAAATGAAGAACAATCACTTATCTCCTCAAATTCGATGCAAAATGGATGTGGAATGTCCATTTTCAGTGCTGGAAAGCCACATTCATTCTGCGCCCAATTTGTGGAGATAAGTTATTGTTCATTCTTCGTTCTTGTTGTCTTGAATGTTGTCTGCCTTGCCTGAGGAAGACCAAAGAGGCCGAAACACATGTTTTGTCTTGTAATTTATCTTTTTTTTTGGTGGAACAGTGAACCTTCGGTTAAGTTTGTTTCAATTTCCGCCTGAAGTCACCTCACTTTGAACCAATAATGGGATGTTTTTCTCATATCCCTGTTTAGCTAAATACACTTACCATGTCAAACTCTTGCAAGTTGATCAGCTCTGTTCGGCCAATCTTTGTGGCTAAAATAGTAATGAAACTCTCAGCTCACTATCTGCAGTTTGGCCAGATCTTTGTGGCTAAAACAGTAATTAAACTCTCAGCTCTCAAGCTCCAGTGCCAAGCGCAAGGTCAATTCTGCTTTATTACTGAATGGCCAAACCAAATTATCTGCACTGACCATAATAGGACAGGCAGAAATGTGAATTTGACATGACAAGTACATCGATTTTAGCCAAACCACGAGTATGAGAGAAGCTATCTATTTTGTCATCATATACTGCACCATCCCAAAATCTCGCCAAACAAGAGGGCGAATTGCCCTAATGATTTATGGGGTGAGAGGTAGGTGAGGACATGGTTGATAAGCTGCAATAAAGGAGACCTTTATGGAACCATCAGCTGTGATCATGGGGATACCCTTCAGATAATGATCAATAATGTGATTCTCAGTGCCAAAGCTGCCTCCAGGGGTAGCATTGAGGAAATGAGTGTCTGAATGCAATTGACCTGGCAATCACTCTATCTTCATGGACTCTTGAGCTGAGATCAGTAGCATCTATTTTTTTCTGACTGCTGGAATTGCTTTTTCCTGATCCTTTTCCCAAGTATGAGACCTTTCCCGACAGAATTATTTTTGCTCAACCTCCTTTCTTTTTTAAGTCCATAACTCCTTGTAGTTCTGTTCTCCTTGTAGTTCTGTTTTCATTGCATCGTGATCAGTAGAACTTGAACATGGTACTTTTTACCGATACTAGTGTCAGAGGATGAGCTTAGTTCAAAGGATGTTTTCCCCACATTATTCTTTATGATGTTACTTAATCAGCTCTGTTCAAGAAGTGTATGTTTAATGTTTTCCTCTACATACTTAGCACGATTCATGCACTGTATGATACAGCTTACAAACAAAAAAATTCAAGGACCTTTAAACGACTTTTCATTGAGGTTTGAAATTAAATTCAAGGAATATGATACTGAAAACATAAGCCTGTATCAGTATTATGGCTGCTTCATACAGTCACTCCAGTGGAACATAGTAAAGAGCAGACATCTAGGGATGTACACATTTTCAGAAGACACGAAATCATCTCCACTTTTCAGAAAATTAGATTGTCTATTATTCTGTAGCTTTGCATGAAACCTGTGCCTTTGTCATCTTTGATTGTGTACTACTTGACCGCATGTGCCTATAAGTTATTGTTATTGAGTTATTAATTTTGCAGGGAGTAATTATGAACAGTTGTGAAGTTACCAGTAGATCCAGTGTTGTAATAATTATTCTCCCCTCTGGTCAAAACAATATCTTATATGATTGCTGGAATGGGATACAATTTCTGTCTATTAACTGTTCTTAATCACAGACTGCCAATTGATCAGCCAGATCAATGGATTTGCCAGTTTTCAGCCGTGAACCTGAAGAGTTGCACCACCATAACAAAAAATCCTTCAGACAGCTGGTCAAAGTTGAAAAGAAAATTTGAGATCTTCCTCAAAGCTAGTGTTGCTTTAACCAAACATGTTGTAATGACGCTGACAGATGAACCATTGTTGAACCACCACACTGATTTGGGGAATGAAATTTATCACAATTTTAGTCTGCTGAGCAAAGTGCATCAAGGATTCCAAAGGTGATCATCCAGAAATGTTTACTTTCTTGCCGTCAGATTGAATCTTTTCACAGTCACTCTCACCTTTGAAAAAAATGCAATAACATACTGAGCCTTCAAACATGCATCCCAAAACGCCAGATGCAGCAATGAATGCCAATGTCATGAATTTTCCATCCCCCACTGAAAAACATCCACAATTTACTTTCATTACTTATCTTAACTACTCTGCAGAAGAGTGTTGGCAATTTGGCACCTACATTCTTGAATGCAAACAGGTGAAAAGTTTCAGTGAGGCAAAAGGCATCTTGACTGGTCTCCATCACACACAGTGTGATTTCACCCCCCCTTCTCCTACCAGCAACAGAAAGGTCGAAAAATAAAAATTCCTTCTTGTGGTGACCCCAGTCTGGATTTTCACTCCATGTCTGTATCCATAGGGAGTTTCTCTAAGTGTCTGGTACCAGCAACTTCATGGAGACTGTAGTGGATAGATTTGATGATGCTCTCAGTCTCAGGAGAGGAACTCTCACTCACCCTGGCTCCATGATCAGTAATTATTGTTAGCAGTAGTGGGCTTAGTAGATGGTATCCTGTATATGTTCAAACAGAACAGGCACCACTGAACACCACCAAAGTGACTGGGCAGCAATGCATTGTCTCCTCTAGTGGGTTACCTCAAGATGACTTGATACTGATTGCTTCCTTTGGACTCTGGATGCTAGGGCTGCTACAACACAACTCTGGATGTGGTTACTTAAGGTGAAACTGGAATTAGCTGTGTAGGAGTAATGCCACAGGGTGGCATGATGGATGAGCAAGCACAGGAACAAAAAATGTGTGTGTGTGTGTGTGTGTGTGTGTGTGTGTGTGTGTGTGTGTGTGTGTGTGTGTGTGTACATTAATTACACTTGTTAGTCATACTGCACACCATATCCATAATTTTACAATCTGATTTGCTGTTTTGTTTGTGGTTATGAAGTCTTACATTTCAAAAGTCATCAGGAATTTAGATACTGTATAGGACAGAAGTAAAACTTTGTTAGGTTTACCATCCATCAGCTAGATAAGGTTCTGTGTGTGGTCATCAATTTTATTTTTTGTCCCCCTCTTGGTTGTATTCAATATAACTAAATAAATTTTCACATTGTACATTGCTCTGTCACCATCATTCAGTCATCTTCTCCACACACTGCAAATGATCCTTGACAATTGTCACTATTCTGCAATTCAACCACTAAATCTTGTGCTGTGGAACTGACACTGTATAGTAATAATGTCATGTCTAATCTGCTGGCTACCTAGTTTTACAAGGAATGACTGAAAGAACTGAAACTGCCCTGACTCGTCCAAATTTTTAACAGTACAGATATAACTGTATACTTCACAGGCACTGCAATGTCATTTGTTCAAGTTCTATTTATAGCAGGACTCAAAGCAATTCATTCTCATTACATGAGTTCTAAACAAATGTCTGAGATAAGGAAAACATGTTTCAAACCCAACCACTACCTGGGTTACCTCTTTGCCAGATGCCTTGTCAGGGTGCCATCTCCTATCTTTCAGAGTTTATTGGACTCCTAAACACCTGTTTAACAACACCTGCATTTATATTGATTTTTTTTCCCTAACCACACAAATTTGTTCTCTCTCTGTTCACTCCCTAAAACAATGTACAGCCCCTACTAAGGACCTCTATGATCGATCAATGGCCTCTATGATTGATGAAGTCAAATTATATCTCTTCTTTCTGTTAAAATGTTTTCCACTGCATTTATTCATTTCCATATTATAGTTTCAGGATCAGGATTGGGGCGTTGTATTAAAATAACTTAGCCTATTTAGGCTTTTTACGCCCCTTCTATTTTTGGTGTCTGTTGGTCCGGTCATTGACTAGTCTTCTTTAACCATCAAGGTCATATTTAATTTTAATTATTGATTCATGTTTATCTATGAGGTTCTTGAATGTATTTGTACTTGCACATTTGATGTTAGATGTTAATTTATTCCATTAATTTGTTATTCTGTTAGTAAATGTAAATGTTCTCAAATTAGTTCTGGAATATTGTTTGAATATCTTATCTTCACTGTTTCTTGTAGTATTGATCTGTGGAGTACAAAAAAGCATGCTTTGTCAATATCATCAAAACCATTTAATATCTTATATGTCTGAATCAAGTCCCCTTTAACTCTTCTTGCTTTTAGTGTTGGAAGTTGTAAATATTTTAATCTTTCTTGGTATGAGTAATCCTTTACACTATGGATCATCTTTGTTGCTCTTCTTTGAACCTGTTCTAGAGCTTCTGGTTATCTCTTTAACATTGGATACCATACAGTATTGCCATATTCAAGAATGGGTCTAACTAAGGTCTTAATGCAATTGTAAGAAAGTGTCCTTTTCTATAAATGTAAAGGCTGTTTTTAATATTCCATTCATTCTGCTAGCCTTGTTAATACTCTTTGCAATGTGTTTATCAAACCCCAAGTTTTCGTCAAAAGTCACACCTAGGTCTTTCTCTTCCTCACATTTAGACAGTTTTATTTCCTTGTCCCCAATTTTCATTATATAGTCATTTTGTGGGTTTGATTTACCAATATGAAATACTTTATATTTTTCTGATCAGACCACAGTACTTATGTTTCAATATCCTTTTGTAATTCCTGATGCAATTTTGGAGAATTATAAAGTTTTGTGTCATCTGCAAAAATTTTACATGTACTCTTCATTTATAAACACTGTGAATAATATTGGTCCCAAAATACTACCTTGTTGTATCCAACTAATGACATCAGCACTATGAGAGAAGGAACTACCAATCCTTACCTTCTGAGTTCTTTTTGAATGAACGTCTCTAACCCAAGCAAGTACATTGCCTACTAAAGTACTATTCAATAAGACTCCAATTTCTTTAATAGCCTTTCATGTGGTACTGAGTCAAACGCTTTTCTAAAATCTAAATACATCTTTATTCTCACCTTTATCTATCTCCTTTGTAAAGTCTTCCATCACTTCTTGGAGTCGAGTCACACAAGATGTATTTACAAAATCCATGTTGGCACTCTGTATATAATTTATTTTCTGTCATATGTTTAACAATAGCCTCCCTAATAAATGATTCTAAAATTTTACATATAATGCATGTTAAACTCACTGGTCTACAATTCACTGGCTACTTTTGGTGGGTTGCCTAAAGTTGTGATGCCAGTCCCAAGTGTTTTGCTGTCAACCTCTTTGCCAGAACAGCCCCTTCACTTTGATGTTCTTAGATCTATGGAAATTCATCGGTGGATAATACTGATTTCTTTCATGGGTATGCCTTATGTTTTAATCGGCAATGTTAAATGAAAACAATTATGTACTTGTAAACAAAATGCGAAACATACATAATATATATAGTGTTGTACATAAACTCTTGTGATACGCACGTAAGGCAGTTGTTAACTTTAGTGTCAATGACTGGTAAGTTTGGAACGAAGTTATGAGCAACACTCAACAAAGTATGACAGTCGACAAGCGCACACACATACATACACACTGAGCACACAAATGATAACGCATTATAAGTTTGGATTACAGAACTTCGTGTGTTACTCAGTGTGGCAGTGCATGCGCGCGCGCGTACACACACATCACACAGTGGCACACGAGGATGAAACTAATCACAATCAGACAATGATTCGTGAAACAGTTGATAAAGGATTAAATAACCTATATCTTTTTACAAAAAAAAACCAAACAAACAAGAGGCATGTGCTCACCCATTCGCATATATCAGAACGTCATTTCTTCATCTGTTTTTGTAACAGAGCGTTCTATTGCACTCCTTGTTTCATTGCACTCCTTGTTTCACTGTTGATTTTCCTTGTTCGCCTGCATGCCTCTGTCGAAAATCTGCTGTTAACTCTAGCAGATATCCCCCCGGAAGGGTTCACTATTTTTCATTATTTTTCCCCCGTTTGATAGAGGACAGAAACAAAGAAGATGAATAACAAATTCTGAAATGTTTCTTTGCTTACGACTTTGAAATTCAAATTTCTGAGATGATCAACGAAACTGATTTTTAAAATGTTGCTGTTTATATTTGCTGTTATATTTTACACCCTCCAATTTCGCACAGGAAGTATTACATTCGCCATTTTGAGAGAAGAGGTACTGCGGAAGGAGGACAAACTGTATGTTTTGTTCAGTTTCAGGTTCATATTTCTGTTACGTTATAATTTTGTATGACTTAAGATTTGACGTAAATCATAATGTCAGTAATCTACAATTGTTTGAAAAATCACTTCATGAATAACTGAATGTGTAATGCATTTCATATTGTGAAATAACACATTTGACACTGCAAACAAGACTTCTTGACAAGACTTGGCGACTTGACCAACTTGGCGCTAGAGTCATGATCAATCTTAAACTTACTATTATTCTTTTTGACAAGAATGATAACAGTTGACGGAATTGTTTTGTATAATTGTAACATTTGACGTTAAAGCCGTAAAGATTTACAAAACGTATTGTAATCCAATCATTGTTTGTTGTCCACAGCCAGATCAAACTTTTTTCTTTCTTGTTTTGTTTGTTTACGTCGTTGATAAATGATTGTATCAAGTTCTATGTCACAGAATTGTGCATTATTGATTTTCACCAATATGCATCATTGATTTTCAGAATTCGGCCTTAACTAAAACATTTCTCAGCAAGTGTTTGGACCTCTACTGTTGGATGAAACTGAAAGCAGTGGTGGTGAATCAAATTTGTGTGTGCTGATCAGCAAAATAAGCAAAAATGCCCACGATTCGTAGAACACTGAAGAATGTGGTGAAAAACTATTCAGATGCCCAAGTAAAAGTTCGAGAAGCAACCTCAAATGATCCATGGGGACCTTCAAGTACGCTTATGTCTGAAGTGGCAGACCTGACATTCAATGTAGTGGCCTTCACAGAAATCATGCAAATGATTTGGAAAAGATTGAATGATGATGGTAAACACTGGCGTCATGTATACAAGTCTCTTGTGCTACTGGACTACATTATTAAAACAGGCAGTGAGAAGGTTGCCCAACAGTGCAAGGAAAATTTTCATGCGATCAAAACACTCACCTCATTTCAGCACATAGATGTGGACAACAAAGATCAAGGTATGAATGTTCGTGAAAAGGCAAAACAGCTTGTTTCTTTGTTGTCCGATGACGAGCGCCTGAAGAATGAACGTGCGAAAGCTCTAAAAGCAAAAGAACGTTTTGCACAAAATGCAATGGGCGTTGGAAGCTCTGGACCTGGACCTGTTCCTAGTGGAAGGGTGAGTAGAAATGTGACAGGTTTTTTTTTTGTTTTTGTTTTTTCCCTTGTTTTAAAAGAAAAATAATTCTTTGGATTGACTTTTAAGTGAATATGAAATAAGATGTTAATTTAATATATATTTAAGGCAGGAAATAGTAGTCATCAAGTAGAGCAATTATATCC
This sequence comes from Conus canariensis, assembly GCA_033310375.1. Taxonomy (NCBI): domain Eukaryota; kingdom Metazoa; phylum Mollusca; class Gastropoda; order Neogastropoda; family Conidae; genus Conus; species Conus canariensis. The sequence continues at coordinate 33,703,180 of CM065714.1, forward strand.
GATTGGTGGTGTAGTAGCGGAAAAAGGTGACATTAAGTCTTGCTTTCAGGATTCTGTATTATTATAGTTTGAAATTATAGTAATTTAGTTTTTTTGTGTGTGTGTTTTTTTAAGTCACTGTCGATGAATTGTTTAGCATGTGTATGTTTATGCTGTAAGGTTTTTTGTGTGTTTGTGTGGTAAAGTCATGCACACACACACACACACACACACACACACACACACACACACACACACACAGAAAGAGACAGAGAGAGAAAGACCCTGAGGTCTAGTTACTTTAAAATACTTTAAATTCTCAGATTTATCATTATAAATTCATATATATTATGTAATATTTGATTGAGTTTTAATATGATTGAATTATGCTGGATTATAGTTTTTGTTGTTTTTTAAATGATTGTGAGCATTTGAAACAAAATAAAACTAGCATTTTAGCCCAGTCTGTAACCCGCCTCTTTGAATCCATCTTCTTTCTCCTGCATTCTTTTCTGTCAGTATCTATTGACAACTTTGTTCAAGAGTAAAGTCTATGCTTATGATGAGAAGAAGGGAAAAGGAAGGAAGGGAAGGGAAATGGGTAGCCCAAACCACATCAAAAGAAAGGAGGATTAACTGTGTCGGCTGTTAAGGGTATGAAAGTCCTGGGGTAGTCCATGACTCAGACAGAATATCAATTAGCAAGGGAGAAGTAGTCGACCTGTGGAATGCAGGGTTCCCTTTCACAGGTCAGAATCAGATGGAGAAATATTGATGATCGGTACTTCATACTGATTTAGTTTTTGTTTGACAAGACGGTGATGGTGGGAAAGTTGGCTGTTGTGTTAAGAGACTGGTGGGTATGACTATGAGCAGATAACCAGAACCAGATTTGAACAAGACCCGTTTGCCTTTTCTGAGCTTGGTGTACGAAAAATTACTAATGTGATCACTGGGGTGGTTTCAACCCTGGTTCATTTGGTCCATAATCCCCCTCATTGAATCCTTCCTTCCCTCCCTTTCCCCCTGTCTCCAACCCCACTCTTTGTGTCTGTACCTGACCAAAGACAGCCAATGACTTTAGACTGTGTGATGATCAAAGGGAGATAAGGGCACAGGTAGGGGTAACCTGTAGCACAGAGAGAGAGAGAGAGAGATGGAATGTGTTGGCTGTTACTAGGGTGAGCATTATTGGCTAGTCTGTAACTCGGAGACCAAACATAGCACTTGACAGGGAGGCAGAAGTGGGAGGAAGATGGCGTAATTGAGAGGAGGCTTGGGAGATAAGGAGTTAAAGCATGGGAACACAACTATAGCACAGGATCCCTTGAGTGTGATTAGAACTAATTATACTGGTAGAAGATTCTCGCAACACAACATAGGCAGTTCTACTACCACCTCAACCACTTTTTGCCCCACCATTGTCCCTATGTCCACTTCAGCTCAGCATTTAAAACTAATCAGTTAAGATTATTGTTTTTATAATTGCTCTGATTTGGTGAGTGTTCATGTGTGGAAAGGTCACTTCTGACCTAAGTTTGGTGGTGAAGGTCAAGTGTGTACACTTAATTGCCAGCTGATGGGCTTAGCCATTTTCATGTCATGCTGTCACAAAAATCCCTATTTATGAATACTATAAGAAAAAGGATGGCAAAATGAATTATGATTGAAACTTTATGATGCATGCCCAGAATCTAACATCACCGCTAGCTCTAGATTCTGAGTAAAATTATTGAAGCTGAAGTAATTTTCAGACCATGATTTGATTTAGTTTTGGAAATATGTTGCTCACTGCTCACTGGTGGATGATTAAAATTAAGAAGAAAAAAAAAAACCATGTTGAAAACAACTTCAAGTGTTGTTGGATACTCTTTTTCTCTGTCACTGTATTTGGCAGTTCATGCGCCTGTGAATATGTGTCTCAATAAGTACACTCGTGTGAGTGTGTGCATGCTCATAAACACACGGTCACACATGTACACCTACTCTCTCTCTCTCTCTCTCTCTCACACACACACACACACACACACACACACACACACACACACACACACACACACACACACACACACACACATGTATGTACACATCGAGAGAGAGGGAGGTCTAGCTTACTTTAAAATATAAATCGAGTATTTGAATGTAATGATTGATAGTTAAGTTTTAGATGAGGGTCACAGGATGTTGTCATCCATTAAAGTCAAATGGGAATTTAGATGGAGACCTGTTTCCAGTTCTGTGGTGAAAGCCATTAATACCTTCTGTATGACTATTTGAAAAACAACAACAACGAACAAACAAAAATTGATTAGCCTTTGTTATTGGGTACGTATTATTGGCCATAGATTTGACGTCTTTTCATTTAAAAGATAAAATTTGAGATTTTCAAAGCTTTCAGCCATGTCTAGAGACTTAATGGGAGCTATATGGTGTCAGCATGTAACAAAATTCTTAAATGTGAACTTCCAACACTTATTATTAATCGTACAGAGAAAATGAAGAAAAAAAAAATTTACTTTTGTATATTTAAGATGCATTATATATATAATAAAAATGTTCAACATTATTTATATATTTTTTTTAACTTTGAGTCTTTGGGGAAAGACATACAATGATACATGTTTCCAGGATTGTACCTTACTCCTGACACAGTTTTGTAAATTCTTATTTACTATTGGAATTCCTTTCAGCTGCGCATGGACAGAGCTAGTCCTACAATGCAGTCAAGCTCCGGGGGCTATTCTGACCCATATGGTGGTGCTATGGCGGGATATAATGACTGTAAGTATGCATAGTATACTATTTTTTCCAAGAGGTGTGTTTGTGTGAAAACACACACACACACACACACCTCACTCACTCACCACCACACACACACACACACACACACACACACACACACACACACACACACACACACACACACACACTTGTGCACACATTTGCACATGTTCTTGTGTGACATGCCTTGTTTGGATTCAGAATTACATACGGTGTCATTTATGAGAAATTGCAAGTGATAATTGCACAATTTGACTTAATATCATTGTTGTCGGAAAAAGATGTCAAAGTCATGAAATTTGATCTGCCATTAAACAAACTCCCAGATTTCCAAAGGGAAGCCTCCAGGACAGGAAAGTGTATAACTGTACTTCTCTGCACATTGTTTTCATGACAGCTTTCAAAATGGAAGGAAGTCCTCACTTGGACAGGGAAACTAATACACACACAACCATACTTCATCCCAGATTTAATTTTGTTGCCGATTATTACAACTGTAGTAAGGGATTGTTGATTAGATGTTGTTGAAAAAGGGAAGGAAATTCATGATGTTTGCTTGCACATAATGAATATATTTTTGATTCTTGTTGGACAGCAGATGCAGCATGACAAATTCTCTATCTTCCTGACGTTTTATTTGAGACCACTCAATATGAAGATAATAGCACATTGATACTTTAGCTAATACTAAATAGCAAAACGCTGTTATGACATTAAAAAAAAAGAAAAGCATAATTTAGATGCCTGATATAGTGTTCCTCGTGGTATGTGTTTGGTTCTCACATATCTTCGCCCACTTGTATGCAGTCAGTACACAAAATGTTCCTTCTTAGATGTTTACTGTTCAAGAGTCAGGCTAGTTCTCTCTCTTACAAACATTCAGTGATCATACAATCAGATTACTACTCAGTTAACATTCCTTTGCTCTGCATGTCCCATTCTCTGCATGTGCAATCCTCTCCTGAATAACATTCCTTCTTGATCATTCACTCACCAACAACACACACACCTAATATCAATCTACAGGCACCTGCAATCATTCTCTTAATTATACACTCTTAACTATAGGCACATGCCATACTCCTACATACACCCCCCTCTTGCTGAGACGCCATCCCGGCGTTCAAACTTTTTTTTTTTTTTTTTTGTCAAGGAACTATTCAAAAGACAAGGAAATCAATTTCTCCGATACTAAATGTCACAAATTCCAAAAAGCAAAACACATCCCAGTCAATAGTACGCATATGAAAACAACTGGTGAAAATGAAGATTGAAAAACATCCAGTGTCTTTTGCGTTATTTCTTATTTCCGACACTAATCACCAAGAAATCAATTAATCTCCTAGCAACTACTGCCTTTACAATTTAAACAAGGATACAACATTCCTTGAATCCATTTGGTTTGATTTGTTGCACTAATGCTGAATTCCACAAAGTAAATTGTCAGACATAAGGTGCCACCAAAAAATCACTCAACCTAAGATGGTAAAGAACAACCAGTTATTTTACAAAACACACAACTTATTTCACAATTAAATTAACTTCTCAAAATTGACCTTTCCTTCAAAATTGCAAGTCAAAATCTTGCTCTGCCTGTAGTATCTGTCGATACCTCTCCACACTGTGAAACGTAAGCTTCTGATTAGAGTTAGACCTCTCACATGCACATTTTGCCTCTTTTAAATTCACCTTATTATGTTCTCAAGTCATTCCATCCAGTGATCCTCAGTAAGCACATGATCTCTAGATGCAATCAAAAGCAATTTATGGAGAGGTATAGTGGTACTTCGAATTTAACGAGGTACAAATTCGTAAACCTATAGATCAAATAATACCTCGAATTTTCTTACTTATAGGTGAGCCTAGAAGGTTGCATCTCAAGGTACATCTTTTACTACCCAATAGTGAGAAACTGTACCAAAACGTTCTTGTCACTCACTCAATCTCTGCTCATTTTCTTCTGTTACAAGTAAAGTAAATCTAGGTAACTGTCCTATACGTTTAGTTCTTAAAATGTTAAACACAACACCACACGTTCCATGTATCCAATCTTTTCTTTTCAAAACTTCCTGCTAACTGTCTTTTTGATTATAACTGTTCCAGTAGAACAATGTCTGGTCAGTGAACACTGCACCTAATTCTGACTTCCATCCAAGATTCTGGAGAACAAGTTCAGCATTCTGTCTGCCATCTGGAATCTGTACTCTAGTTCCTGCACAGTAGTATTCTGTGTCCTTGGCAGTTGTTCTGGTTCTGGTCTCGGATTAGTATCTGTCTCTGCCACTTGTTCTTGAGCCAGGGCTGAACGAGGCAAATGATGCACATTGCTGTGTTGTCCTGCATTCATCCTGGTGCTTCGCCTGGGCCTGGGGACTGGTGGAGGCACTGCTACTGCTGGCTGCTGCACTGCTGGGGGAACATGCGGTTGTGAGCTGTCAACAACCTTCAACAACTCTGTTTCTGAGTTATCAGTCATCAGTGTTGCTGTTGCTGGGTCCAGCATCTTCTTCAGGATGTTGCTGTTTGCTAGGAAAGGCTTTCAGTTCATTCCTATGCACACGCTTTTCCTGTCCCGTCTCTCTGTTGATGATGGTGTACACATTGTTACGAACATCTGTCACTTCAAAAGACTTCATCTCTCCATTTATCTTGAATCTTGCATCTTCCACGAGGGTGGTTCCTCAGCAGCACCGTCTGGCTTCTGACTGGTGGTTCATTTCGTGCATGTCCATCGTAGAGCTCCTTCCTCTTCAAGGCCTCTGAAGGCTTCTCCTGGTGTGTCTGTAGATCACGTCCAGGCTTCGACGATGGTGTAGTATCCAGTCAGGACACGGGGGTCCTCTTCCCTCTTGAACATGGTGTCCAGGGGCAGCCTTGGTTGTCTGCCGAACATCAGGTAATATGGAGCAAAACCTGTTGTGGCATGGGGTGTTGTGTTGTAGGCAAAAACAAGGGATTGCAGGTGTTCCATCCAACGCCTTTTCTTTTCAGCAGGCAGAGTCCTTAACAGGTCATGAAGTGTTCTATTGAACCGTTCTGTCTGGGCATTCCCTTGGGGATGGTAGGGGGTTGTTCGGCTCTTTTCCACCCCATACATCTTACAAAGGTGGGAGATAACTTCAGACTCAAAGTTTCTCCCCTGGTCAGCATGGAGATGGGGAGGAATGCCGTATTTGTGGAACCATTCACGAATGATCACCCTTGCTGTTGTCTCCGCTGTTTGGTCTCTCGTTGGCACTGCAACAGTGAATTTGGTGAACATGTCCGTAAGGACCAGGATGTTCTCCCTTCCATCTTGAGCTGGTTCCAGCAGGGTAAAGTCCATGGCCACCACTTCCAGTGGACGTGTAGCCAGCATTGGTCATAGTGGTGCACGTTCTGCTGGGATCTGTGCTTTTGCTGCCATACAGCGTTGACATCTCTTGCAGTGATCTTCCACGTTTGCAGTCATCCCCAGCCAATAGTAACGCTCCCTTACAAGCTGCATGGTTTTCTCGATACCTTGGTGTACTGTGTTATCATGGAGATGTTCAAGCACTTTCTTCTGCATGCTCCTAGGCAGGACAAGTTGTCTGGACTCTTCTTTTCCAGGTGTCTTGATGGTTTGATACAGCACTCCTTGGCACAGACAGAACCTCTTCCATTGTCCGAGTAGTTTCTTTGTGTCTATGGACTCTGCAAACCTTTCTGCTTTTGAAGGCTTTCTCTTCAGTTTTATGTAAAAGATCACTCTTGATAAGGCAGGTTCTTGCTGCTGGAGTTTCTGCAGGTCTTGGTTTCCCGGCATTACCTCCCCAGAGAGATTTAGAGTTTGACTTTGTAGGTACACAATGGAATCTGAATGCATAATCTCTTCTTTCAGCTCGCCAGGGATGAAGGTTGACTGTGTCACTGCTTCCACTTCATCCAAGACAGCTTCTGGCGATCCGCCTCTCCTTGACAAGGCATCCGCATTAGCATTGTCCTTTCCTCTTCTGAACTGCAAGGCAAAGTTGAATGGAGCTAGGTCTGCCACCCAGCGTTGCTCCACTGCCCCGAGTTTCGCATTGTCTATGTGGGTCAACGGATTATTATCTGTGAATACTGTGAATCTGGATCCCAGTAGGTACTCTCGGAATTTTTCGGTGATGGCCCATTTAAGAGCCAAAAGTTCCAGTTTCCTACTGGAGTAGTTCTCCATGTTGCGTTCCGCCAGCTTCAGTCGTCTGCTGGCGTAAGCCACAACTGTGACTTTGCCTTCCACTTCCTGAGAAAGGACCACTCCAAGTCCATCATGGCTGGCATCTACGTGTAGAATGGAGGGCTTCGTGAAGTCGGCAAAAGTCAACACTGGAGCCGGGGTGAGTTCACTCTTCAAGCTCTTAAAAGCTTCTTGGCATTCTGGAGTCCAGTTCAGGGTTTTCTTCGCTGCCCCCTTTTCTTTTCCTTTCTGTCCACAGGGCTGCATTGCATCATACAGGGGTGAGGCGATGAGAGCAAAATCTTTGATGTACCTGCGGTAATACCCACAGAGGCCCAAGAAGGCTTGAAGCTGCTTCACTGTGGCTGGGGTAGGCCAGTTCTTCACAGTGTCAACTTTCTCCTCGTCTGTTGCCACACCTTCTGCTGAGATGACATGGCCCAAGTATGGAACTTTGTCTCTGAAAAGCTGACACTTGGAGGGCTTGAGCTTGAGGCCATGTTTTTCAATGACCTGAAAGACATAGTCCAGGTGTTCAAGGTGCTCTTCCAGAGTCTTACTAAACACCAATAGATCGTCAAGATAGATGATCAGAAACTCAAACAGCTTGTCTGTGAACAGTCTCTGCATGAAACGCTGGAAACAAGCTGGAGCTCCAGAGACCCCAAATGGGAGGCGCTCCCATTCAAAGAGTCCAAAAGGTGTCACAAATGCAGTCTTATGCTTGTCTTTCTCTTCAACCGCAATCTGATGGTATCTTTATGCCAGGTCAAGGCTTGAAAAGTACTTGGCACCTCCTAGAGAGTCCAAAGCTTCCTCGATCGGTGGGAGAGGAAAACTGTCACAAACTGTCCTTGCATTCAGGCGCCGGTAATCAACACACATACGCAGGCTCCCGTCTTTTTTCCTAGCTAGTACAATGGGTGAGGCATATGGGCTATGGCTTGGTCTGATAATGTTTTGATCCAAAAGTTTCTGGATATGAGCCTTGACTTCATGAATTGATATGGGGGTATTCTTCTGTAGGGCTGGTTGACAGGGACATCATCCACAGTGTTGACAGTGAACTTGACTATATCAGAATATCCGACTTCTCCATCCTTGGGGAAACACTTCTTGTGTCTCTGTAAAAGAGCTACTATCTTCTTCTGCTCCTCTGGGTTGAATTTCTCCAGGTCTACCTCTGGTAGTTTTACTTCTTGTCTGCCCACTGTCTTCTTGACATCCGCTTCCCTCTTGAAGACCATGATTCTATTAACTTCTATTTCTTCCACACAAATGTCTGACTCTGGATCGCACATGATGTCCATATCTTGTAGGGTACCTATACGTGTTCCTTTTTTGAGAAGGATATCAGTCTGTCCGAAGTTTACAACTTGAACTGGATACAGTCCATTCCTCTTCCTGGTCACTGTATCAATTACCTTTACTCCCCTTGGCAAATGTTCACTGCATTGCAGGTGTTGCACAATGACTTCCTGGTTTTCTGGAATTTCTATACCACCTGAGGTCATGACAACAGTGATGGAACTTGCCGGGAGCAAAGTCTGGTCATCTCTGGTCTTGATGAACTTTGACGTTCTCTTATTCTGCTCAAGGTCGTGCAGAATGGCTCTCACAGATGCAGCCTCTGCAGATGGAACTTGAGTTTTCAACACTTCTGCAAGATTCTTACAGTCTTGCAGAACATTCATTCCAAGCAAGCATGGCTGTCTTTCTCTTCCCTTGCTTGTGCTTTTCTCTACTGCTGACTTGACAACAAAGACCCCTTTCTGTTTGAAGGTTTCTATTCCCATCTGAATGTCCACACAGAGATAGCCCAGATAGGGAATTCCTAGGCCATTTGCTGCAGTCAGTGTGTAGGTGTTCTCCCTCAGCTGCTTGTGCACCTTCAGATGCTGATTGTAAAATTCTTCTGTCACAGTAGTAACCATGGAGCCTGTGTCCACGGTGCATGACACTGGGGTTCTGTCAATAGTAGCAGTGACGACTGGGCAGTAACCAACGGCCTGTCGGTCTGTGCTTGATGTATACTGCTGATATGTTGCTGGATTTCTGGGAAACCTGCCTGGTCCCCCTGCAGACCTTCCTCCTCTTCGGAATCTGCCTCCTCTTCTAAAAGTAGGGCGTCGCTGGTAGAACAGCTGTCCACCGGTAGTTCCTTGTGATTGTCCAGCTCCTGCTGTGTCTTTTCCACAGAAACTGACAGCTTCGTTAAAGTTCATTCTCCCAATAACATTCACTAGCTGATCAATTTGCTGTTGTTGTTTCTTAACAATGTCTTTCAATTCTTCAAGTTCTTGATCCTTCTCCCTCACAGCTGATCTTCCTGACACTTTGTCAACATTCAGAGGGGAAGGTGAGGCCGGCACATCTTCAGTCCAAAGAATGGCCATGTTGCGGATATCTACAAAGGAAATTGTGGGCTTTTCTTGCACCATTTTCTTCAATTCTCTCCTCAAAACGGTCTCTCTGATACCATTGATGAAATGATCTCAAAGAGTCTTGTCCTTCTGGTCCGCAAAGCTTGGCTTGGCCTCAATGATTTCTTCTATCAAACGACGGAGATCACAGGAAAATTCTTGGAGAGTTTCGCCCTGGTGTTGTCTCCTTTCAAAAAATTTCTTCTGTGCCTCAGTAAAAGATCTCGCTGCAGTGAAAATGTCAGTAAGAATCTTGAAGACTTCCTCTGGTTTCGAACATTTACCATAAATCTTCACTTCTTCTTTTGCCTTACCTTCTAAATGTCTAAGTATGAAGTTCACTTGCTGGGTAGGATCAAAATCTGTAGGATTCCTGGGATCTACCCTAAATCTTCGGGACTCAATGGCCACTTTGCATTCTTCAATCAATTCCTTAACATCTTTCTTATGGTCACCAGAAAATGTGTCCAATTTCCTTTCTTTGCTAATATATGTGATTTCTTTAAAAATGTCTCTTTGTTCCTGATTTCCACTCTTCCGTAGCTGTTCTTTTAGTCTCTCAATCTCGGCTGAGAGAGCTTCATTGCTCGCCATCTTGTTCTGGGGAAGGGGGAGCGAAAGGAAATCTGGTCAGGGTAAGATGGGAGGAACGGGAATTTCACAAAGAGTGAGCATGAAAGATCTCAGTCACTGGCTGGAGCAGGGGAATGGAAGGAAAGTTTGACACAACAAAGTTCTCGCCTTTTCCTCAATGATCCAAATCAGCCACCCCTGACCTTACTGCATATGTACAAAGTCAATCCGCCTCATTAACACTGACCTTCTTTTTTGATGCTGCTCCATGTGAAAAATTTCAAAGTCATACTAAGACTTTCTTCATAAAAAAAATAGAACTAACACCAATGTCAGGACGAAGATGAATATATAAAACAATGTCAGCACACATGAGTGTGAAGACATCCTGTCGGCGACGCCAAACTATAGTGGTCCTCGTGGTATGTGTTTGGTTCTCTCATATCTTCGCCCACTTGCATGCAGTCAGTACACAAAATGTTCCTTCTTAGATGTTTACTGTTCAAGAGTCAGGCTAGTTCTCTCTCTTACAAACATTCAGTGATCATACAATCAGATTACTACTCAGTTAACATTCCTTTGCTCTGCATGTCCCATTCTCTGCATGTGCAATCCTCTCCTGAATAACATTCCTTCTTGATCATTCACTCACCAACAACACACACACCCAATATCAATCTACAGGCACCTGCAATCATTCTCTTAATTATACACTCTTAACTATAGGCACATGCCATACTCCTACACTGACACAAAAAATGTCCAACATTTCTTTTTATAACTAATATAAGATCTTTGCATTAGTTGATTAAAAAAATCCGTCTAAAAGAAAAAAAGCCATCAAAAACAAAAAAAACTTTTTCCATTAGCTAGGACCAAAAACAGAGCATGAAACATTATTACACAAAGTGGTGGAAGGAAAAATGGGATGATTTTTTTGTTTCTGTTTTTGTTGTTCTGAGTACTAGAACAGTGTGACAGTACACTTACGGCCCATGAGAACAGCTTACTTGCTGTCACATCAGCACGGTAAGCTGAAAAGGACAGAAAAATAAGCTGCAAGTGAGCAACATTTAATGAGCTGTTTGATTTATTTAAAATGTATATCTATTTGAATAAAAAATAAAGATGCACCATATAATAAACTGACTGTCTAAAAGCAATGTTATGAACAATGTAAATCATTGCTACTTACAGATCTGACCCTTGTTTTCTCGATTCAAATGAATTGCAGAGAAATGTCATATGATACATGCTACTTGTTTAATGAAGGTGTTATTTTTAACCTCGGCACAGAGCTCTCTGAGTCCAGTTAGCTGTTGTCCCCAGCATCACTGTAAAATGGCCATGCATTGTGTTGTCCTTTTCTGTGGGTATCCATCAAGTTTTCTCTTTCGTTGCACACGGTAGTAGTCAGCCTGTATCTCCTTCATGAGACTGGTCAGAAGCTGGTATAAATTTATCTGTTTAAAGCTGTCTTTATCACTTTCTTCAATCACTGTTTCTCTGTAACATTATAAAATTTTCTTTGATTAAATGATGAATTACAGGTACCAGCTATTGGTTTTGTCCCATAAAGTTGTTTGCTTATTTGATTATCATTTTTCGCCCAGCTTCCCCAGGAAGCGGCAGTGGTGGCACATCTTCAGAAATGGAAAATGCACGGCCATCATCTGCAGGGGAAGAGGAACTTCAGCTTCAGCTTGCCTTAGCCATGAGCAAGGAAGAGCATGACGAGGAAGTGCGCAGGCAGAAATCCGACGATATGAAACTCCAGATGGCACTAGAACAGAGCAGACAGACTGGAGCTGATGAGGTTTGTGCATTGTTTGGAAAAAAACTGGCTTTGGATGCTGGGTATTATGTGTGTTGCCACGAATTTGAACACTTTTCATACTTGTATGCTTTAGTTGTTGTAATCAGAGTCTGTATTTTTAGTTTACCAGAAAAGATAATGGCAGATGTGAAATGTATTTATAGAATTATGTCTTGATTTTTTTTTCTCTGTGTGTGGAGAGAACAGCTTAGTCCAGCATACAATATTTCTTTATCTTGTTAAAGATTTTTTTTTTCTTTTCCAAGGGAAATCAGGCTTGTTAAAGACTTGACTTTCTCTATGTTTGGCTGACATTTTAAATAACAAATCTATTAACATGTCTGATTTTACAGTATTGGAAAAGTTTATCAAATACAATGTAAGAATATAATAATTTGAAATAAAAAAGGGGAAATCAAAACAAAAAGATCACTGTTTCATGTGTCTGAAAAAAAAATCATTGTCAAAGTTTAGTAGGAGGAAGAGCTTTTAGTATTTTTGCTGAATTAACCTGGAATTTGGTGCCTGTGTCTATTCTGTATTCACCGCAGTCTTGTCTCTTTATCCTTCTTAACTAATCTACAGTGATCTCATTTGAAGTATTCTCTTCCATGATGCCTTCCCAGTTTTATATTTAATCTTGTGAAAATGAAAGGCATAAATGCAAACAATGCATAGTCTCAAGACTGACAAACTAGATTCAACTTCTTGGACAATCAGTGAAACTTGACACAGGATCACAGAATTGGAGAGAGAAACATACCCCTCGCTGATATTCACCTGTGTCGAGTTTTAACCACTGAAAAGGACTGCTTAAGCTTTCAGCTTTATGGCCTTAGGTAGGTCTGTGAATTTTAGGGTCTTCATATATCCTTTCAGAGGGTTTGGCTAGCCGTCCAGTTTCTGATGCCTGTCTGATTGACAGGTTGTCGGAGGAACACGACATCCAGTGAGAATTATTATGGAAGGGGTGTTGAGTATTTCTGATTTTGAGACACTGACTTCCCAACATGTGCAGTGTGATATAAAATGGTTTAGATCAAACATGACAATCTCTGAGGTCTTGGATGCCTTCAGCCATTTATGTTGATGTGCGAAGTTAATGTCATTTTGCACGAATGTGAGGCATGAGCTCCAGATAGGTGTAATTGACTGCACGCCAGTGTCTTTTGTTACAGCGTGGGTAGCAAAGGAAATGCTCATGCTGTTCTTGAGCATCGCGTCACTATCAAATAAAAGGGGAAAGAGAGTGTTTAATTACACATACTATACCGTGGCTCACTAATGCAATAAGCGGCAGCAATTTGCTATCCCTGCCTCGTATACAATAAAGTCCGTACGGACAACAAAACCCCTGAAAGGGCCTCGTGCCTTGCGCATGCTCAGATCAATCCTCTTTTCTCGGCAGCCATTTTCCCGTTAAGCCTCGTGTACACGAGCAGCTAAGTATTTTTTTGCTTTTCTCGCAATCGATCGATTGTTGTTGCTGTTCTTGGTGTCCTTGCTTATGTTTTCACTTAAGGGAGAAACGTACGTGAAGCGTTTGGGTGGTAAGGCGAGAGTTAAGAAGGTTTCGTCATTCGATTCCCGCATCTCGCCGGCAGGCTCTTTGTCTCTAGCCGCGCCAAAACCTCCCCCCCCTTCAGCGTCACTTTCTCTCTATTCTTCTTCTTCTTCCTCTTCTTCTTCTTTCCCCAAGGGTTCACTTCAACTCAGCTGCGGTTCTGTTGTTGTGACAGCGAGCTCTTCCTCGCATCCCATAATTCGTGACGGTGATCGGCTCAGCTGCGGTTCTGTCGATCCCGTCCCTTTGTCCCCTAACGGCGAGCGACTCAGCTGCGGTTCTGTTGTTCCCGTTACTGCATCTTGTGTTCAGTTCAGCTGCGGTTTTACTGATCACAGTTCGGCCTCCATGGCAGAACCGAAGATGCTCGAGCCCTCGACAACGGAGGCTCAGGGGTGGGGCAATGAGACAGCCGTCTCGCCTACCTCTCCCTCTCGATCGGTAGCCGATGCAAGGGAAGCAACTCCCTCTCAGGGGCTCGATTCTCGTTCGGCCCCGGTTGTTTCCCTTCCCCCACCTCATGTGTCTGCCACTCCTTTTGGGCAGAACACTTGGGTTTCGCCCTCATTTCCGGGCGTCCCTTAGGGGACCGGCGCTTTCGACTATCTCCATTCTTCCTCTCACTTCTATTCTCGCCCCGGACGATGAAGACCGCACTCTCTGTCCGGTGCGCGCTCTGCAGGAGTATAGGAAACGCACGAAATCTTCTCGCTCCAAGCAGCGCCACCTGTTTCTCTCTTACAACGAAGGTTATAAGGAGGACATCAGACGCTCTTCAATCTCTCGATGGCTGAGAGAAGTGATTAAAGCTGTGTACGCGAGACCTGAAGGGGATTTGGCTGTTTTCTCACCAAGACCTCATGAGATTAGGGCATGGGCGTCTTCGCTGGCAGTAGCTCATAATGCCAGCATTCAGAGTGTGTTAGATGCTGCATATTGGCGTTCTCCTGGCACCTTCATCCATTTCTATCTGCGCGACGTTTCTCGTCTGCGCGATGATGGGTCTAGGGGCATCGCATCAGCTGTGGTGGCTCAACACTCCATCTCCGCCACACGCTCTGGCTCTTCCACACGCTCCGGCTCTTCTCGCTCCTCCAGACGGTAACCAGGTGAGCCCTCCTTCCAGGTAGTGCGACTCTGCATTAGTGAGCCACGGTATAGTATGTGTAATTAAAAGGAAATTTTTATTCTAAAATTACGTTTAATCTAACATACTTACCGTGGCTCACGCAGAGACCCTCCCTACCTCCCCGCCTTCCTGGTTCCATTAGGAGTTCTCAGTCAAGGTTTAATATACCTTGAAAAGAGGATTGATCTGAGCATGCGCAAGGCACGAGGCCCTTTCAGGGGTTTTGTTGTCCGTACGGACTTTATTGTATACGAGGCAGGGATAGCAAATTGCTGCCACTTATTGCATTAGTGAGCCACGGTAAGTATGTTAGATTAAACGTAATTTTAGAATAAAAATTTCCTTTGCAGCTACATTATCCGAGATGCAAGAGTGAGTGGGGAAGGAAAGGGAGGTGCCGTCGACCTGCGACAATCTACACTCTAGTTATGTCAAAATTCTCAACAATGTTGTGGTCAGAGTTGCATCATATCATTGTCTCGACATGGAACAAAGTCGGGGGGGGGGGGGGGGTGTCAGGGAGGAGTGATCATGGGCATTGAAAATGATATAAAAATGACAATGCTAAGGAAAGTATGCGAGAGAGGAGGTGGGGGCTGGGGAGGGGAGGGTAAGGAAGGCAGGGAGAATCTGGGGAAGAATGGGAGCTGGGTGATGTTGGGTATGTCATCTGGTGACAGTCAACCCGTGATTGACAGTTCAAGAATGTCGTTTTTGTTTGTTTTTTTTGTTTGTTTTTTCTTGTTAAAAAAAAAAAAAACGGAAAAAAACCCAATCACAGACATTTATTGTTTGGTGCATCCTCCATGAATCGATCTGAACTTAGCACCTTTCTGGTTTCAAATCTGAACTAAAAATTTGAGTTTGACACTCAGAACAGCAGACATTCATACATCTGAAAAAACAGACTACTTAACTTCATAATAGAAATGACCAGGTGAACATGTTCGCTATCCGTCAGTGTTTTCAGACAGATCGTTGTTGGTCCTCATTTTCACAATATTTTTCATCAATAATTATTATAGTAATGCCAGTTAAATTGCATGTGCGTGAAATTTGGTCAGATACTTTTGTTGTCATGAAAACTTCAGTGCGCATGGCTCAGTATCTAATACATGCGCGTTCGTGTTCCTGTCTTTTCAAGCGGACGAGTAGGGAGAGTGGCACTAGTTCCCCTCTTTGAGAACCCTCATACCTCGGGAGTGTGGGACGCACAGTGTGGGACGCTCAGTCTCCACATCAACGTCCTGAAGTGGAAGCGGGCAGGCTTGCCCTCCCCCGCTTCCAACCCCGGGTCTCGCACCGACTTGTTCTCCTGCCCACGGACAACACTTCGGTGCCTTGTTATGTCAACAAAAGGGGAGGGGGGGGGGGGGGGGCTTGCTCCCTCAGCCTCTCCCTCCGAATAGAGGCCCCCCTCCACTGTTGCCGTGCAGGGATTCACCCTCTGCGCGACACACATAGCTGGGCCCCTCCTTCTCACTGAAGGGACCCTCAGCAATGGCTTTCCAGGACGGTTAGATCTGCCTACGCCCAGGCGTACAAGGATCTCCCGGCCATATCTCCCCGGGCTCATGAGGTCCGAGTGCTGGCCACCTCCACGGCCTTCCAGCACTCTGTCCCCGTGCGCCATCTATTGGAGGCAGCCTTCTGGCGTTCGGAAAACCCTTTCATAAGCTTTTATTTCAGGGACATCCGAATGACCCGGGCTGATGGTTTGAAGGGGATCTCCTTTGTGGCGGCTAATGCAGCTATTTCGGTTCCGCCCTCTAACCCCAAGAACCATTAGGGCACTCGCCCTCCTCCAATTCCTTTAAATTCTGCTATGGTCTGACATGGTAAAGTATATGACGCCAAAGTGGAGAGTTTTTCTTATACTCCCTGTTTGGCTAGTATACTTACCATGTCAGACTCTAATGCCCGCCCGCCTTCCCCTCTAGCGCCAAGATTCTTGGGGTTACCTTGGTGCTGGCGTCAGAAGAATGAGGAACAGGAAGCAGACCTCGGCCTTCTGCTCATGGCGGGAGTAGGGTGGGCGTCACGTGACTGTCTTATTACGGCATTAGCCACAAAAATCTTCGGCCTGGCAGAGCTGACTAACTGTCGTTGAATGCTATGGTCTGACATGGTAAGTATACTAGCCAAACAGGGAGTATAATAAAAACTCCCCATATTTCAGTGACATGGACAGCTATAACTGTGGGATGTGCACATAACCTTTTCTTACTTCATTTTGTAAAAGAAAAAGGCACTGCTGTGCATTGGAGGAGCAAACTGGCTGATCCTCGTTCCTACAAGCTTACACGCCTCCATGTGTGTCATCAGTCGCAACCCATATGAAGTTGATTTTCGTTTTAAAGATATTCTTTCAGTTTATTATTGTTTTTTCTCATTTGTCTTCAAATCTTTCCACCACCCCCACTGTCCCCCAGCAGCCCTCCATATTGCAGCCTTGGACTAACTTGTGAAAGAATATCTAGTAACAACTCGTAAGCATAGTAAAGATGAAGAACTCATCATATTGATTTAGTTTTAAGATTATGATTGTAAGAATGTCATTTTATTGTGTAAAAGTAAGTTAGGAACATGGCCAGCTGTCGGTTGCACCACCTTCTTGCCCTCAGGATGTGAAGGATGTAGCTTATCAAAGACAGTAGTAATTCTTATATTTCTCAGTGTGTATGTTATGGTGTGTGTGTGTGTGTGTGTGTGTGTGTGGTTTCATGGGACGTTTTCTTTATTTGGAAGTATTTTAATAGGGTGTGTCCTGACTCATATTTTTATATTTTCACAATTGATGGTAATTTTAAGATTACTTCTTTTTCTGCATGGCTTTCCCCTTAACCTCTTCCATCAATCTCCCCCCCCCCCCCCCCTCCCCCCCTTTTTTTTTTTTTTAGTTGTAGTACCTCTTTCTTCAATCCACTGTTGAAGCATGCAGATATTTGGTCAGTATTTCTCGTCCTATAGTTTTTAATGGTCAGTTCTTCAGTGCCAGTGTTGTGTGGCAGAGCTTACATTCCTGACAACATATTTAGTAAGGAGATAATGATGCCAGATGTGTTGGTTATATTAGTTATCACCGTACAAAGTAAATGGAAAAGATTTTTGCTGGAAAAGAAGCATGTAGGTTTAATATCCCAGGATGAAAAAGGCTGTAAGATTTTTGTTAAGCTTTGGAGAAAGCTTATAATTCTTTCATTGTTTATTGCTGATAAGATTACATGCAAACAGATTGTTATGCACAATCAGTGAATCACTATCTGTATGAATGCATTTTGTTTTTGGTGTGACAAAGCTACACAAGGAAGCAATTATGTGTACAAGCACTGACGTGTACAGTTTTATATACACACACAATATTATAGATGGAACATACCTTGCAATATTTTTTAGTGTCCAACATAGAATCTGAGTTACACACACACCACACACACACACACACACACACACACACACAACACACACACACACATATGTATGTATGTATGTATATATATATAAGAGAGAGAGAGAGAGAGATAAATATGGGTCATTCTTCTGAAATATGCCCAGAATTGTGACATGGATATTGAAAAATTTACTTATTTATTTTAAATAGCTAGTGACTGTAAAAGATTACTAAGCATATCTAGTTTCATTATTGGAGAAATGTAAAACTGAAATGTTGATGTTAGTCGCATTAATTTTGAAAAAAATCTTGTTACGTTATCGTGTGACACATGTAACCTAGGACACCAAGTGCAACTATTAATACCAACATGGAAAGGATTTTTTTTTTAGTTTGGCAGCTTTAGACAAGTTTATATATATATATATATATATATGGAGGACTTTGTAACATTATTATGTACTTGCAATCATTTTCATTCGGTTATGGCAAGAAAACTAAATAATATACCCATGCACACATTTGTTGCACTCAAACAAATTTTCCTCGTAGAACGTGTGGCATCAAAAATATATTTAACCCTCTTGCATTCGTTTCGCCCGTATCCGGCCGCTGTGTTTGTCTCCCCTGTTATTCGTTCCGGCCGCAACTGGCCGTACGTGCCGCGTTACTTTCCCTCACACACTGCGACCTTGTTTTAAGTCAGGGCTGGCCAAAAATAAACGTGCATCCCTGAGAGGTGTCCAATGAAATCTTAGCAGTAGTATGGGGTGTGGGAAACAATTCATTCACAAAGACTAGGGTCGTGAACTGACCGCATTCCACTGCTGCAGACGGCATCGGCTTGTTTCTGAAAATGGCGTCTGCTAGCGCTTCTACTGACGGTGATTTTTTTATTATACGAAAGAGGAGTTGGATGATATATTACAAGAAGTAGAAAGATATGAAAGAGAGGAGTTAAATGAAAGTGATATTGATGTTTGAGAGGAAGAAGAGGGAGAAGAAGGCGAAGAAAGTGATGAAGATGATGATGCGCCTTTGTTTGCGTTTGTGACCACGTGGCGACCGGCGACTTCCGCACCCGTGGTTCAGCCTTTTGAGGAGGAGACTGGGCCAAATCATGATTTGCCAGACACAGCTACACCTCTGGATTATTTTTTTCTCTTCCTGCCGCAGTTGTTTTTTACTACAGCTGCTGACCAGATGAACCAGTGCGCCAGACAGCAGATGGCAAAGCGGGGACAACCTGACCCACTTTGGCAGGATACGACACCTGCGGAGATGCGTACATACGTAACTGTGCTCGTCATGACAGGGATCAAACGTCTGCCAAGACTCTGGTGCTACTGGTTGACTGATCTTCAGTTTAGCGAGCCATGGATCAGTGGGGTGATGTCGAAAACATGGTTTCTGCCATGCGGCAAACATGGTAGAAACCATGAATCAAGAGTAGTGTTTACCATATTGGTGACATGTGACAGTGGTGACACTTGCCTTCCTGTTGTGTGTGACCAGACACCACATAGCATGTAAATAATGGATTTTACTTCTTTCTGTGACTGTGTATATCCGGTGTTAAAAGTCATTAAGTAGTGACAAACACACCTTTTAGGATTAAAAAAAAAACAACGTAAAGTTACCTGGCCACATGTTTGAGTATGTGACAATTGTGTGACACTTAGTGACACCCCAAACTGGATTTACTGAACCAGGACTGCTGTTTTCAAGTTGAGGTAGGCCACCCTTTGATGATTTATACTAACAAATGCATGCCGACAATGTTATTGTCTGAGTGGTGTATCATAGTAACATTGTCAACGTTTGATGTCCCATTGTTTTGTGACAAACAGGGTGACAATGACACCAACATGCATCCCAAACATGTGACATCTCTGCATTATGAAATATGGTGTATTAGAATTTTGCATACTAAATTTGACAGCGCTGCAGTGGAAACTTTGTCCACTACAGCCTTTCAAAGGCAGTAGGTGAGTTTTAGCTTAAATTTCTCAAAACAATACGAATACTAGGAGCAGTTCTAGGCTGGAAAATGCGAATGCAAGAGGGTTAAGTATTAGTTTTCATAGAAACTTTCTAATAAAGCAATACACAAGCATTCATGATATAGCAGTTTCACAAATAATTCTATTTTTGCTTTGATGATGTGATGAGTTAAATGAAAATGTGACACATGACACCAAACTTAAATGTCAAAAGAAAACCCTGTGATATTCCTTTTTTCACTCTTGCTCTTTTCTTTTTACTTATAACTAACTCCCCTACCCATGCCCTTTGAACATAAATCCACAGCACAAAAACACCTTGGGTCACTATTTTTTTTAATTATTTTGTTTTACATATTTTAGATCATTTTCTTGGAAACGTTAACATAATTTTTTTTTATTTACATGTATACAAGGATAGAGCAGTTTTTTTTCTTCTTTTCAACAATACATGTTTCATAAACACAGATGTTGATTCTGTCCTTATAAAGGTTTTGAAAATATCTACTTAGAGGTCAAAAGTAAAAATCCTAGTAGTTCTGTGACCACTAGCATAGATAAATTTATATCAATCCTACTTTCTTTGAAATAAATGGTAGTAGCACACTGCTGTTCGTTTCTTTTTTCTTCTCATTCATCTAAAACTTCTATCTGTTAATAATCAAGGTAAAGACTATTTAGAAAGGTAATTGTTAGACACCAGTTAATCATACTGCTGACTCAGCGCTTAATTCAGACACACGATTTACATAGTATATCAAAATGTTGTGTTGCACATAACTTGGATACCACTCCAGCATGAAGTGTGGCATCATTTTACATTTGTTACAATACAAATGTATTAAATTTGTTCTCATTTTCCTAAAAATTTGATCTGTTCATAAGCAAGGTAAGAATATTTGGAAATACAACTGTTACATATATGTAAACCATACTACTGATTCAGAACTTAATTTAGAAATATGATTTACATAATGCAGCAAAATGCTGTGGTGCTTGTAACTTGGATACCACTCCAGCATGATGTAGTGTCATGTTACCTTTTTCACACTGAGCAGTCAAATGGATAAATGAAATAATGTAATTTTCATGATCCAGTAAAACTTTGTGAGATCCTCGGAAAAACAATGTTTACAAATGCACAGCAAATATTTCAGCAAGCATGATGCTATGTAACTTGGACACTGCTTGGTAAGCAGAAAAATTGTGTACCGTGACATTCCTCATACACCCCAAAATAAATTGTCTCAGCCTCAAATTAATACAACTAAATTTCAAAAATAAGAAACCAAACAGTACTTAAATCAAAATCAAGAGTTATCATTTATTTCCATACATAAACTCGCTCTGAAAGTTAGAATAAAGCAAAAATGGAGGGGACCCCATTTTTACTGGCAAAATTTTCAAGTCTCAGCGTTCACCGTTTTTTTTTTTTCCCATTTACACAACTTCATCTTCGCAATCAGCAAATTCTACGTAGCTAACTATTTTTAAAAAACGCATAACGATAAACAGTGTTAAATAAATTATTCACAAAAGATTGGTTTTAAGTAAAGATTGGTTTTAAGTAAAGGAAGTTATGTGAAATGATACGGCCAAGTGTTATTGGCTGCTGCATGACACACGTAACACAGCTGTTTCAAAAAGGAGGCCATGAATTCGATTCATCTCGTCTCCTCCGACACACAGTGTGGAAAGTAGCTTATTGCTCCACAAGTTAGTCCCTACACAGACCTTCAAATATTCATACGCGGCATTCGTTCATGTTCTACAGCTCCGCAAGAGTCCAAGCAATTGCGCTCACGTAACTTATGTTTCGGTACACCACGACAGAAAAGTTACTTCAAGTTTTGTTAAATACTTAACTTTAAACTCATTCACACTGAATTAAGCTAGAATCCAAATAGAATATGTTTTTCTTTAGTTCTGTGTCATGGTTTGTCAGCATACTTTCAAATGTTGTCGTCTGCTCTATGCGTTGACCACAAGTTTTCGGACACCACACGTGACGTGTGTAACACAAATTCATTTTGCCAATTTCAGATGAAACGAATATTGCGGACAAAAAGTTAAACCAATTGAACTACAAAATAAGGCTTATAGATAATTTTCGTACTTCTTGTATGGAAATATATCTTTTCATTCAGTATTTTCTAACATGCAAATAACGCCACCGTAAGGAAATGTCACAACGAATTAAAGAAAAATCAGCCAGTTTAGTACAGAAGTTTAAACAAAAGGATCTTTTTTCAAGACACACACTTAGAATCTGTTTCCTGGTATTTTTTTAATGAATAAAGAGCACGACTGTGCAAGAAAAACCAGTATCAGTAATTTAGAAGTTGCCTTATTTTGTGCACGATGATGAATGAACCTCCATGTTCAGCACACACAGGAGAATGACCCATATATATATATTATGACCATTGATGATTACTGTCATACTGGGGGGTGTCAAACCAAAGTGAAGAAGATTGTCTGTGTTTTACTGCTTAAAATTTAAGTTAAATGAGGTTATTAGAACAGCTAAGGCAATTTCACTCTTGACCATGGTACTAGTAGAATGGCTGCTAAAGACAAATTTCAGTCTGTTGTCATCTTCTGTCTTTTGTTTCTGTACTGCTTTGCATTCTCTTTTCTCTTTTCTGAATTGTTTTTGGTTCGGCTGGTTTATGGATTGTTTTTGTTTGTTTGTCCCTATGACGTTGAAAACTGTAAGCTTGTTAAATATTAACATTGAAGAATTAAGGCAAGAAGAGCAATATAAGCTGAGATTAATTGTTCAAAAGGAGAAAGTGGCAGAGCCATATTTTTGAAAATCTGATTTGTCACATGGGCACACTGGATACATTACTGAGGGTGTCAGATGTTCAGAATAATTTTTGAGTTTATTTGGCCACATCAAATTCAAACCATGGACCTACCCACATGGAACTACATGCGTTATGCTTTTGCCATGACAGAGTGTTGGAAGCAGTTAACTTGTTCAGTTTTAAAAGAAAATGTTTGATGTCTGTGATGACAGAAGATCGAAACTATCTACTCACTTAAACAGGCATGAATATGCAAAAAATGTGAATTATATGAATAATTTGCTATTCTTGTTTTACTTGCTCTTTTTTTGCCAGTGGTGTTCTTGTGATCAACTCATTATTTTGTTTCATTCTGTTGGTATTTGTTTTTGGCTCTAGGAGAGAAAAAGGAAACAGGCTCACCATGTAAGCGTAACCTGAGTTTTGTAACGCATGACACTGTCCTGTATTGGTTTGTACAGCAAATGTTTTGGCAGTGTTTAATTTTTCCTGGTCTGTGTTTGTCTTGTCCTTGTTAAATGTAGACTAAGATGTGTAAATTTTCAGAGTGAAACCTGACCTTTTCCCAGCCTTAACCACCATTACTCACTTCTGCATTAGCCTCTGTTTTTCAGTGTCTCCTCTCTCTGTCATTCTTGAATTTAGTTGTATTGTGTAAAAGTTTTGTGTTTGTGAAAATCGCGTAGATTTGTTGCAGACCTTACCTGTCTTTTTTTTGTGGACATACACAACTTCCCTCTTGCTACTCCTTTGCCTTTCCTTTCCAAGGTTGCCCCCTGCACACCTCTCACAGACTCTCGTACGTGCATACATACACACTCTGACATAGACTTGTCTATCAATCTTTTATGGACATACACAGCAATGGCTGTTCTACCCTGGTCTGTTCCTCCCTGCATTTTCCCCCTGCACATCCGTCGCAGATATACGTTTGTGTGTGTGTATGTGTGCACACATATGCATATGAGTGCACTCTCTCCTCTCTCTCTCTCTCTCTCTCTCTTTCTCTCTTCTCTCTCTCTCTCTCTCTCTCTCTCTCTCTCTCTCTCTCTGGCTTAGCCTTCTCTCAAACACACACTGTTGTCTCATGTACATGCATACTTTATATTCTGTGTACATAGTACTTAACAGACATAGAAAAAGGATTTCCAGTCTGTGCCTGGTAATATTTCGAGGGTTGACTGCAGAACCCAGTATCTCATATACATATATAGAAGAGAGATACAGTCAATCCTCGAAATATTACCAGGCATAGATTTTGCAGTTAATCAGATTAAATGAGATAGATGTGATAAATACTGTTTGAACTACCTCAATAATTGAGTCGATCAGTTTAGGGTTGCAGAATGGTTTAACATCCATGATTTATTGTTTTATAACCGACTGACAGATTCAGTTTAAAAGTATGGAACCTTTGTGATAGGAGGGAAGGAGATGTTCATTGGGGAATTCATTTTGTTCTGATCAGCGTATGTCTAATGTATGAAAGAGTGTATTTCCCCAATGGGACGCGTCAACATGTAGCTATGTTTATACAGCTAACAGACAGATCTAAGTAATGAGCATCAATGAGTAACTAACTGATTTATCATGTAAAATTTCAAGAACAGTTCAGTGTCCAGCACTGCAGAGACAAACAAACAGTGCTGTCTGGATGTATCTGGCTGCTTAAAGGAGGAAGAATTCTGTGGGTTGGGTAGTGATACTCAGTTGAAAACAAAACAAAACAAAATGATTGATCCTGTAGTGCAAAATTTATGGAAATTAATTAGGGAGTGGATGACAGAAGTCCACACATTGTACCTTTTTTTTTTTTAACAATGCACTGAAATTATAATGGTTCAGGAAAGTTCGAAAAGATAGTAACAATCAAACAAACAGTGGGAGGATTTGTAACATGATGAGCTTACAGCGTAGGGTGTGGCAGCTATTTCAGAAATGTGTAGCATCCATTCTTGATTTGACTTCTCAACACTGATGCAGACAGATCCAGGGCCCCAGGTGGTTGCTAGCCATTTTGGCCTCGCTTTCCCCCTGGAATCTTGCCTTAGCAGCTAGGGCCTGATGCACAGCATACTTTGCGGGGCTTGTTTGTAATGTGTAGGACACAAAATTTGTCCAAACAAAGATAGCAAACTGTTAAGTATACTGTAAGTATACATAGCCAAAAAAGAGTGTAATGATAATGTTGATAAAGATAATAATATGTATTTATCATTGACTGCATACTTAAAGAAAATTGTCAGCATTTTTACCTGTTAAAGAAAATAATGATTGTCAGAGCATGAAAACTAAGAAAAAGAAATAGCGGTGTAAAAAAAAAAATTCATTCTTGGAGTTTGAAAATCCCTTTAGTTTATTGAATGGGATGATGTGTATCAAAATATACACAAGTTACTGAAGAGTATAAGGAGAGGAGCTTTCATGTGTTGAAGGTTACTTGTCATATAGGGCTGTAAGTTAAGTCCCATCCACTCCCATCTCCAGCCCATCCACCAACCCATTCTTCAGCCCTCAGGTATGTCGGTATTCATGCATGCAAACAGACACACACACACACACACACACACTGCAATCTAGAAGCCTATGTACTGTTATCATGCTCCAGTTAGCATTTGATCCCAGTCCTTTGGATGTCATGATGTCCATTTTCTCATGAAATAATTTGGCAGCTGTGACTCAGCCTATGCTTATGCACCCTGTGTATGTGTAAGATGTTTTGGCTGCCTGTCTTTAGATTTGATCTGTGTTTTTTTTTTTCCTTTGCTAGCATGGTTTGTTGTTTCTTGCATTTGCATAACTTTCCTCCAGATATTTGAGTGGCTGTGGATTGGCATTGGTCCTCATGCAAAGTGTAACAATACAGGAAGTGAACTTAGAAATGTATTCTTACCAAACCCTCAGTGAAACAAATCTGCAGACCTCTCAGACTGCGTTGTCAAAGGAACTTAATTACTGTTGTGTAACGTTGTTCTATGCATGTCAGTTCTGTTGATTTAGATTCCTTTGGATTTCCCTGTGAGCTGCTCAGTCTGTTGCCTTTTGCATGTCTGCAAATGAAACGTTCTTTCTGAAATTTGTGCCCAGTAATAGGTTAATACTATAGGGTGTAGGGTGAAATTGGACTTATTTCTGTTAATGATACAAACTGTAAGTTTATGAAAGAAAAGAGGCTTTTGGTAATGTGTGTATGTTTTTGTTTTTTTTTTGTACTGCTGTTTGTTGAAAAGTTAGTCATGTGACCCTGTTGGATGTGATGTAGTATGTGTCATGTGCTGTATCTAGTAGTTGTGATTATTGTGTCAGAAAGTTTTTTGTGTTGGTATTTGTTTAGGATGTGCTTCTGACCTTGGTGTAGTGTGTTGGAAAGTTTTGTTTCATTACATTCTGCATATTTGTTAGTGATATTTGTTAGAACAATTTTTTTTTTATAAGTCTTATACATTGATAAGAGCACAGCTGAATAAATAAGGACATAATTGAAAAGATTTCACTTCAGTGTTGTTAAGGTAGAATCGGGTTGGATGAAGGAGAGAGACAAGAAAAAGTTCATGTGCTTGCTGGCATGTTGCGTAAATCATCAGTTCATTATATTAATGAAACCGAACAGTAAATGGCCACTGAACTGAGGGAATAAGCCATGGTAACATATTTCAATAAGTTCAAAGTGTGTTTCACAATTTAATTGAAAAGAATTGACAAAAATATGATTTTGTTTCTATGGTGACAGTAGTAACGGTATCCTTTTGATTAATTTCAGTTGGTTTTGTAGTTTGGGGAAATCTGATTTTTAAAAAAAAAATGGATTGAAGGAATAGTTTTGTTATTTAAAGTATGGAGAAATTGGGGAAATAAAAAGATGTGTGTGTGTTGTGTGTGGTGTTGTGTGTGTGTGTGTGTGTTGTGTGACTTGCAGTCACACATTTGTTGCCATACTAGCAAAAGGATTTGATTATACTGCCTATGAACAGATGGTTCATATTATGATTCTTTTTGTCTTGCTCTTTTGAAAGTTGTTACCTTGTATATGCAAATCTTTAAAGAAAAAAGAACAGAAAGAAAGAAAATAAGCCTGAATCCACTCAAACTAAATTGAGTAATTTGTAGGGAAGCATAGATCAGAAAAATTGTATTTCTTGTAAAAAGTACCTTTGACAATGCTGCTTGACAATGCTGCTTTGTCAGATTCGGTGGGATAGGCAGATTTTTATTTTGCTGCCTTATAAACCCCTAACATTCATAACAAGTATGGATGTGCTGTTTGTTTTAGGTTTTTAATTGATTTTGTCTTTTTTTTTGTGTTTGGGCAAAATATTACTGATGTTTTTGTTTACATAAAATGTTGAAGAAAAGGATGACCAGAAAAAAAAAAAAAAATTTAACTGTGGAAAAATTTGGTGATTGAAGTTGAATTGTTAGTTAATAGTTATGATATGGTTTGTAAGTTAATATTCATAGTATTGTCACAAACAAATTTTACAGCTGTTAAATTAGCAAGAAAGATAGTTCAGGTGTTTTTGTTTTGTTTTGTTTTTTAACAAGAAATTATATAAGTTCTCATCATTTGATAAGTACTTAAAAGTAGGAATGCTTTTGCAGATAAGATGAAATGAAAAAGTGGACAGGAATTGATTCATGTGTTCATGTACGTTAGTTTTTAAGAAGAATCATACATGGTCTTGTTTTTTCCTTCTTTAGATTCCAAGATGCAGACTTGACTGTGTAAGAAGGGGATGGGGTAGGGGATTTTACGAAAAATACAGCTTATTGTTGACATCGGTGTATGTGTGCATAATGGTTGCATTTGTAGTACAGCAGTGAAATGTAGAGGTGCAATAATGCTGATAGCTTGATCCTGTTACAGCTTTAGTATATTGATCCTGTCATTGGTTTGGTATATTGGTGTGTTTGTTGTCATTCCAGCCGCAGCCCAAAGAAAGCCTACTGGACCTCAGTAACACCAGTATGAATGCATCAGCAGGCACCACCGATCCTTGGGGCATGCCCATGGGCACCCAGCAGGCCCCACCTAAAGACCCTTGGGGGGCTCCTTTGCCTGCACCCCAGCAGGTATCGGACCCCTGGGGATCACAACTTGGTGCCCCGGCCGCTGCCCGCACTACCCCTACATTGGCTGCTGCTCCAGTAACCCAGCCCCCCGCGGCTGGCACAGACGCCTGGGGCTTGTCCCTGTCCAGTCCTTCTGGGACCTCCCCTCATGGATACTTAGCTGGTCAGTTCGTCAGCATCATTGTCATCATCAAAGCCATTGTCATTGTGGAGTGATCGTAAGTCATACAGTTACGATGACAGAATCCTGGGCAGTAGGAGTCTCCACAGTTTCTGTTCTCAGCCATAGGGAAGGAATGTTACAATCTCCTCTTCACATTGTTCATGTAAGACTGCTTTTGCACGTCTTGGAGCTGTTTAATATTCAAGGCAACCTACAAAATCATCTTTGACAAGGAGTCATGCTGAGGTACATTCCTATACCATGCATGTGACACTATCAAATATGTTTAGAGATGTCTTTTCATTCTAGTGTATGATTTGAATTGCTGACTGACCATGTTCACTGTAAGAGAGCAGAGAAACCATCTTGCTTTGAATGCCTTGATTTTTCACACCAACTCTTTAGTGTTCAGCTCTGGCATCCACATCAGAAGAATGTATTCTACAGTCTCGTGCTGTTTGTACACAGGCCACTAATCTTACACCCACACTTTTCTTTTAGAAAGTGAAGAATCTCCATGATGTATTCCATGTGATGTACCACTCACCATAAAACATGGTCTTATAGAGTGTTGGGACTTGAATGATGTTAGGTATAATAAACGCTTCACAGCAGACTCCATGAACATCATATTCAGAGATGTCCCACCTAATGTGATTTTTGAGTTTTTGAAAGAGATCAGCATTTTTTTATGTTATCTAAGATGTTACAGAGTAAAAATTTTACCAAAACTCTGGTGTGTTTTTAGGAAATCTGTTTAATTAGGGGGGACGGAGGGGGGGGGTAGTCTTATTTTTAGAATTGACTTCAACGAGGTGACAGCCCTAATATGTGACCAACTCCCACTAAATGATAGATAAGTAGAATTTTGAACTTATTAAGATATGTATGTCAACAGAAAGAGGAGAAAATGACTTTTCCAATGATATGTAAAGAATTTCTGTATGTATTTCTGTATGACAGCGTCTCTGCTGTTAACAGCTCAGTTACTAGGGCCATATCGGTATTTGAGTGCTGATTGGTTGGAAGGCTTTCATTTGTGTACAACTTTGAATGCTTCCTCAAGGCCTTCTGATTGGTTTATTTTAGAAAATTGTGCACAGATTCTGAAAATAGACACATTGAGCTTTCGAATGATGTGGGACACATCAGGGGCTCTGCTAGGGATGTGCACTCGATTATCTGTTGAAAATGAGTAACTTTTCGCAATCGGTGCTGCTTAAAATCAATGACACGGAGTGAAGAAAGTTAACTTAATCATATTTCTAGCTTAATCTAGGTAAAATCAGTTAAACATAATATGCTTTAATGGTTTTCCTATGTGCTGGTGCAAAAATCTCATTTTATCCCAAAATGACCTTCACCACTCTTTGTTGCCCGCAGCGGCGATCAGCCCTGCGCGACTTATCTATCATTTTGTGAGAGGCGTCATTATGGCTTTTCACGGTCAGTTGGACTATAAGCAACATTATATATCTCTGTCTGCAGTTATCTGTTATCCTGAAGTATGGTTTTAAATGAGTTCTGTTGTCATGATTTTAATTGTTCTTTTTTTTTTCGTCAAAGATGTGATGTAAGATCTGTTGTATTCATTACTGAAAGTTATTTCATACAGATCACACATTCAGCAAAATATTTTGATTAGCAGCAGTGTTGTTATTTCAGGCCAATTAGATAATGTATT
Organism: Conus canariensis; assembly: GCA_033310375.1. Lineage (NCBI taxonomy): Eukaryota > Metazoa > Mollusca > Gastropoda > Neogastropoda > Conidae > Conus > Conus canariensis. Next base: position 33,732,749 of record CM065714.1, read on the forward strand.
ACAGTAAATGAGAAGGGTTGCCTGGTTTTCTTCATTTCTGAATATTTTACAACTAGATGCTAATATGATTATGGTGTATTTGAAATATGGACAAATTTCCCTTCAAAATGTTGCAAAAGAAATTGGAGATCAGGTAGGCAAATTTTTACCATTTCAAACAGTCCATTGATGTCTGCAATGACAGAAAATGTATACAGAAAATGAAATCAGGAAGTCTTTTGTGTCTGCCTTAGTGATGTCTGCTGATGATTATACAGAAAATGTATACAGCAAATGAAATCAGGAAGTCTTTTGTGTCTGCCTTAGTGATGTCTGCTGATGATTATAAGCAGCTTTCCAGTTACTCGTTTGAACAGGGAAGATCCACACCTTTCTGTTGAAGACATCAAGGATACCTGCTTTTTTCATTTTAGCCACAAAACAGCAGTGCCAAGACAAATCTACAGCATCAAAGTCAGTCCCCAAATCTGATGATTTGAAGAATGCCTGGTTTTGGAGGAAGATTATGTTCCTCAGCGTTTGACTTTGGTTGGGACAGTTTTGATTCTTTCTTCATCACTTAAAATCAGCTAGGATCCAAAATTGACTCAGCACTGGCCCCCAGAGTCCTCAACACAGATAAAATCAAAAATGGGGTTTACGTTGCAGAACACACAGCCTTGTTACCATACCTGCCAAATGCCATTATTCTTAAGGTTCATACATTTTTGTGGTCGGACTTGAAACGTGTATACCCAATTTGAGGCTAAAATAATGAAAAAATGAAAACTAGCTGATGTCTGGCTTGAGAGAAACCAGAGTCAAGAGTTTTAAAATGTTTGGCAAAATATTTGCGCATGGTGAAATCTGATCACATTCCAGTTGATTTTAAATTTACCATGACCCTAGTTTCTGAGTGTCTGTGCTCTGTTTTTTTTTTTTTTAATAATGTTAAATGGTTTTGCAGCTTCATAGCATATATTTAGAATTCCGGCAAGTTCTGCTATGGGTCTAGTCTACCGAGAGGATGCTGAAGTCTAAAATGTGAAGGGATTAAGGGCTTAGGTGAAAAAATCTGGGCTTTTAGTTATACTCTGAAAATAATGGTACAGAGCACAGCTTACATATACCCAACCATGCGCATTTACAAACACACGCAGTAGTTCATGCACACCAAACTTATTACACTTTTATTTGGATTAGAGCAAAGTAGACATGGTACTAAACTCTTGTGTCTGTCTGCTTAGGATCAGGATCTCAGACTGACCCATGGTCAGGTGGCCCAAACCCGCAGGCTGGTGGAGGCAGTGCGTTTGGAAATGGGACTGGTGTGGATGCTTTCGGGGCTCCTGCTACCAATGGGACAAATGGGACATCCACAGTGGACAATGAGTTCGACCTTCTGTCATCACGCAGTAATGAAACATCTCCTGCAAAGTCAGCTGGTGGCAATGCAGGAAATGAATTTGATCTTCTGGGTGGTAAGCACTGTTTGTTTGTTTGTTTTATTGTGTCTCACAGTGGCTTTGTTTACATTTTGTTGTTGTTGATAATTGAAAGGTAAATGGGGGAAAACACAGAAGCATATGCAATTGATATATATATATATATATATATTATACTAGGGTTTTAAACTTGAGGGGAGAGACAAATCAAGGGCTTCTTTTGCTGAATCGGTATAGAGTGTGTGGCTGTTAAGGAAGGTGAGAGGGTGATGATGTTTCTCATTCCGTCGCCAACAGTCAGTACGCAGAGCAACAGAAATTCATGAGTGGGGGTTGGCAAGTAGTTAGATTTATATGAAATGGCAAACCAGACTTTGCAAACACATAACGAAGGCACAGAAATCTGGACCATTTTGCTGAGGGGTTGAGACTGCTTTCAGGTGGTGGAGGCAGTTCTAGTGGAAATGCCTGGGACATGAGTGGTATGCAGCAGGATCTGCCCAATCCCTCACAGAAAAAGTCCCCAGAAGATTTCCTGGGGGCCAATGCAAATCTGGTCAACCTTGACCAGCTGGTAGCAAAGGCTCCTCCAAAGGGTGAGTGGTGCTGTTCATAAGACTTGTGTGTGAGACATGCTGTCTAAAGAAGCAGTGCCACCATACTACGTGTTTCATCTCTTACTTCAGTGCCATTCTACTTACGCTGCCTTTCTTTCACAATTTTAAGTGCAGGTTTTACTTTTAAATTGTGACATTCATTTTCTTCCCTCCCCTCCCTCTCCCTTTTTTCATCTCTCTTTTTTTCTGTTTAATTACAGACAAAGTTGTCTTTGACTTTGTTAATTTGGCAAGTGTATTTTTATCTCTTTTATGGTTTATTCCAATCAAAATTTCAGTGCTTAAGGTATTTTACATTATGATTATTTTTCTTCTTGTATGGAAAGGGTCTGCATTTGTGTTGGAGGTATTCATTAACATTGTTTAAACTACATTGAACCTAGTATCTGTGGCATATTTTTCTCTTTGGCCAAGTCTGTGGTAAGGCTCGGTATAGGAAAGGGAGTAGTAAAGATTTGTGTTGCTGTTTGCTGCCACCAGAAGATAGTGATGTTTCTGTGTTTATTTGAGTAGATCAGGGTTTTAATAGAGTGAGTTTTCACTGATTTGGGAACAAACTGTTTTACTTTTTCTACAGTTTCAGGGAAAACTGGTGGATCTCTACTGGATCTTGATCATGAAGGTGCCCTTTGCTTTGACAATGCCCATCGTCTAACCTAAAGCACTGTGTGCTATTTGCTGTCTTTAACATTATTGTCAGTAAAAGAATCTAAGGAATCCAAGAATCCTTTGGATTCTTGTGAATTCTGGAAGTTTAACTGGTGTTCTGTGGAAGAGTGAAGTTTAAGGCCACACATGCACACCTTTTCACATGTGCACTTGCAGTATCATGTACAGGACATTGGTCATAATTGTTTTAAAATCTGTGTTTGTTGATTGGTGGTGGAGATGGGGGGGGGGGGGGAGTTTACAATATAATGATAGTCCCTAACTTGGGTGTAGTTAAAGATCCAAGAGTTGAGTAATGCTCAAGACATTATAGTTTTAAAAGAAGACTGTCAGTTTCATTTTCCATTTAAATTGGGTAAAACTGGTTTGTTAGGACTTTTTGGTACTTAAGACCAAAACTTTCATTGATCTGTCCAGTCACAATCGAAATGGTATTTTGTGCCCCTTGACAAAAAATTGCTGTAGTTTTGGACCTGTTATGTCTAAAAAGCATCCATATAATCTTTTTTTTATTTAATATTCTGGAGTAGAGGATGCTCATGGATTAGGCATTTTCATGTTGAGCAGTGAAACATTTGAAAATGAAGCTGTGGGTGTCAGTTGTGTTCATGTTTATTGCCGCAATGACTGAATAAAACCATTGACAAAATATACTTATAAGAAGTGCATAGGGATAAATTTAGTATTTTGCAGGAAAGATAGCATTTTGTTTGAAGTGGCTTATAATGGAACAATGGAGGAAAGGCGCGCTAAGCAGAGCTTGTCTGAAAAACTGCAATGTGTTGCATTATTTTTTTAGATGTTTGTTGTGGTGGTGGTGGTGAAAGCAAAGGCTGTGGTGGTGGTTAAACTGAACGCGTGCGGGTGTGTGTGTTTGTACTTTGAAATGTTTTTATTGGGTTTTCTCGCCAACAAATTTGTTACTGCTGACATTTTTTTTTCTCTAAAATTGCAGCCTTTTCTGACTTCCATGTGTAACAAACTGAATCAGTATAGTCATTATTGTATGTATGTTAGAGTGAGTGTATGTGTGTCTGTATAAACTTGCACCCATGGTAACTTTAACGGTGACAACAGTTACAAGCCATAACCATTCTCAGCATATGAAATATTGATGAGACCTTTCCTGTAGTGCCATGCATGAAGATGTCACAACATGGTAAAAGATCTGTAGTGAAAGTTTGCAGCAGTGTCAGTATTACAAATTTAACATTTTCTGAGACATTGTGATCAATTTCAGCTGTTGCTTTATATATGCATAAAAATTTGAAATGATAGTTGATGGAATATTGCAACAAGTAGTAACTTGTAAGAAGATGAGACCATTTTAAAGAAATTTCTGTTCAGCACAGCATGTTTAGATAATTATGTTCCTGAATATGGAGCACAGGTTAGCTTCATACAGATACACCTTGAGCAATACTGAGCACATGAAGCAACATGAAAGCAGTAAATTAAAGAGCCGTACTTGTTTCACAGTAAGTTGCCATATGAGAGCAGCACATTGTCAGTTTTCCCTACGACTGGAATCAAACAAAGATTATTAGTGCAGGTAAAAGTATTTCTGAAAAGAAAGCATAATAAAGATCATATAAGGAGACAGTATGAAATGATGACGAAATTTGGAACAAAGTACATATCGGATATATGGCCAGTCAAAGAAAGACAGCCTTTATTTGAACTATGGCTCATAGTTTATGCCCTGAGGGAACTGAAAGTAAACTAGAAACCACCTTACCTTACTACACCCCCCATCACCACCCTTCTTGCCATTCCTCATCCTGTCTCCTCTTGTTATTGTTTATTTTGAATGGATACAGCCATGATGGGAAAAATTATGCCTGTTGATGTGTGTGAGGGAGAAGGAAGGCAGGGAAAGGGCAAATGAGGGAAAAGTGAAATTGCACGAGAGTAGGGAGAGTGATTTAATTTCTCCTGAAAAGTATGTTTTGTTTGTTTGTTCGTTTGTTTTTGTTTTGTTTGTTAAACTATTCCAGAAGATTGGTAAACTATTCCAGAGCATTGTTTGGTAAACTATACTAGAAAATCGGATAACACTTCTTAGTTTATTCTTAATTTTAACAAATGTCAGTTTGTTGTATTTCTTAATGGTTGTAATGTTTTGTTACATATTTAGTTTCTGAGGTTTAAAATAGAAAAAAAAGCTTTTATACTGCTTCTTTTTTTTTTCTTTTTTTTTTTGCATCTGCTGTGTTTACTCATTCTTGTTGTTTAAGGTATGTATGCATGTATAAGTTATGCACCCTTTCAGGGTTTTTTTTATTTGTGTTTGTTATTAAGTACCAGAAGGATCAGGCTGTTCTTTAAATCCATGTTGTCCACTTCATTAGGAATTTTCTGGTCCAACTGTCCGCAGGTAGCAAAAAATGAAAAGGAGGAGAAAAAAAGAATTAGTAATGCTAATGGAGAAAAAAAAAGAGAATCATGTTAATGGGGATAAAATATGAAAAACTATGATGAAATAAAGACACCCTATTTGTAAGATGTGGTCAAGATGAGATTTTGAGGTGGTGCTATAGAGACCTAGTAGGACATTAATTCGAGAGGGGTGCTATTCTGAGTGGTTGTTCATAGTACAACGATTGTCTTCAATAGGGAGTGTAGAACAAGGAATTTACTTTGTAATGATTGTCTTCAGTAGGGAGTTTAGAACAAGGAATTTAATCCTTAACAGAAGAACTAACACTAGTAACAGAACGCTTTTTGGTCTGACAATGAGTGGCCTCAGAACTGATCAAAGCAGTGTTGTCAAAACAGGCTCTAACATTCGTCAGTCCGACAGGAAATGGCTGCTGAATGGAGCTTGTCTGTGGAATCAAAACAGGCACTAAATCAGTCAGTTAGAGAGTAAAGGAATGCTGAATAGAGCCTATCTGTAAAATCAAAACAGGCTCTACCAAACAGAATGATTCAGCGGTAGTAAGGTCTGCTTGGTGGCCTCAAGGCAGCTTGATTCAAAGCACCATGCCAGTATCAGGACTAGGCAGAATGATTCTCCTGTGAGGATTGCAAAAATTCTGTACAAGGAGGGCACCAAAAAAAACCAGGTTGGGGAGTTGGGATGGATGTTGTTTGTCATGTTTATTTTACAGTTTTTTGTTTGTTATCCAAGTGTTTGATGGATAGGAAAGATGAGGGTTATACTGTCCTTGACAGCAGTTTTACCTTACTTGGATTCAGGGCCAAGCCAGCTCAAAGAAATGAGCTTCATGATAAGAATAATTTAGAAATACTTCACTGTACAGATCGTAAGTGAGTAGGGAAAGAGGGCAGGGGGCATAACATGAGCACATTCTGATGCCATTACCTTTCTGTGTGTGATTCTAGGCAATAACCCGTTCGCTATGACAGCACCTGGTTCCAGCAACCCATTTCAAGACGGTAGCAACAGCCGCATGGCAATGGCGCAGATGACCCCCGTGACCCCTGGCTTCTCCCAGCCAGCCCAGTCAGGCTTGCTGCCTGCTCCACTGATGCCTATGAACAACGCCCAGCAACCTCTGCAACCTCAGAACAATGCATACAACCCTTTCTTATGAGGCTGGATCATGATTGGTTGGAATGGAGATGTAGAGTTTTTATTTCTTTTTCTCTTTTAATCAATTTTTTTTTACAAAAATATATTTATTGATTTGTTTTTATAATTGCTATTTATTCAAGATTCTCTCTCTCCATCTTAAGGCCAGCTGATCAACATTTTAAAAAAGGATACGTATATGTACATGCAGAGTGGGTATTATTGGCATGACAATTGCTGTGCCAAAACTTTTTGCAGGGAAGGTGGGGGTTGGGGGAGTGCTACTGGATGAGGGGTGATCTTGATTTTCTGTGGTTTGTATCATGTCAGTGTTCATCATGTTTAGACTTGCTGTGTGTGATGTTTTGTCTTGTGCTTTGTTGCAGTTGCTCTGGGTGTAAAAATGAAATCAGTCTGCCTGCAGCAAGACAGTTGTAAAGTCCGTGTTTGAAAGTACTTCAGAGGCTTCCAGAGGCCTTTGTCTGTGTCCTTGAGTAATGGAAGTGCGCCGCTTCACTGGAAGTTTTGTTTTGTTTTCTAGCTTTTTAGGATTGTCTTTGTTTGACATCTTTCTTCATGCCGTATTAATCATTTCTTGGCAGTGGAGGGAAACCTTGGGGAATCATCCAGCTTTGCATGCTCAGCCATGGCAGCTGACATGCCAGGTTCTTATGACTGCAACTTCATATTCTTATGCCAGGTTTAAGGAAGTCGTATAAAAGAAGACTGGAAGCTCCAGCTTCTACTTTGCTCAAAACATTTTAGAATACAGAAAAGACTTACGGTTGATGTTTTGTTTTGTTTGTTGGTGTGTTTGTGTATGTATATCCTCAACAGCTGTCAGGTCGTAGGCAGTTTATGGTCTGGAACTGTCGGTGCTCGTGTCCATCTCCCTGAGCATTCTTAGCCTGCTGTTTGAGGCCTAAAATGTGACCAAAATGGCAGCATTAATAACATTTGGTTGCAGAGTGACTCGGTGTCTCCTGTGAAAGTTTTCATTGCCCTACTTTGCGTCCAATCTCTTTTTAAATTATGGAGATGGGGGTGAGATGGGGAGAGGTCACATTGACTGTTGTTGTCCTTTATATTCAGATCAGTTTGTAAGTAGGTTTTGATGAATCTTGACTATGTATCAAACAAATCCTAAAGATCTGTTTCTTCAAAATAATTGCTCGAACTAGTATTTTGAAACTGGTGGAGAAGATTGAGAAGGATAAGAGTTTCATTCGTTAATGGAGTTAAAAAAATTTTTGTATACTCTGAGAACATTCTTTGGAAATCAGATTCAAAGCTTACCACATCTGTATTTTTTCCCTGATCACAAGATATTTGTTGACACTCCACATGTGAAACTGGGAATACTTTTAAGAGTAATGTTTTGTTTTCATTGATAGTATATCTCCATTTTATGCTTTGGGGTTTCTTTAAGCTGCTTCTGGGGTCATGTATGTAGTATGTTAATCATTGTTGCTGTTGGGAAAGCTCAGTGTATGTCAAAAATGAAAAGATTAATACAAACAAGTTCAAGAGAAAAACTTAATTTATCATGTGACAATAGCCTTGTTGTCAGTACACTTGTAATGTTATGCGTCTTTCTGATTTCATTGTTTTGTTTCTTGTTTTATTCTGTTGCTAGGCTTGGCTTTAAATGACTTTTATTTTTGAAAGTGTTTTGTTTTTATTAAGATATGATAATGATCAGTGTTTCACATCCTAAAAATGGGTGGCAGTCTGTATCTCCTGAATCCAAAAACATATAATTCAGATCTCTTGGGTATAGAAATGGGGTATGGATCGCACAATGAAGCATGGTCACTAGCTCAGCTCGTGTAAGTGGAAACAAAATTGAAAAGAAAGTAACTACAAGTCACAAGGAACAGAATCCATCATCATGTTGAGAAGATGATAAATGCAAATCTGCTTCATGTTGAAGGTGGGTATGAGGAGGAGGTTCTCAGTAATCAGTGGGCATAGAAAACACTCTCATACTTAATGTGAATGCTGTATGTGTTCATAATTTGGGAATGATAATTGGTATGTGTTTATACCTCTTTGTTGACATTTTGTTACATGATTTTCAGCAGTTCGGGATGCTATAGAATTTTTACTTGATGTGGAACACTGAAAAATATCAAATGTTTTCTGTTCTCTACCCATGCAGATTATCTCCTCCCTTTCATCTCTGATTTTTTCTTTGTGTGATACATTTTTTGGCATTGAGTGACCAGTTTGACAGAAAGCAAGTCTTTCAGAAAACAGAAGCTTATTTATCAGTTGCCAGAGTGGAAGATTTATTTCATGCTTTAAAGTCACTTTGTCCTTATTGCATGTCCATGGTGTTTTCAGTTGAAACACGCACGCACACACACACACACACACACACATTATATTCACTTAGAACAGTGGAAATATTCTCCAGCTTATTACAGAGTTGACTGGTGTTAATTAACAGTAGTGAAACATTCTTTAAAAGAGTAGTGTATTAAAAATTGATTCTCATAATTTTCATCATTAAACGTGCACTGTTTTCAAGTATCTGTTGGCCATTATGGAGAAGTGGAGCAGCAGGTGTGCACGCGAGTGACATTGAAGGAGGTTTTCTGGTCTATTTATCGTATTATAAAAACAAACACAACAACAACAAAAAGAGGAGGTCACAGACCCTTCCAGTCTTGAAGGAACTTGCTGGATGTGAAAAACTGAATCGCGTCTTAGTGACCAGAAATTATGTAAATCACTTTGGAGTGTATGGAAGGAGTTGCTTTGCTGCTGAATTCATTTAAGAATGGACTTCAGTGAAATTTGGAGTCTCCAGATCTGATTTGTTATCAAGATAAGAGTTAGCAATTGAAAAATTTAGACAAGAGAATGGAATCAGTGCGGCACCTTTTTGTATCGACCTTAAAATTTTGGCCCAACAGAGCTGGGAAATGGGCCATATCGTGCAAGGGTTGGGACATAATTCAGAATATAATGCCAAATCAGCGTGTCAGGCTATGGGGTCTGTGGTTGTTATCGACACTGCTTTCATAGTTTATATGAAACAATGCAAAATGAAGTAAACCGGCAGCTATGTCTTTCTAGTATTAAACGTACAAGATTAAATTAAAAAGCTTGTGTTATATTTATTTTAGAAAATCAACATTGTACATTATGTGATCAAGGTTGTTCATGATTTTGAATTTTGGCATCCAGGATTTGTTGTGTTGTTTTGTGCTGCTTCATGCCTTCATCTGCATAGTCAACACAAGAGCGAAATATCACTAGTTCTGATTTCCTGTTTGTCACCGACTCGGAACTATAGCAATTGAATAAAAAAATTATCAAGGTTTTAAACCCACTTTTCATGCATAGCTGCCAACTTTGTACTGGTATGTTGTGTTAGGGGAATGGGATCGGGATGGTGGAAGTCCAGATCAGAGGGCTTCAGAGTGGAGTCTCTTGGTCACCACCACAGAATTGTCAATCCCCATTTAGCATTATCGGTAGTAGCAACTGCTGATTTCAATAGTTTTATGAACAATTTCAGTAGTATAGTATTTAAAGTCACATGCATACACACCGTAAAAAAATTATTGAGGCAAACTTTGCACTCTTAATTGTTAAGGTTGTAATGCATGGGTGCTTCATCAAATACTCACTTGGGAAGCGTCTGGTTTTGCCACCTTTTTTTTTTCTTAAGGGTTCTCTGCCAAAGTGTAGCTTTTTGATTTCAGTAGGTTATCTTGTGTGCATAAAATGACTGGAAAGTTCTGTTTCTGGGCGATGATTGACAGCCAAAAAATTAAGTGCAATGTTGGCTTGACCCAGTTGTACCTCTGAGTCAGTTACGCAGATATTGGGAAATGTAAGAACATGGGCTGCTTTGTGATTTATAAATGAAGAGTGATAAAAACAATACTTGAAAAGTCTATTCCCTTCAGTGAACTCAACAGTAAACCATGGGCAATCAGAAGTACAAGGCAGCTAAGCAATTAGCATCTTGTAAGTTCGCAATTCAGTATTGACATACCAGTTTTGTTTTCCTTCTGGAAGATTCACATGCATTTTTTTGTTTGCGCTTGATAGCATTGTTTTTGGAGTTGTGTCCAGAACAGTAATATCAACAAAAGTCATTTCACTTAATAAGAGTAAGATGAAGCCATGCATCGCTCGTTTAGAAACAAGGGACAAGAAACTGCAAATGCTAGCACTGAAGCGAAAACTGTAGTTTGCCCATATTGGTCATGACTTAGATATATGGTTTTCTTTTGAAGGTTTTCAACATATCAACTGTGGTTGGCAGCTATTGTCATGAAGACAAGGCAATAGTGATGGGACATTGTATTGGAAATTTGATGTGTAGTGTGTCATGTTCTTCATCCAATCAGATGAGTGAAATTTGGTGAGGTTGTTGTCTGGGTGAATAAGGTATTATGGCTTTTCAGGTAGAGGTGTACATATATTCAGAATATCTTGTGACTTTACCTTTGGTTGTCAGTGCAGGAAAGGGGGGAATTGAAGGGGGGAATTTCCCTTTTTTTTTTTGCCACTTCATGATCTGCCTTGCCCTTGTTGCTTGTCATACTTTTGTTATACTTTTTTTTCTAAATAATTGGTCTACCTTTTTTTTTCTTTTAAAAAGTTTCCCTCCTTTTTCTTCCCATCGATTTTACCGTTGTGTGTTGTGTGCTTTTTTTTTTCTTTCTTTCTTTGTTCCAAAGACATTGTTTTCAGGATGTTAAACATCAGGAATGATGGGCTTATGCGGGTCAGGAGAATATTGATAAATCATAAAAGACAAGTACAATTTCTGATGAGACAAAGAAGAGAAAAAAAATATCCTGCAGTTACCAGTTGAAGTCATTTATAGCTTTATAGTTGGTGAGAGTTAACACAGTAGCCTGCTTGATCATAATTTGGGGTTTTATTTTAGAAGAGATTGGTTTGAGAAAGGCATGCTAGATTTGTTGTCACTGATTGGTTGACTCAGTAATCTGCTTTTCCCAGTGAAGTAGCATTCTGGGGTATGTACCCTTTCATCTTTTATGAGTTATTGCAGGAGGGTGTGAATTCTCTTTTAATGTAGTCCACTATGGGTTTCCTGTCTCCTGCCCCACCAGTAATGTTGAGGGAAACTTACAAATTGGAGATTGCTATGGAAATCAAATTTAGATGAACTTGGCATCTCTTTTCTTACAGTACTGTAATAATAAAAGAGAAAGACTCAGCACAAGGATTGCCTTGTGAAAAATAAGGCAAGTAAGTAGCTGATATCGACGATGGCCATTTTGAGACAATAAAAGCATTATGTATATGAACTTGGTGGATATGGGAACAAGTTCAGTACGTGGCAATGTGATGCCGATCTGTGTGGCGTCGACTCCAGCTGGGGCGTCTGGGGCATATCAACTGATGGTGCAGTACTTTATACATACTTCATTCTGTGATGGACAAGTGTAGCTTTGTAACAATAAACATAAGTACACTTATAACTGGACCATTTGTCTGACATTTTGTGAAAAGTCATGCGACATCGTGTGCGTGCATGTACTGATTTTGTGAGGAATGTAATACTAATAGCCATGTGGTTGAGAGTTTGACCCGAAGTCTCATTAGTGCCTGGTGAGTTTATGGCTCACACACACACACAATATATCTATATATATATAATAAAACGATTCATATCCCCTTGGGGAGAACTGAATCTTTTGAAATATATATTATATATATACACACACACGCTACGTTACCTTCCAAGCTCTTCCTTTTGCACACAATTTCAAGTAAAAGATCCTCAAAATCAGCTTGGCATTAGATTAAGTAAAGTACCCAGCATAAAGCACCAGGACGAATGGAGAGAAATAGGGATTTTTCTGTGTGCTACCTTTTGTACAGTCCTAGTACTCTACTTGAGAAATCAATAGCAGGTCATGAAGAGATATCCCACCAGAGGGGAAAGTACACCATCCAGTCATAATAGTTCCAACATGCACAGGACACCTATCAAGTCCCCCTACTGACAATAACTGCAAAGTTGCAGGGTTTAGTTGTGCGAGTGTCCTCTAAATGGCACCACCATATTCATCCAAGGACCTCAGATAAATGCAGGACTTCAAACAGTTTCTTTTGCACCATCACCAGGGGATGGTGTAAGGTTGGGGGTCATTTCAACATTTACCTCGGCCCTGAATGGATCCCAAGGGGCTGACTGACTGCAACTGTCATTGATAAACTCTTTCATTTATACCTGCTACATGTTAAAAGGACAGGATCAGTATTTTCATTGGGCATGTAGAAGGCATTCATCACGCGTTCGTTCGGTTGGCCACATGATCACGGTTTGTCCCTCTGTCCACACTTCTTCATAACTGATAGTGTCAAATTGACAGGTTTGAAGTGCACACGCATCATGATCCATGCATGCAGGCAATATACGGACCTTTTTGAACAGCATACTGAAACAAATTTGCTTTTAGTACCTGAGAGGGTACACCAGCCAACTGAATACTTGAGACATATATGACCTGCACAAGCACACCAAAATCTGATGAAGAGGAATAAGAGGGAAAACGAGGCGAAATATAGATCCTCTCCCTTCTGCATCTTTGGGATTATGCATGTAACTTGCGGCCACATCACATACTCTCTGAATTACAACAGACTTGATAAGATGACTCGGAAAGATGAGACAATATGAAAACGACTGCCCCATTTCCTTCATTCGTTGGACAAAACTTCATTTATTGTAAGCACATGCATACAAATGCCACGATGACAAAGCATTGTTATACTTTGAACTGTCCTTATGATGCAAATCAACAGAATGATAGGTGGTTTGGCTTGTCTTATAGAATAACCTTGTGCAATAACTGGCCAGCATGCCAACTTCCTGAAGAAAAAAAAAAAGCAGAAAAAATTGGTGGGGGGAAACTCAAGGTGCAATGAAAAGAGGGAGGGAGGGGGCACAGGCAGTGCTTTGGAGCATGTTTCATATTGCAAGAAAATGGATTTGCTGCTGTAAAATATTTTATTTGTGGGAAAAAAATCAGGGTTGAGGATGACATTTTGAAGATTTCTAACAGCAACAACAACAAAAAAAAAAAGGGGGGGGGGGGGGGGGGGGGTGGATCAGCTGACAAAAGAAAAAAAATAAATCGTCTGAAAAGAGCACTGACATGCCTCTTGCACTGCCACCGACAATACATTATGCTTGGGTGCATATGGTATGCCGGCAACCTGAATACAGGCAGCTTCACAAAGGACCAGGCTGTCAGTCTTGAAAAAAAAAAAAAAAAAAAACTTGGGGGGGGGGGGGGGGGGGGGGGGAAGAAGTACGAACAATAAAAGAAAATGCCTTTTTCTTTTTTCTATCATTTTCTGTTCCCCCTCAATTTCATTACTCCGTCATTCATTTCGACCACACTGTACACCACCACAGCCATGTTTGCCCTTTGTACAGTCCTAGTACTCCACTTGAGGTATCAATAGCAGGTCATGACGAGATGCCCCACCAGAGGAGAAAGTACACCATCCAGTCATAATGGTTCCAACATACGCAGGACACCTATCAAGTCCCTCCACTGACAATAACTGCAAAGTTGCAGGATTTAGTTGTGTGAGTGTGCTCTAAATGGCACCACCATATTCATCCAATGACGGCCATCATGGACTTGATACCTAAAACCATGACATCTGCTCACAATGGGCCTGGACATGGTGGGGGGATTCAAAACTAAGGTCACCACAAAATAATGTTACAAAGGAGCACTGAATTCAATACCTTTGTGTTGATGCTCTAACAGGATGATCAAGTTGATGCTATGGAATTTCATACTTGTCTGAAACAAGATTACACTCCATGCTTTCTCTGACATGAACAAATCAACACTCTTTGAGAGATGCGTCCATTAAGTGGATGAATAATGAATGATGTATAATACCAGTCTTCCCATTCAAGAGCCAATCGGCACGGACATTCTACAAATGCATCTGATGAGATTTGAACCCATGACTTCCCAGACCCCAGCTCATGATACTAACCACCAGAGCTGGTAATTATTTACTTAGGTGCAAATTATGCCCTATGACTATTTTTCTCATATTTCCTTGTCTAACCAATTGTCATCCTACTCGGCAAGAACATCACACTAGACAACTGCTGATTATTGGTTAGTCAAAAAAAAACTAACCCAGTTCAGAGAAAAGGCAGCAAAGTACTATCTATTGATGTACATCAATATTCACTCCATCTGATTGGCTGATTTCCCTTGACCTCTTACACTACACTGCATTCCGTTAGCCAATTGTGAGCTCAGTTTCTTTCTTTCCTTAGCCCTTTCACCGCCAGACATTCTATTTTGCATAAATCCCCATCGCCAGCCATTTTTCCAAAAAAGCTCTTATTTTATACCAGCATATGTGAAACGCGGATATCTCTGGAACTAAACAACCAATTCTCATGCTATTTTTTGTAAAATGGAGGAGATACACTGTACTTTTATTATATCATAACATGTTAGTAATGGTAAGTAAACAACAATTTCAAATTTTTAGTACTTTCAAGTGCAAAAAAAATGCAAAATAAAAAAAAGAATGTTATGTTCCTTCTAAACGTAAAAATGAAGAAAGAATGCCAACAAACTCTCAACAAGGGAGGAAAAATACTCCACTCACAATTGAAGACCAGAAAGTATAATATTTCCAACAGAAAAGTGGAAGAAACAGCCACAAACACAACTACTCCAATAGCAGGGAACGCACACACACACACACACACATGCTTATGCCTAACTGGTACACGTGTAAGAAAGAAAAAGGGAACACACAAACACACACGCACACACACACACACATACACACACGTCCCTTGCACTCTCAACAGTAATATTTTTTTATGAACCCAAAGTCATTCATGTGCCTGTTAATCTCTGAACCTTTGAGAGCCCTTCAGCTATTCATAAAACCCATCCAACACGTCTCTGTGGCTCGCCTCTCACGTGTCAGTTGGCCACGCCCCCTTCAACCTCGACCAGCAAGTGTTGGCCCACAGCGTGTGTGAAGTTCATAGCTCGCCCCCTCACATAACCCATCAGTCAGTCAGTGAACAGTCAGTCAGTGCTGGCTGGCTCAACGCAAAAACACTGGGGTGCAGCGGTAGTAAGTGGGCGTCTAGTCTTATCTCTCGTCAGCACGCCTCCTCTCCCAACTATTTGGCCACGGTCCAACGCTTCACGTTGCAATAATTCGGTCAAGCCCTCACCATCATTGTTTCCTTGTAACTATCTGGGTCTTCTTCATCTGTATTAGGAACAACCGACCGTCTATTCAATATTCCCAGCACTTGATGTGTGGTAAATGTACGGCAAGGTCGAGTACGTAAAGTGCTTGGTGGTGACGTCATAGTGAATGGAAAAACAATCGGAATAAAGTCGATAAAACACTGAACTGAATAGTGTTCTGACAAAGCAAATGGCTGTGAGAATGGGCCAGACCATCCCCCAACTATGACGTTTATTGCTGGCTTTTTATCTCATGAACTTGGATCATGAGAGTATCGGGAGTTAGGTCACCCTACTTTGTTGCCAAATGGCGACGTTGGCGCTCTGCCCTGTCGTCGCCAAAAGGCGCCTTTGGCGGTGAAAGGGTTAGCAAGACCATATGCCCCCTCTTTTGCTCTCTGTTTTTTGTTAGGTTGATGAAGAAAGCCTCGTATCCTTCGTTTTACATTTTTTCCCCGGATCTCACCACTTCACCTGCCATTCTAATCATACTGCACTTCTGCAGTGGCACACAAGTTACATAATTATGCATTGTTCCAAAACATTCTCTTTCTAATCTTCCAACTGAAAACAGAGAGCAGGATCAGTCAGTCACAACAATCAAGGAAACAGAAGTTTTCCTTGACTGTACATGAACATCCTCATGAAAGCATGCAATAGAATCAATCAAGTACAGCTGATGTATGGTATGTAACACTTTCTGTTAACAACTGCCTTTCTGTCTTTACACTGCTTATGAATCTACCAATATCTAGGTTTTATAATTTCCAAACAACAAAGCTGACTGCTCCTGTTGCACTGCTTATGAATACTAATGTCTGGGTTTTATGGTCTCCAAATTAATGACAAAAATGGAGATTATACACTTTAGCACAAACGCCTCCCCCCACAACCCACTTTTCTGCACTCTCAATCAAATTCCTCATAACTGTACAAACACATTTTCCAGCATCTCCCCACAACCCATCCCCTCCACACCCTCAATCCCATTCCTCATAACTGTGCAAACACATTTTTAAGCATCTCTTATCTTGCCTTGGCCATGTCTAAGTTCCATGACAATGAAGACAAATCAGAATCCAAGAAATCCAAACACCAAAATCTGAACCAAATTAGCACCAGGAAAACCACAAGGAGAAAGGATAAAAACGAAGCAGCACCCCGTGGTGTCACTGTTGTGTACTTCTTCCAAGCCGAGACCATTTCCTCCAAACACAATACAAGAACAGATGATTTGCACCAAAATCATTTCCCACAAATGAAAAGAAACATCAGCAAGTCTTGAACAAAACTTGGCACTGAAACAAAAATAAGAGCAATGCACTTCCTGAAAACTAAACAATGTAGGTCAATGATGACACTAAAGTTGAAATAAAAATAAAATTGCTTCTTCCTACCCCCAGAATCATCCAGCCCCTCTTTTTTTGTTGAACAGGCTATATTTGATGAGGAAAAAGTTAAAATCCTAACGCCACATGTCAAGCTGGGTGTGTGGACATTTCATGACAGGATCATCTGAATTGATCAGTGTTGTTTCCAAATTAGTTGCCCTAGACTACCTCAAGATTTGCTTGTCTACAAAAGTACTTGTAGCAATGTGGTGTCATGCCCTCAAGTTATACTTTTCAATACTTCAATGACTCCCTATTCCTTGCTCATGTTTGAAAGCATGCATGCAATGCACCGAACAAAATATTCATACACGATCATACATAAACACTCAGACAAATATATAAGTATGATGCCATGCCCAACTGTAAGGCTATCTTCTGTAGCTGCTCTCCTGCTGGATGCATGTCAAGTCTTGAATTGCAGATTCAAGATCAATACTGTTCATTCAAAAGGGAATAAGTTGAAACAATCATACATTCAGCCTGTCAAGTTCAAATGTGAAACCTGAAGTATTTTCTGAAAGACAAATACTTGCATCAAAAGGTAATTGTGTTGCAACAGCAATCACCCAAACAGATTGTTCTTTCGATGCAGATACTTCTGCTATCATTTTTTTGTTTTGTTTTGAAAACATGTCGCAGTCATCAACTTTCACATATTTACACAGCCACTCACAATGATCACTTTGACCGTTAGGTCTGGGCATATTTACACTGTCATCGAAGACTCCACAACACACACAAATCACTATGGCGGGTTTCTCTCTGCCGGTTTTCTCTCTGCTAGGTCAAAGATTTAAGAAAGTTTGTCATGCTGTATTCCGACTCGTACAGACTCTCATCCCACAGTTCTTCCAAGCTCTCCAGTATGGCTTGCATGTTGGACCGTCCCGCAGAGGTCTTGGGCTCGGGAGACAGTGCTACGCGAGGAGCAGCTGCAGTCCCTTTGCCCTGCTCATCCAGCGTGAAGAGGTCCAGGAGCTGGTCTGTGCTCATTGTCTGCAGGCTGGAGTTGTCCTGACCAATTACAGTGTTGGCGATGCTCATCTTGAACTTCTGCAGCCTGTCAACAGAAGAATCACAATGAATCTGCAAGGTGACATACCTTCTGGAGTCTTTCCTGACCCACTTGTCTAAAAACATGGCCACTTCATGACCACAAATAGTCAACGGAACACTGGAAGGGGTGGCCAGCAGAGCTGCTGACTGTTATGCTTTTAATGTAGCATGCAACAATTTCCTTGACAACACCACTCCATTCATGACAAACTGTTATGCTAAAATCAAACCAACAAAAACCACCTTTTCATAGCCTTTCTGGAGGCCTCAACAGAACGGAGACAGTGTAAATCTCTAGACCGTTGACTTTTTTTGTACAAAAAAATAAAGGCCAGTTAGGAGAAGAAAAATTGTAAAAAGCCATTGAAATTGTGCTACCTTATTGACTGATCACTGTCAGTGTTTTTTTGTTTTTGTTTTTTGGCAGATCAAGTCAAATCCACACAATAACTAGGAAGATTTCCGTCTTCATAGTCCGCCATCATGTCATGTGTCAAGTGAAATGCGACTGAAAATACTGCTGAGTCTGACTTGTGATAACGCATACGAGCGCTAGACTTGGAATGCTACCAGCCGCTCTGGCAAAGTGGTTAGCGTCATGGACTCCCAGGTTGGGAGTTGATGGCCAGGCTGTGGACAGAAGATGGGACAGGAAAAAAAAAATTTTTTAATTTGGAATGCTAAACTTAAAATGTCAAAATGCTACACTTTGTGCTTTGAAGGCCTTAGCAGCTCTGGGCCAATACAAATAAGATGTGAACTTTAATTACAACTATATCATTCAGACAAATCATGTTTCCACTCCTGCACTCACCCCATGATTTTGTCCTCCAGTGTTCCACGTGTGATGAGGCGATACACATTCACCACTTTCTTCTGCCCTATTCTGTGGGCACGATCCATAGCCTGTGAAACATGACCATCACTTTTTAGTCACTTGTAACAAGCTACTTCAATGTAGCTTCATATGATGTAGAAACAACCATTAACTTCATATGATGTAGAAACATATACTTCTATGTTTCCACTGGTGAATATTTTCCTTACCATCATGTGTTTGTGGCGTGCTCTTACAGCTGAGATTTTACTACACTGGAAACCTTGGACAAGAGCTCATTAAATGAAAATCACTCCAAAAAGAAAGCTCACAGCAGCATTATCCTGATGAATGTGTTAATAGTCTGCATAAGTCAAGTTTTAAATCTGCCTTTTAAGCCGACAGCCTGCAGTTTCATGGTCAACTCGATTTTCAGATGCCAGTTGTTTCGGTGGCATCAAAGATCAAACGAATAGAAAAACATGTCTGTAACACAATTTGTACCTCAAAAAAGAGTACTGTCTGATTTTGCGTATGAAAAAAAATCTACATAAGGAACAACCACTTTTCACTGTCCAGATCCAAGTGAACACTGAAAAACACAGCAACATAAAACAGCACTTGACAATGAAAAAAAAAAGCGATTCCTGCACAGTGAAAATTGCCTAAGAACTTGTTTGACTGTCCTTAAATGTTGCTGTTTTCCTTTCTACATTTTTTCGTTAACTTAGAAATATAAAAAATATACAACAACTTGCTGATACTGACCAAAAAAAAAAAGACCTGGAAAAAAAGAAAAAAAAGACCTGGCCAGTTTATGTGATCCAGTTGTATAGTGGACAGACATAGAGACCAGATCAAACAGGATACCCTGCTCCACCTAAACGTGGCAAAAACCTTCCTTGTGCATTCAGCTCTTGCTCACCTGCAGGTCCTTCATGGGGTTCCAGTCATGTTCCACAAAGATGACTGTGTCTGCCCCTGTCAGGTTCAGTCCCATTCCTCCCACGTGGGTAGTCAGCAGAAGCATATCAATGGATGGGTCACTGTTGAACCTGAAATCAACACCAAATACATAAACACTTACATCAGGATCTGGTGCTTTCTTTTGTCTTTCATGGTTCCCTCCGCCTTCAAGTCAGCACCTGTTCCCAATCATGTGAAGCTCTCAGAGAGTGAAGCTGCAGCCAAAGACCTTAAAACCTGTTGCTTTGACTACTCTTACTTCAGTTACACTACTGGAAAACAGTTTCTGAACACAGGATCAGTGAACTAAGATATACTGTGACGAAAAGCATGGAAACTAGGATCCCCATCCCTAACTAAACAACTGTCACTAGTGGATATGCATTTGGTGATGTCTTTTGTCCGTTCAATTGGAGTAGGCTCTACTGAACATCACCACAGTGACTTACATGCAGTACAGGATCTATTTTGTCAGGTGGTCCTATGAAACCTCTCATTAATACAGCTCCTGGTGGACTGCTGATGCAGGGACTACAGGACCTGGGTGTGGCTGCATACACAAGACTACGAACAGGTGGTGCAAAAGTAATGCTACAGACATGAAATGCAGAAGAACAGGCAAACAGGGCAGCTAAAGAAAAAAAAAAAAACCATGATAACCCCATCGTTATAACATTAAGACACAAAAAATTTATAATGCATACACAAGGCCTGGCCAATTACAGATGATGGGTTCAGTCTGGGAAATACAACAGTGCTTTGACTTTCGGTCACAAATGTCTCCTTTCCGAGCAGTCTGTTTGCTGCAGATACCTTCTAGGAACACTATACCATTCATAACTAATCTTGATCTGTCTTATCTTTCTTTTATTTTCAGTGGATTAAGATGAACAAAATGTCAGCAGTGCAATGTCTCTGCAACATTCCCAATGTCATATTTTCTTTACTGTTTCATTCCAATGGGTTATAGTCAAGCAGTGTATGCTTGTCCAAGTTATGATCATTTCTGATTTCTGATTGTTACAGAATCAGAGCAGCATCCCTCATCGAAACTAAATACTTGGTTTGTATTTGATCATTTGATGATACCCATGCTATCCACTGACTCTGTAAACGTGGTCACTATCTCAAATGTAAATCTAAGCAAATTTTATGCTCTATCAGCCTGAAAAGTTAAAAAGTCCATCACCTGTGCACAATGTCATGACGTGAACCAGCAGGTACACTTCCATCCAGCCGTAGGTAGGTCACAGAAGGCATGTGAGTTCTGCACACGTATACAACAGGCAAGTAATTCAATCATTGATACATTCCAATTCAATTCATCAATGTCATTGGAAAACACATGCAGATACAGACGCACAGAATTACAGACAAATTACATGAACACAGCTGACATTACAACAAAACCAAAAACGATAGCAATACAACCCGTTCCACTCATGAACCACATTTTCTATGGTCTTACTAGAATTGAGAAGTGATGGCCAACACTGCTCATCTTTAGTGTCAATGAATTAGCACACACTGCTCATTTTTAGTGTCGATGAATTAGCACACTCACTCTGTGCCAATGAAAATGTGTTGTCTGTAGTTTGGCAGTGGGTGTCATACAGACACGACATACACAAGTGAAAGGGGAAACAGTGAGGAAAGGAGATGAGCAAGAGATGGGGGTTGATGGTAAGACTTCTGCAGATACAAACTGTAGGCCAATCATATTTAAAAACCAGGGTCACTTTTTTTCTTTTTTTGTGCGTTATATACACACGTACTTTCAGTCATAAACAGACACACACACACACATATGAACACACACACACACATACACATACAAAGCTGAAACAAGGTGATCACACAGACTCTGTATTACATGAGTAAAAAAAATTGAACCCTCCAAAAGGTGTTCTAACTTCTATAGAGGCAGAGATCTTGTGCAAGTTCCCAGGGAGTGTTCCAACTTCTATAGAGGCAGAGATCTTGTGCAAGTTCCCAGGGAGCGTTCCAACTTCTATAGAGGCAGAGATCTTGCGCAAGTGCCCAAGGTGCGTTCTAACTTCTATAGAGGCAGAGATCCTGCACAAGTTCCCAAGCAGCGTTCTAACTTTTATAGAGGCAGAGATCTTGCACAAGTTCCCAAGCAGCGTTCTAACTTCTATGGAGGCAGAGATCCTGCACAAGTTCCCAAGCAGCGTTCTAACTTCTATAGAGGCAGAGATCCTGCACAAGTTCCCAATCAGCGTTCTAACTTCTATGGAGGCAGAGATCCTGCACAAGTTCCCAAGCAGCGTTCTAACTTCTATGGAGGCAGAGATCTTGCGCAAGTTCCCAAGGAGTGTTCTAACTTCTATAGAGGCAGAGATCTTGCACAAGTTCCCAAGCAGCGTTCTAACTTCTATGGAGGCAGAGATCTTGTGGCAAAGTTCCTCAAAGGGATTTCCGTTACCAACTTCTATGGAGGCAGAGATCTTGCACAAGTTCCCAAGGAGCGTTAATGGATGTAATAACTGATGAAAGAAATGCCAGTCATTGTCAGTCCTCTTCAAAAGAGGTTCATGAAGAGTTCTTGTAATATGCTGCTTCCCTAACATATGACAGTGGCACTAAGTTCTGTCATGCTGACCATTCCTTCTTTACTTGTTCCCATAGGATATTTCAACCCAAGCATCAACACATAATGATTCATTTCCACAGTGTAGCAATACTTACTTCAACAGGTCCTTTTCCACGATGTCCAGCATGCCTTTAAGCTGGCAGAAGAGCAGAACTCGATGCTGTCCCACCACTGGAACATCTGTGTCTACTGCTGCTGGTTCTGTGCTGCTGCTGCTCACCGCTTCACTGCAGCTGGTTTGACCGATGCCGCAGTCCAGCAGCAATTGTCTGCAAAATCCGTTGCTTTGTGTGGGTACTTGTACACTTCTTTGCTCCATACATATGTTCTTATCAAACAAGAGCTTATCTTGATAAGGTCGACGAAAATGCAAAGGCATCTAAATATATCCTCTAGATCCATGTAAACGTCATAAAGAGGCTATTGAAAATATCACTCTCTTATGTTTTAGATTTTTCAACTTACCTATTTTCAATTTCCTCCAAGCAATTTTCAATAAAAAGAACAGAAAAAAGTTTTTGAAAGACTAGATAGTCTTATTTTTCTTCTTAATGGCAGTGCAGTGACAAACACACCAAACTATTGGTTACTGCATTTTGAACATTGCAGAAACTTAAACACCAACTCTGTATCTATATCCTTTCAGTGCACAACCTACCTGAGGGCGGTCAATTTGGGAGCATGCTGCAAGTCGTGCAGAGAGGTTCGTTGCTGGTTCAGTCGATCCATGATCTCGCTGTGCTTTGGATGCGATGAGGTCAGCACCAGTGCAGGGTGGTTGCAAACTTTTCTGAGGTACAGCAATGCCTTCACAAAACATAAATGCACTGATACTATTTCATTTTGGAGGCCTGCCTTCTAGCAAGGTTCCTACAGACTCCCAAGAACAAAATTCAAGGAGTTTTCAAGTTTTCAAGGAGTGTTTATTTTATTTCAGGGCTACAATACTTGCGTAAAAATGGGGAAAAAAAAATGGCAGTTTGATTTTTCTGCGTTCAGGTTGATGAAAAAAAATATTTAAAAACAAATTTTTACATTGTCGTGATCTTGGTTTGTCATCTGCTATTTGACCAAGGGAGATATTTGTAACTTGATAAAAATTGATGAAATTACAAATTATCTCCCTTGGCTAAATAGCAGACGACAATCCAGAATCACAACGACATTTGTAAAAATTATAATTTTTCATTAACCTGAACGCAGAAAAATCAAACTGCCATTTTTTCCCCCCATTTTTATGCAAGTATTGTAGCCCTGAAATAACATTGCCACATTAAAGATTTTTGGAGCTGATGGCTTGATTTTCAAAGGTTTTCATGGAGGTTTGGTCAACAGAACCACATTTTATTGATTTTCAAAGGTTTTCAAGGCCTTGAAATTCACTGTCAGAACTCAAGGAGTTTCAAGGAGCGTACGAACCCTGTCTAACAAACAGATTTCAATTCCCAGCAATATTTCTGTATTGTACTGTAAACATTTTTCACAAAAACAGATCTTAATTTTTCTCACATTACTTCTCAAAACAAATGCATTATCCCTACATGGTGCTGAACATCGCCATATTATCAGGATCCTTAAAGAAATTTAAAAAAAGAAAAAGGAGAGCAGGAGCTAACCAAGCCTCAATGATCAGTTGGGTTGACAGTGACCATCCTTAATCACTTCATGCATCATGCTCAAACACAGGTAATTTTGTTCCTTTTCCTTGGCAGGGGAACATGCCCCTCTGTATTCTCCAAGTTTTTATTTAGCTTCATCTATTCTCCTCTTACTAGCATGTGCATATTGCCTCAGTCTAGTGCCCCTCTTGTTTCTTTGTTTCATTCCTTCTGTGTTGTGTGTGTGTGTGTGTGTGTGTGTGTGTTGTGTGTGTGTGTGTGTGTGTAGAGAGAGAGAGAGAGAGAGAGAGAGAGAGAAACCTTGTTTCCTTTTTCTCCCTTCATGCACATGTGTGTGTAAGTATGCATTTGTTTTCCTACCCCAGGTAAATTTTCTTCTTCTAGACAATTTTGCCATTGACAACAGCCTGCTTTCTGTTTGTTATTTTTTGCCTTCTTGCTGCGTGTCATTTGCTGTGCACTACAAGCATGACGCCCATGGGACTTTGCTTTGTCATCTCATATGAAAGGTTAGTTCTCAGACCACTGAACAACATTTCTGCTCTTCCTAGCTTTATGCTGTGAATGATGTTTTTCAACTATAGAGACCAAAAAAAAAAAAAGTCATAACCAATCAATGGATCATTACTTTGAACCAAGCTGATAAATCAATCCTCAGGCTCTGAATCTACAAGAAATTAAAGAAAAAACAATTATGACGATCAGTAAAGGAAGTTCCTGTAATCCAAATATAACAATTCACCTGGAAGATATGTGAGGCTCCCTGTGTGCTGGCCTTTTTGCTCTCCTTCTGATCGTCACTGATTGAGGACACCACATCGTCCACTCCCCTCTTTGCTCGTGAGCGAGCGAAGTCTTCATACAGCTCAACCTGACCAAATAAACTGCATCTTTCAAAAGGCAGCAATCATATAAATAAACAAATCCATCAAACAAAAACCAAGAACTCACTGGATTCCAGAATCTTTAAAACATGTATCAAATGATCACCATCCCTTGAGGATGAAAGAAGCACAACTGACATGAAAATTTTTTTTTTTCAAATCCTTCTTTCTGTAACTGTAGTGTACATGTTAAATATTGGATACTTCTCATCTCAACAAGACATCACTGGACAGTCCATCCCATACCCCTTTTTTCTGAAATTCAACAAGATAGAGAGAGCGAGAGACAGAGACAGAGACCAAGACTTTTTAAATACCTGCAGAGGGCTCAGATCAGAGTAGTAGTCCTGGATGATCTTGGGAGGAAGATCATTCAATACGTCCTCCTTCATACGCCTCAAGATGAATGGCAACACCTGTCTATGTAACTTTTCCATCGCCAGAGCACCTGAAGAAAAGACATTTTCGATTTGCAAAATTGAGCATTTGCCGAAATTGCACAGAACACTTTTCCAACATTTCAAACAAAATTTAGATAAAGAGAGTTCTTAACCACTTTGATCCACAAAATTCATGGAGTTTTCATGGAACTTTTCTGACTTTTTAAGGATTTGTACACACACCAGCTTCCATTATTGTTCTCAAGCTACTGCTGGCAAAACATGCAACTGAAACTACAGTTGTTATTTTCTTGCCAACACCAGCTGTAAGCGTTTCTTCCCTTATAAATGACTGACAAGTGTGCTCACCCATTGTCCATAAATCGTTTTCTTGCAAAGCAACAGCAACTGTTTTTGTAATCTTTGTCCACTCTAACCCAGTCAGTATGTTCAATTTTAGTCAATGATGACCCAACCTTGCAAACCCAACACTCATCAAAATTGCAGTAACTGGAAGTCAATTTGCCCATGCTCTATCATGGGAAGGAATTTAAAGTTATTTCCTTTAGCTGTAGCAGACGGCAGCTCTCCCCACTGAAATTTTCAAGATGTCGATCATTCGAGAAAAAATCTTTTGATTATACTTCGATAAGAACCGAGTCTTTAAATTTTTTTTCCCCTCAAAATATTTTTTTCAACTGGTTACCAAGTCTTAATTCAAAGAAATTTGCTCTTAAATTCTCAATTTCTTGCATTTCAAGGCTTTCAAAAAAACAACAAAAAAAGATTATGAAGTCTGTGGTGGACAAACTAAGGAAAATCATGAAAGCAGTCACAAGGTCTTAAAACAAATTCACATAAATGTGCACCCAAATAAGCAATGGCGGCTCATAAATGCAGAAGTGGAAAACAGTAACATATCAAAACATAGAAAAAAAGTTCTATGCTTCCCATACCTATTTCATTGTCCACCCCATCTAAACATAACCAAATTTCTGAAAGCTCTGTATTCTGATTAATTTCAAATCTGAAGATCCTTTCCTCACCAAAGCGTTTTCATAAACATCACCAGACAGGTATGGGAAGATCAGTACACATAACTTCCATGATGAAACTCCAGGATTTCAATTTCAATAACACCTGGTGGGTGATAAAGAGAGATGTGTGTGCGAGTGTGTCTGTTTTTCGTTGTTGTTTGTTTTGTTTTAATCCAATCTCCAGTTCAGCAGTGTGGAAACCAGCCACAGACCCACATCTTTCACATGTTAAGATCAACATATTCACAGTGGAGATACCGCAATTCATGTCAGCATTCTTTGGGTAATAAAAAAAAATAAAAAATCAATATAAAGCACACACTTTTCAAGAGAATGTTGTCTAAGTGTCCATATGGTGGGATAAAAATATAATCACACTCATAAATGCTCAACAGTCAAATTATGACAAAAAGTCTGCTTTAATTTCAATCAATCAAGAAACAACAATTTGTGAACTGCTACTGTATCAATTTTCGTCTGTTTTTTTTTTTTTTTTTCTCCTTTAATCATGCTAAAATCTACCTGCTTATGCTTTTTTTTTTAGGTGCACTCAATTCTTCTTTATGGGAATGGACTGTGAGTGTTGGGAAGGAGGTGGTGGTGGGAGAGTGGAGAGGAGTGTAAAAACAAGCCACAACAATCCCCAAGGAAAGCAGCCCACCTGCTTCCTGCTCCTTGGATGAACTCTTGGCCTCTCTGGACAGCAGGATGGGTTTGCCAAACCTGGCTTGAAACTGTTTCTCTGTGCCCAGGAAGCCTGGCATGAGGAAGTCAAACAATGACCACAGGTCCAGAACATTGTTCTGTATGGGCGTGCCCGACAGGATCAGGCGATGACGGCTGATCAGCTGTTTGGTTGCCTTGGACAACTGGTTGAAAGGGGAAAAAAAAAGTCTGAATTAAATGTATGTACTGATTCTTGCATAAAAATTAGTTGTGCGTGTTCTCTTTTTAATAGAATTTTGCATTCTTGTTCATGCACGTTCAATTTTGCTGTTGTTGTTGAAAGAATTGGGAATACTTACCAATAGTTCAATAAATGTATGTATAAATCACAAGTTTATAAATTTGTGGTGCTTTGAATTCAAATCTTTTAAATTGTGCAGCCTATAAGACTTATAAAGTAGTTGACAGGAGTTATTATTCAGCTCTTCTATGTTGATATTTTCATGGTTGCTAAGCATAACAAATTATATAAACAGAAATGGGGAGTTTGTGTTATACTCCCTGTTTGGCTAATATACTTACCATGTCAGACCATAGCATTCAACGGCAGTTAGCCAGCTCTGTCAGGCCGAATTTTTCCGTGGCCAATGCAGTCATAAGACAGTCACGTGCAGTCACGTGATGTCACCCCACTTCCGGCCCCGGAAGAAGCCAGTGTCAACTTCGTATACGTCATTCAGCGAGGCCTGGGGCGTTAAGCCACTGGTCTCTCTCGGGGGCATAGAGCCACCGGTCCCCGGGGAGGTAAACGGGCTGTGGCGGCCCTGGGGTGTAGGCAGAAAGTCCCCGGGGACCCGGGTAACCTGAATCACTGTTGGGGGGGTCTTGAGAGGCCGTGGCCTGTCGTCCCCGTCCAGGTCCGTGCACTGCACCATACACGTCCTTGGAATGGGCCTGGGAGGGCCATAATGGTATGGAGGAGGATGCGGAAGTCGAGCCCCCAACCCGCGAAAGTGCGGATTGGTCAGGATGCGGTCCCGTGTTCCTCCCCCTGGAGGAATATGTCAGGTTACCCTTGGTCCCGCTGGTAGATCCTCCCCCCGGAGGAGCGGGACCGCGGACGTTGCCCAAATGGGGATCCGAAAAGGTCGGTTCCCCAACGTCCAATACCCCTAGGGAAGAAGGTGACGTTCGATCGGGGTAGGTCGACCGTCCTTGTGCATGGGCACGGCCGGGCCCATGGCGCGGCGTGCCCGCACGCCCAGGATTATGGACACCACCGAGGTCGTGCGTCGGGGTGACCATAAGGCTGCTTCCGGAGTCGAAGCGCTCCTCGAGCTCAGGTGTTGGCTGCACCTGTGCCCGGTGGGGCCGAGCGCTATGAGTGCACGTATCAATTTGGGGGGAAAAAGAGATACGTGACTCATCAAGGCGAGTGACGGATGGTGATTCCATCCCAGATCCGTCACCCGTGCTGGTCCGCGGCTCGGCAAGGTGCCCCGGGGGCCGAGATTCGCGTGACTCAGCATGATAGTTAGAAGTCTCCGAGCGAGTCCGTAGGCTAGAGGGCAAGCTGGCCGATGGAGAAGGGGTGGGGGAGGGCGAATTCCGTTGGCTAGTCTTTGCTCGGCCGGGCCCCTTGAGGGGAGCCTTGCCCTTAGACTTTCTGGGCAGCACCTTGAGGGGAGCTTTGCCCTTAGACTTTGCAGGCAGATCAAATGAAAGGCATTTTGAAATGGTGGCCGCTTGCCTATCAGCCTTGGGACGCCGCGGTCGTGCGTCCGTCGGTTTGGTAGACGAGGAAAGATCACGCGTCCCTTCCGCGGAGAAGTCGTCTCTGTCTACCCGAACCGTACGTTCATCAGTGCGAACGGATTGCTCCGAGATGGAATCGACCCGCGGGTTCTCCGGGAAATTGAGCGAACTCCGAGCAGTGGAGTGGCTCGACCCGGCGGTGTCCTTCACCATGTTGGGCACAGGTGGATAGAGCAAACCCGGAACACACGACCGCAAAGAGGAGACAAGGTGGCCGATCGAGAAAATCAATTAATCTCGATCGTCCGTGTGGTGTCGTGCAAAGTGCTCGAGAGATCGACTGAAAACTCGAACTACCCGTACACGCCACCGGTCGTGTGACTGGTATGGCTATTAATAGCAATCTCTACACGTGGAGTATCACTGTGTATAGGTGTGATAGTTCTTGGGCACTAAATCTTAATAAGCAGATCAGTGTCACGCACCCTTACTCGAACACGTTCTACCTGTGAAGGGTAAAGAGTACAGGTGTGATAGTTATTGAGCACTAAACCTTAATAAGCGGAACCAGCACAAAATGCGTGCTGAACCCGAGGCTCGGCAATATGGTGGGGGAACACGACCGGCGAGCGGTGCCGACGATCGCGAGTAACAAAGTCGCGAGAGTGCCGGTAAAAGAGACAAATCTTTTAATAAATACGCTCCCGAGAGTGCCGGTAAAAGAGACAAATCTTTTAATAAATACGCTCCCACCAAGAGCTTCACACGGCAAAATTACTCAGGGTCTAGTGCAAGCCGGAACCAGCACAAAATGCGTGCTGAACCCGAGGCTCGGCAATATGGTGGGGGAACACGACCGGCGAGCGGTGCCGACGATCGCGAGTAACAAAGTCGCGAGAGTGCCGGTAAAAGGGACAAATCTTTTAATAAATACGCTCCCACCAAGAGCCTCACACGGCAAAAAAACTCAGGGTCTAGTGCAAGCCACAACTGAATCAAGTATAGAAACAAAACAAGCAATGTTAACACAAAGGCAAGTATAGGCGAGACAGAGCACAAGACTTATCTTGCTTTGACGGCAGGCCGAAGATGAATGCCGTATACGAAGTTGACACTGGCTTCTTCCGGGGCCGGAAGTGGGGTGACATCACGTGACTGCACGTGACTGTCTTATGACTGCATTGGCCACGGAAAAATTCGGCCTGACAGAGCTGGCTAACTGCCGTTGAATGCTATGGTCTGACATGGTATAGTATATGACGCCAAACTAGCACTGTTGATATTCTCATGGCTGCTGAGCATAACAAATGATATAAACAAAACCAGCACTGTTGATATTCTACTGACTGCTTAGCATAACAAATGATATACACAGAACTAGCACTGCTTATATTCTACTGGTTGCTTAGCATAACAAATCATATACACAGAACTAGCACTGCCCCATAAGACTTAAAAAGCAAATGACAGGAGTTATAGTTTAGCTCGTCTAGGTTGATATCCTCATTGTTGCTTTGCATAGCAAATTCTATAAACAGAACCAACCAATAACAATATGCATGATCCTGATAAATCAACTGTTAGTGTATTACAAGTACAAATCTGCCGAATCAAAGACAAGAAGCTTCAAATCAACTGACTTTAATCATATTTGTTTATCAACAGTGAAAACCAACAGTTAGTTAATACAGTAGTGAATAAATTCTAATCAGTGTTTAAAGAACAATAATCAAGAAGAGCATATTGAGTATAATGTAAACCTTAGCAGAATGAAGGAAGATATGTAAAAGTCAGTCAGCTTCAAAGTTTCTGAGTGCACTATTTAATCCAAGCATATTAGTTTAGAATAAAAGTTCTTTACCTTAGTTTTTCCATTACGGATAACATGCCCCTCATCAAGTATGCAGTAGTTCCATTTCAAAGTGCTGAAAAAAGAATTCACCATGTTAGTAACAAAATGTAAAAACAGAACAAAACAAAACAAAGAAAAAACACCAATAAACATACTAATGCAATCCACTGACACAGAAAAACACCCCTGACTGCAAAATCCCTAACAGAAGCAGACCACAGTGTATGAACATAAAGGACAATACCTATATGTGTATGCTGTTTAAAAGTCTAACTGGTTCCCTTGAAAGAAGCTAAGCTGCCCAATTTAAAAGATATGACAAACGAGTGGTGGCTGATAACTTGATCTGTCTGCCCCCATCCTGTTATAATGATGTTACCATCTCTATACTGACACTAAACACAAGAGGTGCACAGAAACAACAAGTTGTGTTACAAGACTGTCACAGGAATGACACAAAGGACAATGCAATGTGTCTGTTCCAATCTTACCAGTCTGATGCTTCAATTCCAACCTTTAAGGCATTCAACTTTCAAACTAGTCATCATACCAATCTTTAAGGCATTCAACTTTCAAACTAGTCATCATATGATTAAAAGAATCAACTGAACCTTGTGTACTTTTATTCTTTTTCAAATATGTGTTATTTTAGTCTTAATTTAGAATTGATCACTTACCTGAAGAAATCAATGTCGTTTCGAACAACATCATATGAAGCTACAATCATGTTGTGCTTGTTCACCTTCTTTTGCAACCTGACACCAACAAACAACTACAATCAGATTTTTTGCAGCTTGATTTCAAATCCTGAAAAATTGTTAAGAAAAAAATGAAAACATAACTCTTCCTGTTACAGATTTTGCACCACACACCATAAACACATGTTAATGTTGATTTTCAGTTGTAAAATACATACACCATGGGGAGGGGGAACAGATTCTTAAAAACAAAGCACAAAAACTGCATTCTGAAATCTTACACTGAAAAGATATGCAAATACTTTTCTCAGAAGCTATCTGCAGTGAGCAGCTTTCATAGACTTTAAGCATGTGAAGACAAAAGTGTACAACCTATCAGTGACCAGCTTTCAGACTTTTAAGTGCATGAAGGCAAAAGTGTGCAACCTATCTCTATCCTGTTGGCAGTGGACTTCAAGCAGCATATAGCAGAAACTTAAAAGTCATAGGTGGCATTGCCTTGAAAGTAGTATGCAGGAAGCATGCATTAGAAACCTGGGATACAGCAAAGGACTGGGGTTAATTCAGGTTTCATGTTTTTTCACCAGCCAACATTTTTTTTTCCTCATATATTCATTTTTCCTACCACTTGAAGACAGCTGCATTTCTTGGAAATCCACAGATCTCTACATGAGGAAAGTTCTCCAGTCTGAGCAAAGCTAGTGAGAAAAAATGAACTAATGTTTTTTGAATGAGCTTTACCACCTAGCCTCAAAATGTACATTTTCCTCTTGGCTAAAAGCATACACAAGCAGACAGACAAAGCTAAAGTAACAAGAAAAGACTAGGAAAAAATGGAAAAAAAAAATCAGCTGGCCAAGTACAGAAGGATCAGAAAAGACAGCTGTTGATGTAAGAGAAGTTTTTCACTTTACATGCATGTGGATATGAATGTCATATCACCATTTGATTAAAACAGAAAAAAAAGCAGGGAACAAATGACCAACACAGCAGGTATGTTTAGTTATTGTGCCTGGCTGATGCCAGGATGTTTCAAAGAGAAAAAAAGTTGTTTCAGGAAGTAGGCAAAAAAGGGGCAGTTTTATGTGAAGCTATAACTTAAATTGAAAGAACCCCTGATATCCCCACAATGGCAACAGTAAACGTCTACCTCAAAGCTCTACAGAAATTATCTGCCAATCTTTTCTGCATTAAAAAAAAGAGTGTGTCTGTCTGTCCGTCTGTCTGTCTGTGAGTGAGTGTGTCTCTGTCTCTCTGTCTGTGTCTGTCTCTGTGTCTCTCTCTGTGAGTGCGTGCGCATGTGTGTGTGCAAAGTAATCATGTACAGCTGGAACAATAGAATGAAAGGGACAGAACAAACACACACTTGATCCTCTCAGCAGGTGGGCCGGCATACATCAGGGGACTGAGGTATTCTGCATCCACAAACTTCTTCACTTCGTACACCCAGTGGCCCACCAGTGTAGGAGGACAAATCACAATGGATGGAAGTGGGGCA
This sequence comes from Conus canariensis, assembly GCA_033310375.1. Classification (NCBI taxonomy): domain Eukaryota; kingdom Metazoa; phylum Mollusca; class Gastropoda; order Neogastropoda; family Conidae; genus Conus; species Conus canariensis. The sequence continues at coordinate 33,765,493 of CM065714.1, forward strand.
CTATCAGGGTTCTTGTTTTGCTGGAAAACAACAAGGAGTGATTTAATGACTTTAGACAAACCAGCTTGATTCCTGCTATGTGTTTCAGAATCATGAGGGTCCATGTGCCTTGACACAAAACAGACTGAAAGAATGAGATTAAATTATGACCAAAGTTTACCAGTCTTTATGCATAATAAAATTCTTTTTAATAAAATACTGAATAGGAAACACATTGAAAAGAAAAAATGGAGTGACAAAAATGGAGAAAAAACAAAATATTGTACAAAACTATTATGCTATACCACAGAATAGAATTACATATTATTCAATCTCTGATTTTGCCCACAATATGCTGAACTGGTGGTTCATACAATGAATCTATACATCTTCAGCAACCACATTTTCAACAGAATGAAATTAGAATAACATGATAACAATCTTTGAGAGAGGGACAAAAATTCTGATTGGCTGTAGACATCGGGTTCTATTAATTTCCACATACTGACATTGGACATTGGTGGCATAGCACAAAAATGGGGAGTTTGTATTATACTCCCTGTTTGGCTAGTATACTTACCATGTCAGACCATAGCATTCACGGCAGTTAGTCAGCTCTGTCAGGCCGAAGATTCTGTGTGGCTAATGCAGTAATAAGACAGTCACGTGACGCCCACCCTACTTCCGCCGAAGGAAGAAGCCGGTGTAAACTTCCTGTACCTCATTCGTCGAGGCCTGCACGCCAGGTAACCTCAAGGACCTTGGCGCTAGTGGGGAAGGTAGGGCGGGCATTAGAGTCTGACATGGTAAGTATACTAGCCAAACAGGGAGTATAATACAAACTCCCCATTTTGGCGTCATATACTGTACCATGTCAGACCATAGCAGAATTTATCGTAAAAGGAGGAGGGCGAGTGCCCTAGTGGTTCTTGGGGTTAACCGATATGGCTGCATTAGCCGCCACAAAGGATATCCCTTCAGAACCGTCAGCCCTGGTCATGCGGATGTCCCTTAAATAAAAGTTTATAAAGGGATTCTCCGAACGCCAGTAGGCTGCTTCCAGGAGATGGCGCAGGGGGACAGAGTGCTGGAAAGCTGCAGAAGCGGCCAGTGCTCTGACCTCATGGGCCCGGGGGGACAAGACGGGGAGGGCCTTGGATGTCTGGGCATAGGCTGATTTGACCGTCTTGGACAGCCACCTAGAGATAGTGCCAGCTGAGATGTCTTTCTTATTCTTGGGGTTGATGGAAATAAAGAGATGTCTCTGAGAAGCGCGCCTGGGGCGTGAACGTTCCCAGTAGTGTCTTAGACACCTGGAAGGACACAGAGCCATGTCACCACCGCTCTCTCCACCTAGGATATCCGCCAATGGGCGGATGGCGAGGTAGGGGGGGGGGCTACCGGGTTCCTGGTTTTTAGCCAGGAATTCGGGAAGGAACTTAAGGGAGACAGAGCCGTCCGTGTGGAAGGCAATGTCTCTGGGGTCCCCGCTGAGAGCGTGGATATCGCTCGCCTCCTGGCCGAGGCCAAGGCGAGGAGAAAGGTGGTCTTCATAGAAAGAAGGTCGAAGGGGAGGGAGGAGATAGGCTCGAAAGGAGGTTTCCTGAGGACATCAAGTACAGTGAAAAGATCCCAAAGGGGAACGCGCCTTGGGGATCGGGCCTCACGAAGGGCCACTCCTCTAGAGATCTCTCTGAGAAGGAAGTCATTCTCAAAGGACGGTCCGCCCAGTTGGCGGATGGTCGTGCAGATGGCCGACCTGTAGCCCCGTATGGAGCTGGCTGATAGCTTTAGGTGGGACAGAAAATTTCCTATCTGGATATTTGAGGGGCGATTGTGTGGGACAGAGTTGTCTTTGCACCATGAGACCCATTTCCTCCATCTGTAATCGTAAAGGGACTCAGTGCCAGCTCTGCGAGAGGCCATTGCTAGGTCTCGGAGGTCCTGAGAGGCCCCAGCGTCGGAGAGGATGTTAAGGACGGACTGGGACCTGTCCGCTTGGGAGGTGGGGTTAGATGCTCGCACTCCGGCTGGCACAGAAGCCAGGCATGGAGGCGAAGCGCCTGGGGATTGGAGTGGGGGCGACCCGAGCGGGGTTGCCTGAGCATGTCCCACCGGGCGTCCAACTGGAGAGGGGGAACGTGAGTGAGGGACTTGAGGTCCGGAAACCAGGACTGAGTGGGCCACCATGGGGCTATGAGGATGAGCCTGGGTCCCTCGAGTCTCGCCTTCCTGATCACCTTGTGAAGGATCGGGAAGGGAGGAAAGGCGTAAGCTATGAGGCCGGACCAGGGGAGGGATAGGGCATCGATCGCGTACGCCTGAGGGTCCGGGATGGGTGACACATACACTGGCAGACGATGATTGAATCGGGTGGCGGACAGGTCGATCATGGGTGTGAACCAATGTTCCCACACCGAGGTTAGTGTGTGCCTGCTGAGGGTCCATTCCGTGTGGAGGACGGACCCGGAGCGGCTGAGAGAGTCTGCCAGGATGTTGTGCGTCCCTGCTATGTGTCTCGCGCGAAGGGTGATTCCTTGCGTGTGACACCAGCGGAGGAGGGCCTCTGTCTGGAGGGAGAGACTGATGGAGCGTGCCCCCCCCCCCCCCCCCCCGCTTTGTTGATGTAAGAGGCTACCGAGGTGTTGTCCGTGAGAAGGAGAACAAATCGGTGCGAGACCAGTGTCTGGAAGTGGAGGAGGGCTAGCCGGACCACCTCCAGTTCCAGGATGTTGATGTGAAGATGGGCAGTCAATGGGTCCCACACCCCCGAGGCATGACTGCTCTCCAAATGGGCCCCCCAGCCCGAGTTGGAGGCGTCTGTGTAAAGTTCTAGGGCCTGGGATGGGAGGGAGATGGGAACTCCGGGGCTCAGGGTGAGGGGCTGAGCCACTCCTCCGTGGCCCAAAAGAACCAAGGCCCGAGGGGAATGGTCTGGTCCCAGCGGTCGGCGGTCTGCGACCAACGACGGCGGAACTCCCTTTGAAGCTGTCGCTTGGGGACCCTGCCTAGGGGAATGAGAGGCGACAGGGACTCCATCATCCCCAGAAGGGAGGACAGTGTCCTTGCCAACGCGAGGGGAGAGAGGCGGAGGTGGGAGATGAGGTCCATCAGGCGGGTGGACCTCTCCGGGGTCGGGGAGACTAGCATGGAGGTGGTGTCGAAACTCATGCCCAGGAAGGAGAATCTCTGACTGGGCGAGAGCTCGCATTTTTCGGGGTTGGTGACGAACCCTAGTGAGAAGCAAAGGCGCAGAAGTTTGGATGTGTGGGCTTGACACAGGGCCTGAGTGGGAGCCAAGACGAGCCAGTCGTCGAGGTAAACCAAGAGGCGAATGTCCTCCTGTCTGGCAAGGGCGGCCATCTCCTTGACTACCTTCGTGAAAAGGAAGGGAGCCAGGGAGAGTCCGAAGGGGAGCGCCTTGAACTGATATACCCGTCCCCGCCAGACGAACCGAAGGTATCGTCTGTGGGAAGGATGAATGAGGATCTGAAAATACGCGTCCTTCAGATCTATAGAAGTGGCCCAGTCCAGATGGTGGATGGAATCTCTGATCTGGGCCGGGGTCTCCATCTTGAATTTGGTTGGTCTGAGGAATTTGTTGAGTGGAGAAAGGTCGAGGATGGGCCTCCAGCCCCCCGAGGACTTGGGGACCACAAAAAGGTGGGAGTAAAACCCGGGGTTTGGGTGGGATATATGGGTGATGGCGTCTTTCCGAAGAAGGTCCTCGACTTCCAGGCGAAGAGCCTCCGCCTGGGCCAGGGGGGGATCGCCGGGGGAAGGAGGAGGAGAGGATAGCAGGGGGGGCGATCGTGTGCCCAGGGCAGACGGAACCCCTCTTGTAACACTGACACTATCCAAGGGTTGAGTCCCATACGCCGCCACTGGTGGGCATGTCGGGACAGACTGCCTGCCAAAGAGGCCGAGGGGCCGGGGAGGGGCAAGAAGTCTGCCAGTTCTCGCTCCTCCGAAGGTGAGTCTACTAGTCACCTCCGAGGCCGGGCCTGTTGGCCGAACCGAAAATTCTGATGGGGGTTTTTCGGTTTTGACCTAGCAACGGCGGAAGAAGGGCGTCTGGCGGGCCTTGAGGTGCGAGGGGGGGCCTGTTTGGGGTAGGGCTGGGGTCTGGGGGCCGGACGGGAGTAGGGTCCAGGAGGGTGATGCTGGCGAGGACGATGCTGGGGAGGGGGCTTGGCTGCAAAAGACGCGGCCTGTTTGCGTTCCTCGACTGCATGAGTGAAGACAGCAGTGGAATAGTCACCGCAGAGCGACTGTTCCTGACCCGGGATGCACCGTAAGGCCACCTTGAGCGCCGGGGAGAGATTGGCCTGAGATAGCACAGCATCTCTCACTGCTAACAGGCAGTTAAAGTGACACCTGGCTGCGCTGTCCGCCGCAGCCCAAAGGTGATGCGAAATCTTGTTGACAAGGAAACGCATGAGGGGGTCGCCGAATAGGCTAGGATCTGCCTCAGAGTCGTCGGGGTCCGAAGACACCGAGGCAGTGATGCCCTCCTTTGCCCAGAGCTCCTCCGCTCGCTGCAGGAACATGTCAATGAATGCATGTCCCGCGGTGGTGTGGAGAATGCCAGTCCTGGCAATTCTATCCCACTCCATCAAGTTCTTGATGGGAACAGGGGTGGATGTGGGAGGGGCGAGGTTGGGCGTGAGCCTGAGGTTGGCAGAGGAAATGGCAATGTCCCTGGTGGCCGGATTGGCAGAGAAGAGGGAAAAGACATGGGGGCCATGACGCGGGTCTTTGAGGAAAACTCCTACCGGGGCCGCGTTAGGGGCTGACAAGAAGTCAATCCCCGGTGGGGGAATGGCATGTGCACCCCTGGCGAAAGATGCTGGTCTGTCCCACAAGGGAGAGAGGGTCTGGGGGGCGACTATCCTTGGCCGTGATCGCTGGGCAGGGGGCCCCCCAGTGAAACGGCTAAAGGAGAAGATGTTGTCAGAGTGAGGGGATTCCCTCACAACAAGATCTGGACACCAGCTCTCCAGGATGGAGAGGTCACCAGACTGGGGAAGGGAGTCCTCGACCCCGTCCTCGAGTTGAGGGTCAGAGTAATCCAGAAGGGGATGATCAGATCCACCTTCGGAGGGCCAGGGCAGGGGTGCGTGGGAGTCCAGCCCTCGAGGGGTAGTGGGGGAAAAAAGAGACGGGTCCCTGGTGGCTCCATACTCGGCGGGCAGACTGGGGGATCGCCGATCGGACAGCGCCCGAGAGGAAGGGGGCCCCAGGTCGATCCAGCTCCGGGAGGCAGGATGCCACATGCGACCGGAGGAGGAGTCGGGAAGGGTGTCAGCCCTAAGCCACTGATTCCTCTCAGGGGAATAGAGCCACCGGTCCCCGGAGAGTACGACGGGCTGTGGCGGCCCTGGGGCAGAGTCTCCCCGGGGACCCGGGTAACCTTGGGCACCAAGGGGAGGGTAGCGAGAAGGCGAGCTGTCTCGCACCCGCCCCAGGGAGAGCACTGCCTCCTGCATCTCCCGGGTGCGGTCCGTGCCGGCCCCCTGCATGGCAGGGTGGCCGGTGGGTGGTGCGGTAGCCGAGCCTCCTGGCCGTGTGGGAGTGGACTGGGATGGCTGCGGCGACGGGTCCACCTCAGAGGACGAAGGGAGGTTACCCCTGGTCCTGCTGGTCGATCCTCCCCCCGGAGGAACGGGACCGCGGACGATGCCCAACCGGGGAGCGAAAGAAGTCCGCTCCCCAACGTCCTGTACCCTAGGGGAAAGTTCAACGGTCGATCGGGGTGGTTCGACCATTGGGGGTGAGGGCGCAGATCCGACCTGGTCGATGCCTGCGTCCCTGACCCGGGGTTGTGGTCAGTGGGGGAGTCACACCAAAGACTGCCCACAGCCCCTCCACCGGAGTGATGATGCTCCTCGTGTCCGAGTAGTGGCTGAACCCGGACACGGTTGGGGAGAGCGTGATTCGACTGCGTGGCGTTAGTGGGGGGGTAGCTAGCGTCATGCGTCTCATCTGATCGGGTGACGAGTGGTGATTCCGGCCGCGAGTCGTCACCCGTGCTGGTCCGGGTCTCGGCAAGGGTCCCCAGGGGCCGATGATCCCGGACGCAGCATGATAGAGAGTCTCCTTGTGGATGGAAATTGAGCAGGCGATTTGGCCGAAGAACGGGAAGATTTTGGAGAACAGGAAGATTTTGAACGGGCAGGTCCTTTCATGGGGGCCTTGCCCTTGGATTTCGATTTAGAGGCAGAATAGAAAGAAAAACAGTCGGCAATGACGGCCGATTGCAAGTTCGATTCGGCCAATTGCCTGTTTGACTTCGATCGCAACGATCGTGTGTCCGCCGATCGTGAAGAGGAGGGATAGCAAAGATGGTCGCGCGTCCCCTGCGCGGAACCCTCCTCCACACTGACCGTACGCTCAGAGGTGTGAGCGGTTTGTCCCCTGGAATCGACACTCGGGTCCTCCGGGGCAGAGCGCGACTCGCGAACAAAGGAGCGGCTCGACCCGTTAGTATCCTTCACCATGTTGGGCACTGGTGGCGAGACAAACACGGAAAACACGATCGCAAAGGGGAGACAAAGAGGTGGATCGAGGGATAGGAAGAGCTCGACCAACCTCGGGAGGGGCACTGATAGTGCTGGAAGTGCGCAGAAGTCGCGCTGTTCGAGTAAAACAGTGCGATCGTATGTGTGCCGGTATGGCCGGTCGACACAAAATGGCGGAACGACTGACACAAAATGGCGGAACGACCGGCGAAAGGAATGGAAACTGAGTGAACGACGAGGAAGGTCATCGAATAGGAATCCAAATGGAAGTGAAATGGGACTCGCAGACAAAAGGCCGTAAGGCTAAGTAAAGCAAGGAGATGGAAACCGGCGTGTAGCTCGGAATTCCGAATTGCGAGATGCACGGAAGGCAAGTCGCGAATGCCGAGAACAAGGCACGAACGCGAGAAGCGTGTATGATAAAATCAGTAAAATCAAAGCACGCCAAACCAAAGCCTCACCGGCAAGGGTACAAGGGTTCAGCGCGCAAGCCACAACAAAACAAGCAAGGAGCAAACACAAGGCTATCTTAACACAACGGCAAAGAAAGGCGAGACAGAGCACAAGACTTATCTTGCTTGGACGGCAGGCCGAGAGAGAATGAGGTACAGGAAGTTTACACCGGCTTCTTCCTTCGGCGGAAGTAGGGTGGGCGTCACGTAACTGTCTTATTACTGCATTAGCCACACAAAATCTTCGGCCTGACAGAGCTGACTAACTGCCGTGAATGCTATGGTCTGACATGGTACAGTATATGACGCCAAATGGGCCTTAATCAAATTAGTTCAGTTTTTGCATCTTTTCCACAATTATGTGGAGAAGTGGGAGGGCATCCTACTGTTTGAACTGGTAACTATATCATAAAAACTGCTTTAAAAAATAGGAATCTGGATTTCTTTAAGTTCTGCACCAAGAGATCTCAGAATGGAATTACTAATCCTACAGTCTTGTAGTAATCTAATAGAAGATAAAGAAAAAAAAGGTCATATAAATATCAAAAGGTGATCCAAGCTTTTTCTATGTATAATTTGCAAGCCACACACATGCAAAGATGATAACTCACTTACAAAGCTATACCTAAACAGAAGATAAAAATGCAACTCATCCCCATCCCACCCCCCACACATTAACAAACAGAATATAATCTAGCATTCAGGCCCAGTCAGCATAGACAAACCACATTTAGCGCTGACCTCATAGAGCTGCTCCTGCTGGCGATGGTCAGTGGCCAGGATGCAGAGGGACTGCAGGGTTTTGCCCAGGCCCATGTCATCGCACAGGATGCCATGCAGCTGGTACTTGTTCAGGAACCCAAGCCAGTTCACACCGTCCTGATCCCAATAAAAAGGTTACAATTCATGACAAAAAGGAATTTGTGTACATCAAATAATATCTACCACCCCTGACGATGCACATCACTAGTGTTTTTGTTATCTCACAGATGTAGAGGGACAAGGAGTGTATGTCATCTTGTTTTCACACTATTTGTTTTCATTAAAGCCCTGTTCTTTAGCACACGTCTCTAACCACTTCCAGGTACCACAGTCATCGTGTGCCAAGGAAGAATCGTTCAACTGGCTGGGCTGCCATCACAGGTAAACATGTACACCGCCCAGTTTATCATCTGCTGATCAGGAAGGTCAGATCGCTGCCTGAATGTAGCCTCTGTCCACATGTAAACCACTCTGTGTGCATCAAACCCGACATTACTGAAAGCCAAACATGGCGAACAGACAGCTGACCAAAGGGGCAGGAAGAAGACCAATCAGATCAACAGGAAGTGACCGATGCCTTCAACAAGCACAATGGAATTTCAACTAATAAAAAGCAAACATACTTGTCCTTCTCCCCTCTACAGCTCTTTTAATCTCAACAGCCTACCATCTTCATAACTGTGTATACTAACTGATTTTTAACCACCTTGTTGGTTCGGCTGCTGAGGACAAGACTTCTCTGGGCCCAACTGGATCCTATGAGTGCAACTTTTCTTCATTATATGATAATTTGCTCACAGCATTCAGTGCTTAGTGTGTAATACAACCAAATAAATGAAAGAAAAATACTGCATCATCCTCAGGTTTTGCTTGTGCGCAGTATAACAATCACAATCAAGTATGACAATTATGAATAAACAAGCAAGCAAGCAAATGCAATACAAATGGAATAAAAATGTAACGGTACAAACCAGCTGGTATTTGCGGAGCTCTGCATTGATAGGCACGGTGATTTTGTAAGGCTCTAGCTTTGAGGAGTCAAGAAGCTGTTCCAGGAACCGTCGCTCTTGTTCTCGACGAGCAACCAACTCTGGTTTCAGTTCTGGGGGGTCTGATATTCCAGCCTAAAGGTGAAAAAAAAAAAAGAATGAAAACATGAGCAATAAACTGTGATTTCAGTTCTGGGGGTCTGGTATTCCACGCTTAAGACAAGAACTAATAGTTGGAAACCCGAGCCACTAATTATGGTTTGACATCTGAGGAACTGGTTTCTGATCAAGTAAGATAAAACATTGCAAAAAGCATGAGCAACTGACAGTGGTTTCGATTTTGGGGTGTGTGACATTCCTGTCTAATGAGAAAAAGTACTACTTAAAACAGTGTAAGCAACTGACTGTGGTTTCACTTCTGTTGAGCCTGGTATTCCAGCATGAGAAGTACTGCATGCAAAACATGAGCAACTAGTTGTGGTTTTAGTTCCAGCCTAGATATAACAATAAATGAATGAAAAATCTAAAGATTTGGGATGAAAACCTTGTCGTTCCTTCCAAAAATGAAAACTGTGCTCCTCCTCAAAACACAGTTCTCATCTCAATACAATTGGGTTTTTTCCCCTTAAACACTTAAGTTGTAGCTATTTTACAATTAGATTTACAATACTGGAAAAAGATCAAGATCGCTGTTTTTGACAGACACTCACTTGCTCATAGAACTGAAAACAAAACCAGTCACTTATATAATGCAAACACTCTTCATTTTTTGTTCACAAGTCTAACATTCAAAGTGAGGAGTGCCTAAAAATCCACTCTGTTGTAACTAACTGGGAAGCTTACCTCCAAAGGCATCAGGGTTATGAGGGTGGCAAAGCAGTGAGTGGCCATGAGGCGTACAGAGGGGTCATGGTCTGCCATGCGCCCCAACACTGGCACCATCAGCAGCACGATGTAGGGCCCCACCTCCAGTCCCAGATGTTCCACAATATCAACACTTGGTCAAGGAGCACGCACACATGTATATACCATACTACAGGTAATCGTCTTGAAAGCATATTTTTGGCGTCATATACTGTACCATGTCAGACCATAGCATTCACGGCAGTCAGCCAGCTCTGTCAGGCCGAAGATTTTGTGTGGCTAATGCAGTAATAAGACAGTCACGTGACGCCCACCCTACTTCCGCCGAAGGAAGAAGCCGGTGTAAACTTCCTGTACTTCATTCTCTCTCGGCCTGCCGTCCAAGCAAGATAAGTCTTGTGCTCTGTCTCGCCTTTCTTTGCCGTTGTGTTAAGATAGCCTTGTGTTTGCTCCTTGCTTGTTTTGTTGTGGCTTGCGCGCTGAACCCTTGTACCCTTGCCGGTGAGGCTTTGGTTTGGCGTGCTTTATTGATTTCACTGATTTTATCATACACGCTTCTCGCGTTTGTGCTTTGTTCTTGACACTCGCGACTTGCCACGCTTCTCGCGTTCGTGCCTTGTTCTCGACATTCGCGACTTGCCACGCTTCTCGCGTTCGTGCCTTGTTCGCCACTTGCCTCCCGTGCATCTCGCATTCGGAACTCCGAGCTACACGCCGATTTCAATCTCCTCGCTTTACTTAGCCTTACGGCCTTTTCACTTCCATTTGGATTCCTATTCGACGACCTTCCTCGTCGTTCACTCGCTTTCCATTACTTGCGCCGGTCGTTCCGCCATTTTGTGTCGGTCGTTCCGCCATTTTGTGTCGACGGGCCATACCGACACACATACGATCGCACCGTCTTACTCGAACAGCGCGACTTCTGCGCATTTCCAGCACTATCAGTGCCCCTTCCGAGGTTGGTCGAGCTCTTCCTATCCCTCGATCCACCTCTTTGTCTCCCCTTGCGATCGTGTTTTCCGTGTTTGTCTCGCCACCAGTGCCCAACATGGTGAAGGATACTAACGGGTCGAGCCGCTCCTTTGTTCGCGAGTCGCGCTCTGCCCCGGAGGACCCGAGTGTCGATTCCAGGGGACAAACCGCTCACACCTCTGAGTGTACGGTCAGTGTGGAGGAGGGTTCCGCGCAGGGGACGCGCGACCAGCTTTGCTATTCCTCCTCTTCACGATCGGCGGACACACGATCGTTGCGATCGAAGTCGAGCAGGCATTTGGCCGAATCGAACTTGCAATCGGCCGTCATTGCCGACTGTTTTTCGTTCTATTCTGACTCTAAACCGAAATCCAAGGGCAAGGCCCCCATGAAAGGACCTGCCCGTTCTAAATCTTCCCGTTCTCCAAAATCTTCCCGTTCTTCGGCCAAATCGCCTGCCCAGTTTCCATCGCACAAGGAGACTCTCTATCATGCTGCGTCCGGCGATCGTCGGCCCCTGGGGACCATTGCCGAGACTCGGACCAGCACGGGTGACGACTCGCGGTCGGAATCACCGCTCGTCACCCGATCAGATGAGACTCGTGACGCTAGCTACCCCCCCACTAACGCCACGCAGTCGAATCACGCTCTCCCCAACCGTGTCCGGGGTCAGCCACTACTCGGACACGAGGAGCGTCATCACTCCGGTGGAGGGGCTGTGGCCAGTCTTTGGTGTGACTTCCCCACTGACCACAACCCCGGGTCAGGGACGCAGGCATCGACCAGCTCGGATCTGCGCCCTCACCCCCAACGGTCGAACCACCCCGATCGACCGTTCAACTTTCCCCTAGGGGTACAGGACGTTGGGGAGCGGACTTCTTTCGCTCCCCGGTTGGGCATCGTCCGCGGTCCCGTTCCTCCGGGGGGAGGATCGACCAGCGGGACCAAGGGTAACCTCCCTTCGTCCTCTGAGGTGGATCCGTCGCCGCAGCCATCCCAGTCCGCTCCCACACGGCCAGGAGGCTCGGCTACCGCACCACCCACCGGCCACCTTGCCATGCAGGGGGCCGGCACTGATCGCACCCGGGAGATGCAGGAGGCAGTGCTCTCCCTGGGGCGGGTGCGAGACAGCTCGCCTTCTCGCTACCCTCCCCTTGGTGCCCAAGGTTACCCGGGTCCCCGGGGAGACTCTGCCCCAGGGCCGCCACAGCCCGTCGTACTCTCCGGGGACCGGTGGCTCTATTCCCCCCGAGAGGAATCAGTGGCTTAGGGCTGACACTCTTCCAGACTCCTCCTCCGGTCGCATGTGGCATCCTGCCTCCCGGAGTTGGATCGACCTGGGGCCCCCTTCCTCTCGGGCGCTGTCCGACCGGCTCTCCCCCAGTCTGCCCGCCGAGTATGGAGCCACCAGGGACCCATCCTCCTTCGAAGGTGGATCTGATCATCCCCTTCTGGATTACTCTGACCCTCAACTCGAGGACGGGGTCGAGGAGTACGGGGTCGAGGACTCCCTCCCCAGTCTGGTGACCTCTCCATCCTGGAGAGCTGGCGTCCAGATCTTCTTGTGAGGGAATCCCCTCCCTCTGACAACATCTTCTCCTTTAGCCGTTTCACTGGGGAGCCCCCTGCCCAGCGATCACGGCCGAGGATAGTCGCCCCCTAGACCCTCTCTCCCTTGTGGGACAGACCGGCTTCTTTCGCCAGGGGTGCACATGCCATTCCCCCACCAGGGATTGACTTCTTGTCAGCCCCTAACGCGGCTCCAGTAGGAGCTTTCCTCAAAGACCCGCGTCATGGCCCCCATGTCTTTTCCCTCTTCTCTGCCAATCCGGCCACCAGGGACATTGCCATTTCTTCCGCCGACCTCAGGCTCACGCCCAACCTCGCCCCCCCCACATCCACCCCTGTTCTCATCAAGAACTTGACGGAGTGGGATAGAATTGCCAGGACTGGCATTCTCCACACCACCGCGGGACATGCGTTCATGGACATGTTCCTGCAGCGAGCGGAGGAGCTCTGGGCAAAGGAGGGCATCACTGCCTCGGTGGCTTCGGATCCCGACGACTCTGAGGCAGATCCTAGCCTATTCGACGACCCCCTCTTGCGTTTCCTGGTCAACAAGATTTCGCATCACCTCTGGGCTGCGGCGGACAGCGCGGCCAGGTGCCATTTTAACTGCCTGTTAGCAGTGAGAGATGCTGTGCTATCTCAGGCCAATCTCTCCCCGGCGCTCAAGGCGGCCTTACGGTGCATCCCGGGTCAGGAACAGTCGCTCTTTGGTGACTATTCCACTGCTGTCATCACTCATGCAGTCGAGGAACGCAAGCAGGCGGCGTCTTTTGCGGCCAAGCCCCCTCCCCAGCATCGTCCTCGCCAGCATCGCCCTCCTGGACCCTACTCCCGTCCGGCCCCCAGACCCCAGCCTTACCCCAAACAGGCCCCCCCTCGCACCTCAAAGCCCGCCAGACGACCTTCTTCTGCCGTTGCTAGATCAAAACCGAAAAACCCCCATCAGCAGAATTTTCGGTTCGGTCAACAGGCCCGGCCCCGGAGGTGACTAGTAGACTCACCTTCGGAGGAGCGAGAACTGGCAGACTTCTTGCCCCTCCCCGGCCCCGCGGCCCCTTTGGCAGGCAGCCTGTCCCGACATGCCCACCAGTGGCGGCGTATGGGACTCAACCCTTGGATAGTGTCAGTGTTACAAGAGGGGTTCCGTCTGCCCTGGGCACACGATCGCCCCCCTCTGCTATCCTCTCCTCCTCCTTCCCCCGGCGATCCCCCCCTGGCCCAGGCGGAGGCTCTTCGCCTGGAAGTCGAGGACCTTCTTCGGAAAGACGCCATCACCCATATACCCCACCCAAACCCCGGGTTTTACTCCCACCTTTTTGTGGTCCCCAAGTCCTCGGGGGGCTGGAGGCCCATCCTCGACCTTTCTCCACTCAACAAATTCCTCAGAACAACCAAATTCAAGATGGAAACCCCGGCCCAGATCAGAGATTCCATCCACCATCTGGACTGGGCCACCTCTATAGATCTGAAGGACGCGTATTTTCAGATCCTCATTCATCCTTCCCACAGACGATACCTTCGGTTCGTCTGGCGGGGACGGGTATATCAGTTCAAGGCGCTCCCCTTCGGACTCTCCCTGGCTCCCTTCCTTTTCACGAAGGTAGTCAAGGAGATGGCCGCCCTTGCCAGACAGGAGGACATTCGCCTCTTGGTTTACCTCGACGACTGGCTCGTCCTGGCTCCCACTCAGGCCCTGTGTCAAGCCCACACATCCAAACTTCTGCGCCTTTGCTCCTCACTAGGGTTCGTCACCAACCCCGAAAAATGCGAGCTCTCACCCAGTCAGAGCTTCTCCTTCCTGGGCATGAGTTTCGACACCACCTCCATGCTAGTCTCCCCAACCCCGGAGAGGTCCACCCGCCTGATGGACCTCATCTCCCACCTCCGCCTCTCTCCCCTCGCGTCGGCAAGGACACTGTCCTCCCTTTTGGGGATGATGGAGTCCCTGTCGCCTCTCATTCCTCTGGGCAGGGTCCCCAAACGACAGCTTCAAAGGGAGTTCCGCCGTCGTTGGTCGCAGACCGCCGACCGCTGGGACCAGACCATTCCCCTCGGGCCTTGGTTCTTTTGGGCCACAGAGGAGTGGCTCAGCCCCTCCATCCTGAGCCCCGGGGTTCCCATCTCCCTCCCATCCCAGGCTCTACATCTTTACACAGACGCCTCCAACTCGGGCTGGGGGGCCCATTTGGAGAGCAGTCATGCCTCGGGGGTGTGGGACCCATTGACTGCCCGTCTTCACATCAACATCCTGGAACTGGAGGCGGTCCGACTAGCCCTCCTTCACTTCCAGACACTGGTCTCGCACCGATTTGTTCTTCTTCTCACGGACAACACCTCGGTAGCCTGTTACATCAACAAAGGGGGGGGGGGCACGCTCCATCAGTCTCTCCCTCCGGGCAGAGGCCCTCCTCCGCTGGTGTCACACGCAACGAATCACCCTTCGCGCGAGACACATAGCAGGGACGCACAACATCCTGGCAGACTCTCTCAGCCGCTCCGGGTCCGTCCTCCACACCGAATGGACCCTCAGCAGGCACACGCTAACCTCGGTGTGGGAACATTGGTTCACACCCATGATCGACCTGTTCGCCACCCGATTCAATCATCGTCTGCCAGTGTATGTGTCTCCCGTCCCGGACCCTCAGGCGTACGCGATCGATGCCCTATCCCTTCCCTGGTCCGGCCTCATAGCTTACGCCTTTCCCCCCTTCCCGATCCTTCACAAGGTGATCAGGAAGGCGAGACTCGAGGGACCCAGGCTCATTCTCATAGCCCCATGGTGGCCCACTCAGTCCTGGTTCCCGGACCTCAAGTCCCTCACTCACGTACCCCCTCTCCAGTTGAACGCCCGGTGGGACATGCTCAGGCAACCCCGCTCGGGTCGCCCCCACTCCAATCCCCAGGCGCTTCGCCTCCACGCCTGGCTCCTGTGCCAGCCGGATTGCGAGCATCTAACCCCACCTCCCAAGCGGACAGGTCCCAGTCTGTCCTTAACATTCTCTCTGACGCCGGGGCCTCTCAGGACCTCCGAGACCTAGCAATGGCCTCTCGCAGAGCTGGCACTGAGTCCCTTTACGATTACAGGTGGAGGAAATGGGTCTCATGGTGCAAAGACAACTCTGTCCCACACAATCGTCCCTCAAATATCCAGATAGGAAACTTTCTGTCCCACCTAAAACTATCAGCTAGCTCCATACGGGGCTACAGGTCGGCCATCTGCACGACCATCCGCCAACTGGGCGGACCGTCCTTTGAGAATGACTTCCTTCTCAGAGAGATCTCTAGAGGAGTGGCCCTTCGTGAGGCCCGATCCCCAAGGCGCGTTCCCCTTTGGGATCTTTTCACTGTACTCGATGCCCTCAGGAAACCTCCTTTCGAGCCTATCTCCTCCCTCCCCTTCGACCTTCTTTCTATGAAGACCACCTTTCTCCTCGCTTTGGCCTCGGCCAGAAGGCGGAGCGAGATCCACGCTCTCAGCGGGGACCCCAGAGACATTGCCTTCCACACGGACGGCTCTGTCTCCCTTAAGTTCCTTCCCGAATTCCTGGCTAAAAACCAGGAACCCGGTAGCCCCTCCCCCTACCTCGTCATCCGCCCATTGGCGGATATCCGAGGTGGAGAGAGCGGTGGTGACAGGACTCTGTGTCCTTCCAGGTGTCTAAGACACTACTGGGAACGTTTACGCCCCAGGCGCGCTTCTCAGAGACGTCTCTTTATTTCCATCAACCCCAAGAATAAGAAAGACATCTCAGCTGGCACTATCTCTAGGTGGCTGTCCAAGACGGTCAAATCGGCCTATGCCCAGACGTTCAAGGTCCTCCCCGTCTTGTCCCCCTGGGCCCATGAGGTCAGAGCACTGGCCGCTTCTGCAGCTTTCCAGCACTCTGTCCCCCTGCGCCATCTCCTGGAAGCAGCCTACTGGCGTTCGGAGAATCCCTTTATAAACTTTTATTTAAGGGACATCCGCATGACCAGGGCTGACGGTTCTGAAGGGATATCCTTTGTGGCGGCTAATGCAGCCATATCGGTTAACCCCAAGAACCACTAGGGCACTCGCCCTCCTCCTTTTACGATAAATTCTGCTATGGTCTGACATGGTACAGTATATGACGCCAAAATGGGGAGTTTGTATTATACTCCCTGTTTGGCTAGTATACTTACCATGTCAGACTCTAATGCCCGCCCTACCTTCCCCACTAGCGCCAAGGTCCTTGGGGTTACCTGGCGTGCAGGCCTCGACGAATGAGGTACAGGAAGTTTACACCGGCTTCTTCCTTCGGCGGAAGTAGGGTGGGCGTCACGTGACTGTCTTATTACTGCATTAGCCACACAAAATCTTCGGCCTGACAGAGCTGGCTGACTGCCGTGAATGCTATGGTCTGACATGGTAAGTACACTAGCCAAACAGGGAGTATAATACAAACTCCCCATATTTTACACAACTCACACACACACACTGCACATCTCCCCCTTTCTCTGAGACCCTTCCATTTGTGCAATTATTGTTATAAACACCATGAGAGATGAAAGCACCTCTGTGGACAATGTCAAGGAACTTATTCCGTATCATTCCGTCTTTGGTGTTGTGCGAGTATGTAGTGACTGACTGTTTGTTTTTCTCTTTATTGTTTTTCTTGCAGTGTTCTGCATGTGTGTGATGTGAGAGCGAGTGTGTGTGTGTGCATGTGTGTGTGTGTGTGTGTGTGTGTGTGTGTGTGTGTGTGTGTGTGTGTGTGTGTGTGTGTGTGTGTGCATGTGCGTGTGTGTGTGTGTGTGCATGTGTGTGAGAGCCACTGTGACACTCATGTACAAAGAGCACAGTCAAACTTGTTTCTTCTCACACAGTGTCTGCAACAGGCTGGCTGAGTGAGCACTTGTGACATTGAATATGATTCACGGGACACTTTTCTCAGTAATCTTACTGATAATTCAATACCAAAACGACTCCCTCTGTACAGTGCCTCATTTTGTTGTTATATAATGATGTGTTTTATCATGGAAAACAAATTTTGTCACCAAAGAAATTCTGAATCGATGACACATCAAAAATCTGCCACTGTACATATTAGTGCTTATTACTTGAGACAGAGGGTAATTGGTTTCTCTTCGATTGGAGGGTTTTGTTAGAGTTATTACATACTCATGACTAATGTTCAACATATTTCCTGATGTCCTTAAAGATATGAAGTGCGTAAACGTTCTAATGCACTGACATGGTTACCAGCCCATGGTTCAAATACAAAATTTCATGGACCCTGAAACTGGACATACAGAGATCATGCTCCTGGCGGTGATCACAGGCAGCATCATGCTCAAACTTCCCTCAATTTACAAACAACTATGCTGTAAGGAGGAGAAACACTACTTGCAAGGCAGCGCATAACAAGCAGAAATGCTTTGCCCATCAACCTGAGCTAGCCTGTGAAAAAGTCTTCCAACAGACATTCACATATCACAGCCAGTCTGAAGACTGGACACAAGGATACTGGCCAAAGTTTCAATGGATCCTTGCCGCAAGCTGAGGTTTTGCATCGAACCAAGCCTGGGAAGAACATGTTCAATAAGGAAGTGAGAACCTGCGAGGTTTTCTGTACGCTCAAAGTAGCCAGTGAGCGGGCAGTCATATGTCGAACTGCAGTGCTTGGATGCTGTAGATGATTGGCTATGAACTCCAACTGATTCAGCACCTGTCACAAATAACAAACATATAGCATGTTAGATATAGAAATTCATTTTGAGAGTTCTTACTTCAAACTGAATTTTTGGAAATCTCAAAAGTTTGCATTAGTGAGTTTATTTATATTATGCTCTCCACCAACATGAATGAACAAGAAATACCAGAACCGTATGAAAAAAAAAATGTATGAGATTAATTTTAGCATTTTATTCCCAAGTCTATTTTAGCAAAATAGTTCACTGCAGCTGTCATTATACAGCAAATCAGCCACTTCATTTGGTACTTAGTTCTATTCATAAGATTTAACCAATGACCAGCTCCACTTCAGTAACACTTACAGCCAATATAAACAAACATTTAAATCTCAAAAATGGTTTGCTGAGATGGCTGATACAACAGGACCAAGGATCTCCTACCTGAGCCAAGAGCTGGGAATGCAGACATGGAGCTACAGTTTCCAGTAGCTGAAGAGAACTGACCAACTCCTGCATTGCTTCCGATATCGCCTCTCCGGCCCTGTCCTCTGCAAAGCAGGAAAACTTGTACAGCCAAACGTCTGCTTAACAGGAGCAAGCTTACAGTCTCTTGCCAAGTCTCACATGACAAATGTCACACAGGCACAACACAGACATCCCTTTCCCCTTCCCTCATCCACAAAATACCCCAAATCTTTAAGTATGAAGAGACAAAGAGTAGGAAACTTGAACAAATCATGTTGTACAATTACAGTGTATTAACCAGGCTAGCTTACCTTCCGAAGTTGAGGCAGACTGGAGAGGCCGTGTACAGAGGGCCCAAAAGTCGGGCAACTGCTCTGGTAGACGATCTCCAAACTGAGTGCAGATGGTTGTCAATGTGGCTTCCGCACCCAAACGCTGAGTTGTCAGCTGTTTCTGTGTCTGTAAAAAATGCAAAATGAAGTTCACTCTCTCAGTCTTAAAGTTTGTGCCATGGAGAAGAATATGCCATGGTTCGATGTCAGAAGCAGACGTTCTCTTCTTTACATTCATTCTTTCCATCAGTGATCACTAGATGTGCTCTTGTGATTTCCTGTCAAAACAAGTGCCTTCATCCTACTTAGCATGATCCACGCTTTCTCTTGGAACCCAGAATGATCTTCCTTGCTATATGAACCACTTCTGGCAGGAAATAATTAATTTCAGTTTTCACATTACTCCATGTAGGTCACAATTATCGTTTGTTAGAGCACACACGAATGCACACACCAAAATCATCTCTCTCTCTCTTTTCTTGATCTTTTAAAAGTTTAACAGCTAAAAAATTTTAAGCTCTAAATATACCCTGGCGTCAACCAGACCCATGAAATACAAACACCTCGTCAGGAAACATAAGCATTAAAGAACATCTGTTATGTGGATGAAACTTTAATGTGAGGCTGCAGTCTTCCCACTTGAGCCCATCTTTAGTCTGCCAGGGCTGAAAATTCCCACAAAGAAATAACTGATTGGATCTAAACCTTCTTCTTCTTCTGCGGTCAATTTTTATATGGCTGTGTCTGATCTTCACAACTGTTGCCGCAATGAATCCCACAGTCTTTTCAAGGTCTTGACAGCAATTTAAACCATCCTCCCAACCTATAATGCTACTACAGTGGCCAGCATCACCGGAATTTGTGTAATCATTTCTACAAATCGATGGTCCATGTTTTTTTCTAAATAGTGGCTCTGATTTATTTCAGCCTATACTAACCTCCGCTTCCTCCTGGAGCTGGGAGACATCAGTCAGTGGCCCCACCTCAGCCACAGCACTGCTGCCTGCTGCCTTCTTCTCCGACTCCTTCACGCTCATGCTGCGTCGCATTCCGCGCCGACCATGCTCCTGCACCTGATACAACACCTCATCGATGAGTTTTAAAAAAAGGCCTTTTCCACTGGTCTTGAGAAGTTATGGTTGTGATTCACAGTTTTATGCATGCAGCAAAAACACGAATGGCCAAGTTTGATATGATTTTAAGGTATTCCAGTTCTGTATTTCTCCAACATATTTCCTTTTTATTCTTTTTTATTATGATTTTTCAAAAAAATCAACAATCCATATTTACACAAAATCAAACGAATTATTCGCATTTATAAAAAAAATACTCACGCTTACTCATGTAATTTTCAATATGAAATTCCTATCTTGAGTCAAGTATATCCCCCCTCCTCCTCCCCCCATTTTTCTAAAATGTAATTAAAAAAAATCTTTCAAACTTTCTGAAATACTGTGCATCTCAACCTTTCTCCCTTTAATTCCAACTAAACCAAAGACTTATTTACACACTCTATCTCTCTCTCTCTCTCTCACACACACACACAAAATACATATTTGTCTACTTATCTATATCTATCAAACAATCTATCTATATTTGACTGACCACAGTCATCTAAAGATAATCGTTAATAAAACAGGCACTTGACAGACAGTACCTTCTGCAACTTGGTGAGGGTAAGAATGCCACTCTTAGCATCACAGACAACTTCCAGAGGAGACAACTCTGAGGAAGAGAACAAAGCAAATGTCAGGGTTCCAACAAGTCTCCACAAAGGAAAACCAAGGACCTTTCCAAAACCTTACAGGGACTTTCCCAGCATTTATTTGGGCAGGCCGGAACCTCTGTTGAACAGTCTTCATCTACAAGCTACATTCATAAGCATGTATAATACATTGTACGTTAGTGACTTCTATTTTCTTTTTTTTTTCTTTCTTAAACCCTCAAGATATTTCTTTTAAACTGCTATTTTTCCATGTATCAAACTATCCAGGACTGAACTTTGTACAGCTAAGTGGTACTGCCCAAATGTTTCTTACCTCCCAAAAGCACATACAAGCTCTTGCAATGCTACAAAACAGTAAAGTTATTAAAAAAACAAAAGGAGAGTCTGTATCATACCCCCTGTCTGGCTAAATGTAATTATCACATCAAATAATGTGCAAGCCAGGCCAGTTTGTTTGCCAAGGACAAGGTTTGCCCCTAGCAGAGTATTACCACAGTTCCAGTCCAAAGTGACTTCTGTCTCCATTCCCTCATTCCATGGTCCAAACTTAGCTATCCCCTGTAGACCACAACAATTTAACCAGGGGTAGTATGTAGGAAGATAAGACAGTGCTATTTGAAAGTAGTGGCTATTTCCAAACAGCTATTCACACCTTATTCGTGAGGTGGGTGGGGGTTCTGGCTACCTTTTGTCATCTTGAAGAATTCTAGAAAATGGAGACCTGTTCTCAACCTTCTTCCTTATTACATATTCCTTCTGGAATCAGAATTCCAGTCACATATTAAGGAGCCTGTCCAGTGAGGCAGTGGGCCACTTCCTTAGACCCCAAAAACACTCATTTTCAGATTTCTATCTACCCATCACTTGGACTACCCTCATCAAGACCTGCAAACCAGACCATTAAATGGACCCCAGCAGGCCAGTGAATAAGAAGATGACCCAGGATGAGCTGGCAACAGACAGTGGAGAGAGCCCTCAGACTCGTTGACAGAGGATGGAGTAACACCAGCAAACTGGCTGAGGACCATTCACAGTGGAAGTCCTTGACTGCCTTATGCTTTGCAAGACGCGGGAGCATCTAAGCTAAGCTAATCACTTGGACTACCTTCTCTGTGTGCCAGCATGGGGGTCGAAGAGTTTAGGGCACTTCCCTTAAACTTCACCAGTGCCCTTTACTTCTTCACAAAGTGGTGAGGGAGATGCCTCCCTATCTTGGTTTGACCTGATCCATCTTGGAAAAAAAAAAAAAAAAGGACAAAAAGAAAGGAAAAGCCATTCCACAATCACTCTATTCACTCAGCAGTCACTTCACAAACACAGGCTGAGAACTGCTTACAACTCCCTTTCATTGCCAGAGAGGGATCTTGTCACCAGAGAGAACTTTCATCTCCAGGGGGAGGTCCAGCTCTGAAGGGTACAGCATCACCAGCCAACTCAAAACATGTCAAATGTTAGTTGGTGGATGTAGAGCCGTTTTTTTCTGCATTGGATTGTGTTAGCAGGAAAGCAGTCGGTTTCTGAGATGGCAATCTCGTGAGATGTGCCCAGCCCCGCAAAAATTTTGCTTTCCATCTGTTCACTGAACAGAACAGTAGTGTTGTTATCAACAAACTGTGCTGAAATGTGCACATCCAGGTCACCACCAGTGGTCCCATGTTTACCTCTATGTGGTTTCAGAGTGCCCAGCATCTCAGTGGTCCCATGTTTACCTGTCTATGTGGTTTTAGAGTGCCCAACATCTGTCGGTATATACCCAAACCCCTCATTTTCAAACCACGTTTAGAGCGCAGCTGGCTGTTAACCTTCTGTTCCCTGACCCGCAAAACTGTATCAGACTTGAGAGGAATATTTTCCAAAAACAGAGAAGCATACGTGAAAGAAGAGAGGAATCTACATGCAGCATCACACTCCCAAACGAAATAACTTTTCTTTTGCATATCTTGACACTTTATTTTCTTCTTTTTTTTTTTTGAATATCGAAAAACATTCACTTTTTGTTGTCTGCTGTATATTTTTTTTCACTTCTGCATCGATCTCTACAACTCAATGACAAGGGCAGCATGGGCTCTCTGAGCAGTACATTTATCTCTCAAGAGAAATAGCTTTTTCGCATTTCTGAATTAAACTGTTGCTCATTTCACTTTTGAACCACTGCCCCTCCTCAAACTGCAAAACCATCAATGACTTTGTGATATCTTGGCCCACAAAGATCCAACATTAGTGGGTTTTGCAGACTTTGAGTAATGCTGAAGCTGGACATTCAGACAACCACCATGCGAAATTTTTAAGTCCAAGAGGGAGACAGTACACTGAGCTTGATGCATACTAACTCTGGACTGAATAATACACGAGATGCTTTTCTGTATTCTGTGCCAGACTTCTATGACTTTCTTTTTTTTTGCTTTGGCTCAGGGCAACGGGTGCACACTTTGGCACGGTGGCAGCTGCAAATCAAGTTGCCAACCAAAACTTGGACTGAAATTGTGAAATGACTACTGAGTGAATAGAGTGATTATGGAACAGCTTTTTCTTTTCTTTCTTTTTCTCCTTTTTTTTTCCCTTTGTTTTCATTTTTGTGCTCACAGAACTCTTGGTGGGTTTGAGCAGAACAGCAGAATGAAGTGAACCTCAGTGGGAAAATTCCATCACAAGCAGAAGGGTTGGCAGGTCTATGTTCTAGCTGACTCTTACCAGTTTACCTTTTATTGATTTCAAGTGATCAAACAGGAATCACTGATTTCATTCCACTCCCTATCAAAGCTGTATGACTCTACCATTTTAGGAAAAGTCAAGGAGCAAGAGTGCAAGATTTGAGGCAACTCAAATTCTGGGAAACCTTCACTATTGCCAGCCTTGCCTTAGTCATTGTGTGAATGAGGCATGATCAAGATGTCGAAGCCACAAAAGTTATAAGGGTTAAAAAGTTATCAGTAAAATTGTAGGAAGTTGTAAAAAACTGCCTTGAAATAATGGATGTCGGAAGTAACACTGACAAAAGCCACATAATCTGTGGTTTGGAGGCAAGACTTCATGAGTTTTATTAATCCAGGCCTAGCTAAAAGTTTGAAAAAAAAAGAACAACAACAACAAAAAAGCACTTGAAAGTAATGATTCTCAAAGTACACTGCAGAATCATATGTTCTTTTCATCACAAAACTGAAACAGTAGAATTAAAAAATCCCTAGCATACAATCTTCACTTACCAGCATACAAGCCTCTGAGTACATGACTGACACTTCTCGTTTCAATTAAAAAAAAAAAGAACCATGTGTTGCTGCAACACTAACAAATAAAACATTACCTTGTCCTGTCACGCTTGTGGATTTTTGCTGCAAAGGCGACATCACGCTGGGAGTGACGGCAGGGTCACAGCACAAGTAGCTGCAGAGGTTCTTGATGATCTTGACACAGGGGCTTGAATTGCTACGAACCAGGCAGTTCTGCATCACAGCCGCCAAGCAATGAGCAGTCTGCCGTCGGACCTCCGTGTTCTCCTCTTTCTTCACCGCCTCCATCATGGGTCGGATGACAGGGTTCAGTTTCTCCGGCAACGACTGCAGGCTGACAACAGCCTGAGCCAAGCAGCACTGCACCCTGTAAGACATCTGACTTGTACAACAGTGTCAGGGGAAGTAGTGGTGTGCAAGAGAGAGAGAGAGAGTGTGTGAGTGTGAGTGTGTGTGTGTGTGTGTGTGTGTGTGTGTGTGTGCTTTTGCATGCACATGCTATGCATTGCGTGTGTGTGCATGACTGCAGGCACGTTCATTGCATGCCCAATCCAAGATCGTATCCCAAATTTTATTTCGCTGACAATCAACTCCAAATATGCAAACAGTCTGAACTGAGGGCTGCAGTTTTATGCAAGAAGATAAGACCCTCTTGAGCTTAGGTTGTCTGCTCACTACGCTTCAGGTTAACGACCCAACAACTGAAACTTTTCAAAACTGCTGCTTTATTTTCCTATGAGTAATCAAAATATGGTCGTCTTTTTCCCCTGCACTTACCTGACATTGAGGGCTTGCTGGTCATTGCTGATGGAGGAAACTATGATGTGCAGCTGACGTCGACGTTCGTTGAAGCTGGGCAGAACACGAGGCTTCAAACTGTTCTTGACCTGATCATACACCGCTGTGACCAGATGCTGGGCTTGCTCAAGGTTGACAATCATGCTGCAAAACACACTTTGATTTACGGCTAAAACGACAAACGACTGACAAAGATTTTCAACACTATCTGTGACTGACACCAGATTTTAAACACTATCAGTATGCTCTTAAACCATGGAATCAAATCATAAAGCTTTATAAAGCAAAAAGCTTCATTTATTTTCAAAAGTCCAACTAGGAAACTTAAAGAAATCAAATCTTAAGCTTGTGTTAAAAACATCAACTCAAAGTTAATCATCAATTCAAAGTTAATCTTTTTTGCAAAACTTGAAGAAATAAATCTGGAATATTCACAATACTGGAATACACACACTGGTCCAATGTGAAGTACAATGTGACTTACCCAGTACTTTACCTTTTTTTGAACATTAATCAAGAAACCTATGTCATACTTTCAGAAGAAACTAGATTATGTAAGCAAAACCAAAATTACTTGGGAGGGAACATTGACTCCAAGTTGATGCCCTCCTGCTTGAGACAAGCGAGGAAGTCCCGTACGTCTGTCTGCATGCGGGTAAAAGCGATGGAAATCTCCTCATAGTACAAGGTCTCATTAAGGCACTCGAGCAGGCGGGCCCGTAAGGGGTCTGGACACTGACATGGCTGCAAACAGGACATGTTTTAACATAGGTAAAAAACACAAATAATCAACAGACTGGAATAAAGCAGATGCTGCAGTTCTATAATCCTTTTCCCAGTTTGGTATAACACATGCTCGGACAGCGTACATATTTCTCTGCATTTAACACCCTGTCCTGTTCTTGTCCTTGACCAGTGTTCTCAGTGGGATTTAATTCCAATATTTTAGTAGTTCTTTTCATCCACTTCAGTCTATTTGTTTTACACTAGACTCATATTTAACTTTAAAAAAAAATGTGTTCACAGTTATTAACTTAATATACAAAATTCTGCATAAAAGCTATCAACTTCTCCATGAGTCGCCTTCTCACAATAATTGCTGCTAAATAGTGTCTGCATCTTGTCCATTTACATGGGGCTTCAGACTCGGTCAATTTCACGACTAAAGCATGCTAAGAAAAATGCCTACATTTCAACATCATAGGAAGGAAAAACTTCATCTTGGCATTGTACAACATACACTGGACCAATTGCTCTTCAAAATGACAACAACAAAAATGTTCAATCTTATGCTCAAAGCTTACAATTTTTCGCCTTACCAAACACAAAGGTCAATGTTTATGATCAAGCTGCGTCCAGATCTCTGCTTTTAGGGCTTTAAAGAAAATAATGCTGAAACGATTTCAACCTAGCATGAATGCAGCTTATTGTTTATTCACATCATTTACATCATCACCTTACTCTGAAGGGGTGTATTTTAAACCATGCTGGCGAACTAAAAAACTGTCAGAGCAGTGTATGCTCAGATTCTGACTGCTCAGGACCAGTTGAAATCGTGAAAGCAATGGCTGCTGTGTGGGCAGAAATCAAGACAAAGAGAACAGACATCCGCTATGCACGGCAGCTACAAGTGTAAATCCAGTCCATATCACTTGAATAAATTAAGGTCTTTTACACTTCAAATTTAATTCTTAAGTTAATAAAACAAGTTTTTGAAAAAGGATTGTTATCAATCCCTGTTTCTTATACTAAATTTCTCAACATCCTACACTCTGTCATTAGATTCATTAGCACCTATTATTTTCCGAGTAGCACGTCCAAGTCCATTTTTAATGACAGTCACGATTATGTCAACCGTACCTATAGAAAGAAAATATTCCCGCCCCTGGAAGAAGCCAGAAAACATTCCCTCTTCGTTATTCATCCAGGATCTTCTGGAACATTTATCTCTTCCTCGAAACCTCCAGGGGAAATGTGTAGTCATAGAATTAGAAGGACTGGATTATACTACAAAAGAAAAACACCAATAACTCCCCATTTGGTTCATATAATTCCATGTTACGAAATCAAGCTCAAGGAAGATTAAAAATCAGGATCCTATGCAGGAGCTCTGTGTTCCAAGCCTTGGACAGCATCACTATCAGATCTTGACATATTTTTCAAGAACCACAAGCTCTGTTGGCCCAGTGGTAATCCACCTGGCCACAGCAATCGCTGAAGTGATGAAGGGAGTTTTGAAGATGCATAGCTGTGACTCAGCAGGAGGCGCACTGGGGAAGGCAGTCTGGCTGAAACATGTAGTGGCCAGCTTGACCCGGCCTGGGATATAACAGAGATCAGATCCATAAGATGAGTTAAGTGTATGTTTCATGTTTGTTTATGCCATGATCAAAAGTTTTCACCACCAAAACATTTGTTTTGTTGGTTTGGGGACGAACAACTTCACTTTGAAATCATTTCTGCAACTTTTGCTTCCACAGTAAATAAAAAGGAAGGACACATGAATAGCAAAGTCCCACATCCCATACATTTTTCCTCACCTTCATCCCAGAAAGCAAAATCGAACGGAACTTAGTGACAACGAGGCGGTCCCCTGTGAATGGACGATAATCGTTAGTGTCACCGCCTTGAGGGGGGACCATTGCTTATGGCCTGAAAGCCAACCCAAAGGAGAAAGGTGGTCTTTTATTGAGGAAATGAGTCAAAGATGATATAATTGCACAAGGTTCAAAAAGATGTTTCTTTGAGGCATCAGTGACCCAGTACAAAGTACCAATTTCAATGACGTCCTGGGCCAATGATTCCTAGCTTGGGCAAATCCACTCAGAACACCTCATCAAAGGAAGTCCTACCAAAAGAATGGGTCCCAGTTGAACAATTGGTTAGTGCGAATCGCTGATCCTGTAGACCACAGGATTGGCACATGGCTAACACAGCTTAAGAAGGATTAGGGCGAATAAAACAAATTCCAATTTGGATGTTTAATGGCAGTATAGGAACACATTATCTGATCAGTTATTCTTAGCACAAGTGTTGTAAGTAGATTGTGTGTGGATACTTCAATCCGAAATGTCCTATATCCTCTGAAAACATCCTGCCTTGCTGAATGTTAATCCTAGGGGGCGAATGGAATACTTCACTATAGAAACTGTCAGGTGTAAATTCGCACAGTGAATCGAGTTTGAGGACAGTGGAAATGAAGACCTAGCGTTATAGCCTACAAAATCTGTGGCCATTTAGGAGTTAGGAAAAGACTATTCTGACCGCACGTATATCTCAATCAATTAACCCAGCAATAACCCGGAGTGGTAACATTAGTGTTTGGAATTGGAACAAAAAACCAAGAAACATGGGTCGGTCATCACTACCTACGGCTTACTATAAGTCCACCAGGGATTAAGCTCATGACCTTCCTGTCACTCTGTGTGTTAAGGGATGGGGACGATGGGGAATGGCATACGCCAGTATGGCCAGTCCAGGGGTTAGTGGCAGCCATGTAGACATGGACACTTTGGATAGCGAAACCGTCACTAGAAGGAGGGCCATGGTGCAAGTGGATGGTTGAATGTGAGGGAATGTCTTGAGGTCGATCATGCGGACACAAATCACAATTGTTAGCGACACAGGAAGAGGCCACTGATTTCAGAAAGAACTTCATAGACCATCTCGTTTTTCTTTAAAACATTATGCAAGTTAAGGACGAAATTTGTCCTTGATAGTCAAGAACAATGTGTCGAACCTTATCCAATTTTATGAATCCTTTCAAACCAGTATCAGTTCCAAGATCCACTAAGAAGGGACTTTTCCTACACCAGCTCCCAGCCAATTTCGGACATTTGTTTAAATTCAGTGTGCTGGTTGGGTTTGGAACTAGTGTACTGCGGGTTGGTGACGCTGAGGTTGGAGAAGACTGAGATGTTGAGCGCACCCTCGCCACAATGAATAGTGTCCAGGGAAAACGGCCACAGGCGGGTCTGGACAAACGTCGGCGGAACTCCCTCTGAAGTTGGCGTTTGGGGACCCGCCGCAGGGGAATGAGGGGAGACAGGGACTCCATCATTCCTAGGAGGGAGGACAGGGTTCTGGCCGAGGTGTGGGGTGCCTGTGACAGGCAGGAGATGAGGTCCACTATGCGTGCAGGCCTCTCCGGGGTCTGCCAGACGAACCGTAGGAATCGTCTGTGGGCCGGGTGAATCAGGATCTGAAAAATAGGCGTCCTTCAGGTCTACGGATGTGGCCCAGTCGCGATGATGGATGGAGTCTCGGATCTGGGTGGGGGTCTCCATCTTGAACTTGGTGGGCCTGAGGAACTTGTTGAGGGGCGAAAGATCTAGAATGGGCCTCCATCCTCCCGAGGCTTTTGGGATCACAAAGAGTAGAAGCCGGGGTTTGGGTGGGAAATCTCCGAGATGGCCCCTCTTTTGAGGAGGTCTTGGACTTCCGTGCGAAGAGCTTCTGCTTGGCGGGGGAGGGTTCGTTGGGGGAGGGAGGGGGAGATAGCATGAGGGGGGGGGACGCTCGTGGGCCCAAGGAAGGCGAAACCCTTCCTGTAGCACCGCCACTATCCAGGGGTGAGGCGTATGCGTCTCCACTGGTGGGCATGCCGGGAGAGGCTGCCCGCCAGGGGGGGCGAGGGTCTGGGCTGGTGGGTGGGGGATAGGGCGAGGAGGGGTGCTACCTGATCTAAGTCCCCCTCGGGCTGTCTCCCTAGTCAGCTCCGGGAGCGTGACTGTTGGCCTAACCGAAAATTTTGCTGATGGGGTTTTGGCTTAGGCCTTGGGAGAAGATTAGGTCGCTTGGCGGGCCGTGCGGTGCGGGAAGGCGATTGTCTGGGATAGGGTCTGTGCCTGGGGAAGGAACGAAGTGGGGGTCTAGCAGGGCGTGGCGGTGGCCTGGGCGCAAAGGACACAGCCTGCTTGCGTTCCTCAACTGCTTGTGCTATGACGTCAGCCGAGTAGTCGCCAAAGAGCGACTGGACCTGGCCCGGGATGCATCGCAGGGCTGCCTTAAGCGTCGGGGAGAGAGAGGTCCGCGCCAGCACGGCCTCTCTCGCGACCAACAAGCAGTTGAAGTGGCTTCTGGCTGCGCTGTCCGCCGCAGCCGAAAGGTGATGCGAAATCCTGTTAACTAGGTGTCGCATGAAAGGATCGCTGAACAAGCGAGGGTCAGGCTCTTGGTGCGCCTCAGAGCCCGGGTCCCCCGGTACTGGGATGGCACCATCGTCCTCCGGCCATAGAGCCTCCGCTCGCTGAAGGGGCATGTCCAAGTAGGTGTGTCCCGCCGTGGTGTGGAGGATGCCCATCCTGGCTACTCGGACCCATTCCTTTAGGTTCTTAAAGGAGATGGCGCCGGAAGTAGGGGGGGGCAGGTGGGGGATCAACCGACGGTCCGACTGGGAAATGCCCATCTCCCTGGTCACGGGATTGTCCGTAAACAAGGAGGCGACTGAGGGGTTCTTGGGTAGATTGGTCTAGATCTCTGGGCCGGGGAGAGGGAGAGAAATTCGTCAGCGGGTGCGGCCTCCCTCCTAACGAGGTCTGGTCGCCACCGTTCTATCGTGCGGACATCGTACAATGAGGTGGGGGCTAGCTCCTCGTCATCGTCCGCCTCAGGGAGGTACTGGTCCTGAGAGGGTTCATAGCACCCGTCTTCAGGAGGTAAGTCGAGGGGTGCCTGTAGGTGTCCCCGGTGGCCCTATAATCGGCGGCCGGGACATCGTCCTGCCGATAGGACAGCGCCCGAGGAGGGAGACCAAGGTCGACCCAGGTAAGTGAGGCCGGGTGCCACATTCGACCATGTAGCTGGTCGTGCTGGGTGTTGGCGTTAAGCCACTGGTCTCTCTCGGGGGCATAGAGCCACCGGTCCCCGGGGAGGTAAACGGGCTGTGGCGGCCCTGGGGAAAAACCATGGTAGGTAGGCCGCACTCAAGGTCTGACCAGCGCGTTGGGCGAATGCGTAGGTCAGACATCCGCCGAGTCGTAGCCACGAGACCCTCTTCTTCTTGTAGGCAGAAAGTCCCCGGGGACCCGGGTAACCTGAATCACTGTTGGGGGGGGCTTGAGAGGCCGTGGCCTGTCGTCCCCGTCCAGGTCCGTGCACTGCACCATACACGTCCTTGGAATGGGCCTGGGAGGGCCATAATGGTATGGAGGAGGATGCGGAAGTCGAGCCCCCAACCCGCGAAAGTGCGGATTGGTCAGGATGCGGTCCCGTGTTCCTCCCCCTGGAGGAATATGTCAGGTTACCCTTGGTCCCGCTGGTAGATCCTCCCCCCGGAGGAGCGGGACCGCGGACGTTGCCCAAATGGGGATCCGAAAGGTCGGTTCCCCAACGTCCAATACCCCTAGGGAAGAAGGTGACGTTCGATCGGGGTAGGTCGACCGTCCTTGTGCATGGGCACGGCCGGGCCCATGGCGCGGCGTGCCCGCACGCCCAGGATTATGGACACCACCGAGGTCGTGCGTCGGGGTGACCATAAGGCTGCTTCCGGAGTCGAAGCGCTCCTCGAGCTCAGGTGTTGGCTGCACCTGTGCCCGTGTGGGCCGAGCGCTATGAGTGCACGTATCAATTTGGGGGGAAAAAGAGATACGTGACTCATCAAGGCGAGTGACGGATGGTGATTCCATCCCAGATCCGTCACCCGTGCTGGTCCGCGACTCGGCAAGGTGCCCCGGGGGCCGAGATTCGCGTGACTCAGCATGATAGTTAGAAGTCTCCGAGCGAGTCCGTAGGCTAGAGGGCAAGCTGGCCGATGGAGAAGGGGTGGGGGAGGGCGAATTCCGTTGGCTAGTCTTTGCTCGGCCGGGCCCCTTGAGGGGAGCCTTGCCATTAGACTTTCTGGGCAGCACCTTGAGGGGAGCTTTGCCCTTAGACTAGCAGGCAGATCAAATGAAAGGCATTTTGAAATGGTGGCCGCTTGCCTATCAGCCTTGGGACGCCGCGGTCATGCGTCCGTCGGTTTGGTAGACGAGGAAGATCACGCGTCCCTTCCGCGGAGAAGTCGTCTCTGTCTACCCGAACCGTACGTTCATCAGTGCGAACGGATTGCTCCGAGATGGAATCGACCCGCGGGTTCTCCGGGAAATTGAGCGAACTCCGAGCAGTGGAGTGGCTCGACCCGGCGGTGTCCTTCACCATGTTGGGCACAGGTGGATAGAGCAAACCCGGAACACACCGCAAAGAGGAGACAAGGTGGCCGATCGAGAAAATCAATTAATCTCGATCGTCCGTGTGGTGTCGTGCAAAGTGCTCGAGAGATCGACTGAAAACTCGAACTACCCGTACACGCCACCGGTCGTGTGACTGGTATGGCTATTAATAGCAATCTCTACACGTGGAGTATCACTGTGTATAGGTGTGATAGTTCTTGGGCACTAAATCTTAATAAGCAGATCAGTGTCACACACCCTTACTCGAACACGTTCTACCTGTGAAGGGTAAAGAGTACAGGTGTGATAGTTATTGAGCCCTAAACCTTAATAAGCGGAACCAGCACAAAATGCGTGCTGAACCCGAGGCTCGGCAATATGGTGGGGGAACACGACCGCGAGCGGTGCCGACGATCGCGAGTAACAAAGTCGCGAGAGTGCCGGTAAAAGAGACAAATCTTTAATAAATACGCTCCCGAGAGTGCCGGTAAAAGAGACAAATCTTTTAATAAATACGCTCCCACCAAGAGCCTCACACGGCAAAAATACTCAGGGTCTAGTGCAAGCCGGAACCAGCACAAAATGCGTGCTGAACCCGAGGCTCGCAATATGGTGGGGGAACACGACCGGCGAGCGGTGCCGACGATCGCGAGTAACAAAGTCGCGGGAGTGCCGGTAAAAGAGACAAATCTTTTAATAAATACGCTCCCGAGAGTGCCGGTAAAAGAGACAAATCTTTTGATAAATACGCTCCCACCAAGAGCCTCACATTTGCAAGCCACAACTGAATCAAGTATAGAACAAAACACAGCAAAGTTAACACAAAGGCAAGTATAGGCGAGACAGAGCACAAGACTTATCTTGCTTTGACGGCAGGCCGAAGATGAATGACTTATAGGAAGTTGACACTGGCTTCTTCCGGGGCCGGAAGTGGGGTGACATCACGTGACTGTCTTATGACTGCATTGGCCACGGAAAAAATTCGGCCTGACAGAGCTGGCTAACTGCCGTTGAATGCTATGGTCTGACATGGTAAAGTATATGACGCCAAACAGTATTTTATCAAGTACCCGAGTTTTTAACAAATGTTTCTCAACATCCCTACACTCTGTCATATAGATTTCATTAGACACCCTATTGATATTTCTCGAGTTAGAACACCTGTCCAAAGCTTCCAATTTTTTAGATGAAACACTGATTCACTGTCAAACCGTTACCTATAAGGAAAGAAACTATTTTCAGTCCTTCTCTCAGGAAAGAACTGCCACAAAGAAAACATTCCTTCATTCGTTATTCACTCACAGGGATCTTCTCGAACACATCTTCCTTCTTCTTCTTCTCGAACACTCTCACAGGGATGAATTCATTCTCATCACTCACACACAAAAAAGACTGAAGATTAACTATCAAAAGAAACACACTGACCAATAACTCACAGGACAGGCATTGGTATCATTCATAATTCCCATAAAAAGAATTTACTGTAAATCAATGCTCAAAGGACAGATTAAAAAAATCAATCACTATTTAGCAGGAAGCTCCTTGTTACCCAAGCCTTGAAGAAACAGCATCACTATCAGATCTTGAACATATTTTTCAAGAACTCACAAGCGTCTGTTGGCCCCAGTGGTACACCACCTGGGCCACAGCAATCCGCTGAAGTGCTGAGCGAGTGTTGAGGTGAAAGATGCATAACTTGCTCAGTGACTCAGCTGGAGGGTCTGCTTCTGAGGGAAGGCCGATGTCTGGCTGACACATGTAGCTGGCCAGCTTACCCAGCAACCTGGCATATACAACATGTCACTGATCAGATCCAAAGATAAGAGTTACAGCCTGTATGTTTTTGTTTTGTTTTATTTTTTGCATGTTATCAAATGTTTTCACACACTAAAACATTTGTTTTCTTTCAGCAAGATTTGGGGACTGAACAACTTACAACTTTGAAATCATTTCTGCAACAACTTTCTCTTTCCACAGCCTGCAAAACTTCACAAAGCAGGAAGGCACATAATACCCAAACACACACACAAAACCCATACAAAATCAGTGTCTTCCTAAAACACTCTTAAAAAGAGCAGATTCCCAGAAAGGCACACATCAAATTCAAGAACGGCAACTTACGTACACACAGAAAGGCAAGGTAACAACACCCAAAAGAAAGGTGTGTACAAATCCTGGACCATAGAATACGGTATAATTCCCGCACACTTTAGAGAGAGGGGACCGTATGCTTATGCATTACTGCAATGACATCAACCCAAATGCATTAGAAAGTGGGTTTCTTGCCTTTTTCATTGAGAAATCAAGTCAGCATCACTAAGACTGTATATACATCTTTTTGCACCAAGGAATCAAGTCAACCACATTAAGAATGTACATCCATCATTTTGCACCAGGGACAAAGTTAGCTCCACTCAGAACATGCATACAAAGTTACACAATTTCATTCATGTACAGTACCTGGCGCCAATGATCCTAGCTCTGGTGGCACGGTCCACATCAAAATCACTCTCATCAAAGGAAGCCTCACCACCACCAATGTAATATCGTTGGTCACCAGCTGAAGCAGCCATTTTCTGTGCTTCTGGTACCGGGCGAAACTTGGCGGGGGCCTGAGTGTCCTGTGGAGTGATCAACACAGGATTGGTCACGATGTGCTAACATACTGCTGCAGACTACTGGACTTCAGGACAACATAAACAAAAACAAAAAACAAGCATCAACAACAAAAATCTTGGATAGTAATTAAATGCAGCAGTATAAGGAACCACATTCATGCGATCATTAATTCTTAGCACAATGTTTGTATGTAAAAGATGTTGATTAAATGTGGATTACCTTTCAATCTTAATGTCCTATCAATTACCTTTGAAAAACATTACTCTGCCTTGCTGAAATGAATTACATTCCTGGGGGCAGAAATGTGAATACCTTCACCATAGAAAACTGTCACAGGTGTAAAAATCTCACCCACAGTGAAACTCGAAGTTCTCACTGAAGAACGTAAACAGGTGGAAATGAAGACAACATAAGCTGTTAATAATGCACTTTATCAAAATCTGTCCATTTCCAAGATGGTCACTATGTTTGTTAATTCTAAGCTTACTATTAACAGATTTCTCAGCACAGTAAATATCACAATCAATTAAGCCAAGCAATAATTCAAAACCACGAATCTTAACATTAAGCTGTTTTGGAATTAAAAAAAACAAACCTACAGAATAACTAATATTCATGTTCATCACTACCTACAGGCTACAATATAAAGTGCCCACCAGGAGAAATAGAAGCAATCATGACAACTTACCTTAGCTCTGTGCTTGGCTTCAATCAGGAACCCCGCAATGAAGGGCACTTTGACTGGCTGCATGAGCATACAAAGCCAGATGGCCAGCCAGGGGTTAGTGGCAGCCACAATGTAGACAGGTGGGACAGCTTTCAGCAAAGCGACCCAGACCCGCTCCACTAGATCCAGGAGGTCCTGATGCGACTCCAGCAAGCTGCGCTGGTAGATGTGACGCAGCGTGTCTTGGAGGATCGGAATCACCCACTGACAGGACTGTAAACATCCCACAAATTCAGTTAGACACACGGAAGAGAAATTCATAAAGCAACACTGATTTCAAAATAAACTTCTAACCATCTCGTTTTTCTTTACCAAACCATTATTGTCACAGGTTTTATTAGGAGCAGAATCTTTGTCCTTGAATTAGCTCAAGAACTAATGTGTCGAACCCTTATCCAATTTTCACTGACATCCTTCTCAAAACAAGATATCAGTTCTATCAAAAAGATCCACTAAGAAGTACTTTTTCACTACTTACCAGCTCTCCAGCCACTTTCTCTGCCACATTTGTTTTTAAATTCTGTTGCTAGGACTTGAGCAGACTCTTGACAACTAGTCTGTACCTGCGGGTTGGCTGAGCTGGAAGAGTTGGACAGAAGACTGAGCAATGTCTGAAGGGCGGCACGTCGCACACTCATAATATTGTGTCTCAGGAACGGCCACAGGCGTGGAACATAGTCAGTCAGCGACTGGGAAAGACTGCAAAAATGAAAATAAAACTACACTCCAAAACAATGATATTAAGACCAGATGAAAAAGTATTTTAGATGTGGAAAACAAAACCCAAAGCAGTTTACACAAAAGTAACTTCCACCACATTCATTCACTTGATGGTAGCACCATTCCTGAAGCGGACCGAATGGGAACATTCGTCTTTTTTCACATTTGTCTACATGAAAGTTCTTACTTACACACCCTCACTGACATATCACTATCAGAATCTTTTCAAGCATTTACTCTACTCTTTTTCTTCCTGCTAATCAGGAGTGGTACTGTCAAGAGATATAATGTCGGACATCAATATTAAATTCACATGCCACTAAAACAGCCAAAATCAAACAAATTCAGACTGTATAAAGATTCCAAACAAAAGCAAAACAAAAAAACCCCCAACAGATGATGCTAAATTTGTCTGACACCATTTCCACCGCACTTAAGTTTACATTCAATATTGTGTAAATAAGGAAGCCCATATCTTGCAAGATTTCACACGCTCCACTTTCAAAAATGAACAAGATTTTTGAATTGGTCAGAATTCGAACTTTCAAAACCAAGTTATCAACTTAATTACACTGGAACTACTCTACCAGTGTAACAAAATTTTCCAGACCCATTTGCGTACAACACATTTTCTTTTATGAAATCTTAGTCCAAACATCAAAACAGTTCTTTACATTTCACATAAACACAAGTTTCACTATCAAAATACCTAAAAGAGCTGCCCCGGAAGTCAAATTCTCAACTCGGGTTATCAGCAAGCTTATTCTCCCAGGTAATTTCAACAAGATGACAAATTTTTACACACCTATTTGTTTATGCACATGTAGATCTATTTGTTTAACTCTCTTGTCACAAACAGATGCTATAGCGTTTTCCGATGACATTACACTTCCGTACGAACGAATGCTATCAACGTTTGGGCCTTGACAGAGTTTTCATGCGGTGTTAGCATGATCAGTACACCGCAACAAGCTATAAATAGTATCGTCAGCATTCCTTTGTTTGCCTGCCCAGTGGTTTCGCATGGCCCCATCACCCACTTTGAGCCAATTGCCGATTGACTATAACAACCCACATGACTTACTAATCTTCATAGACATGGCGTCTCAATCAAGTTCTTCTGAGAATGTGTCGGAGCAAAGTCAAGCCCGTCGGCAACATTTTAGCATTCCTGAAATTATTGAAATGCTACAAACGGAAGGTTCAGACACTGAGGAAGAGGAGGACGAAGCTGATGAAAGTGATTCCAGTGAAGAATTTCAAGGAGAACAGGCATTTGACACTGACTCGTCCATGGAGCTCAGTGATGATGAAGGTGAGGGTGAGCCACTCCGCCACGCAAGAGGGGGGGTTGGAGTGCCACGAAACACTGGGGATTTGAGTGAGCAAGAGTTCATTGACTTTCTTTTACGTGACTGGCATGAAGATCTGAGTTTTTTCCTGACCACGCCTCCTTTTTCTGGTACTTCTGGCCTTCATGTGTCAGCCGAGTGACTGGCATGAAGATCTGAGTTTTTTCCTGACCACGCCTCCTTTTTCTGGTACTTCTGGCCTTCATGTGTCAGCCGAGTGACTGGCATGAAGATCTGAGTTTTTTCCTGACCACGCCTCCTTTTTCTGGTACTTCTGGCCTTCATGTGTCAGCCGAGTGACTGGCATGAAGATCTGAGTTTTTTCCTGACCACGCCTCCTTTTTCTGGTACTTCTGGCCTTCATGTGTCAACCGAGTGACTGGCATGAAGATCTGAGTTTTTTCCTGACCACGCCTCCTTTTTCTGGTACTTCTGGCCTTCATGTGTCAGCTGAGTGCCACGCTCCCATTTTTGCATTATTTCAAGTTAGCTAGTAGCATAGTAGGCATGTGATCCATATATTTTATTTCATTTCCTGGAGTGTATCTACCTTTTTTCAACTCATTTAGTGTATTTACTGACTTTTTCTGCTGAATGTGAAGCCATGGACCCACTGACTCTGTGCAAGAGTGTTGTGACACACCTGAAAAAAAAACTGGACATTTTTTCACCCTCAAGCACAAGAAATCGTATGAAACTGGGAAGTTTATTCTTTTGTATTCTACTAACACAGTTTATGAATAACACTTTCTGAAATTTTCATTGAGTTACCTCTTGTTTTGTATTTTGGGTGATTTTTTTAATAACCATAACAAATGGCCCGTCCACAGGGAAAAACAAGAGACAGAACTGTCCGTCTTAAGTGAGTTAAACATATATAAGAACCCCACCCCCTTCCCACTCCCCCAAACAGTTACAAACCAGTAACAATAATAAAGAACGAAAAAAAAAAGAACCAAACAAGTCTTTTCAAATACACTTACGATCCCATGGCAGAGGAGGAGAGATGAGCCAGAAGTAGTGACAACAGCGTCATGACACTGTTGGTGGATGCTGTCAGGTCATCCAGATCCAGCAGCGTTTCCCACAGGCAAGCCACAACATGGGGCACCTGGTTCACAGAGTTTGTTTTGAACAGCCAAAAATTATACATTGCGCTTATTCATTCATTCACTATTTCATTCTCTTTACTTATTAGATTCTTTATTTGTAGTATTCTTAGTGGTATACTCTTAGTATCCTCCACTCTTCCTTCGTGTCTCATTTTCTCTTTTGCTGCAGTCTGAACCTTGTATTGACCAAGAGAAGACACTCCTGTCATATTTCCTACTAACTGTCGAGCAATAATCAACCAAAAAGCGTGTGTGTGTGTGTGTGTGTGCGCGCGCATGCCGCACGCATATGTGTGTGTGTGCATGCAATGTTAACTTGTTTTGCATGTAGAAATGTTTGTTCTTTGAGGTGTTATTGTTTTGTTTTGGTTTGGGTTTTGTTTGTCCTTTTTTTCCTCTGTGTGTGTGTGTGTGTGTGTGTGTGTGTTTGTGTTATGTTTGTCTTGCGTGTCAATGATCTCGGAGTTGAAACCTGTTGCTCTTGACTGTCATTTATTCATTCCATCCCTTTGGATGCTTTGGCAATACACAACACTTATTGAAATTTACTCTAAATACCATTTGTACACTGAACCACACATTCCATTAACACTCTCTCTAACAATCACAGAGCAAAACAGTGTGGCAGATGTTGGGTAAAACAGACCTGATTCTGTTATACAGTCATTTAGGAAATGCAGAGGTTATATTCTTTAAATACATTAACATCTGCCTGACTCTGTTATTTTTTTTTTAATCTATGTGAATCGTACTATTCCCACTGTCACAAAACTTATTTGTTCTGAAGTAAGCAGCAACTCATTCTCTCCACCACTCTTTCAAATGCATATAGATCAAAGACATACAGAATGCAGATACGTGTATGTGTGGCTTAAAAAAAAAAATTCAAAGTTTCTGACACCATAGTATGCATTTTATGCAACTCATGTTATAATTACATTGAACTACACAGACACAACATGTTAAATATGTGCGCATGTTGTGGTCTTCAATTCTCTGTGTGTGTGTGTGTGTGTGCGTGCGTGTGTGCGTGCGTGCATGTGTGCGCGTGTGTGTGCATGCGTGCATGTGCATGTGTGTGCATATCTGTGTATTTCTGTAAGTGTACGTACGTGTGTATGTTGGTCTGTGCATCTCTCTCTCTAACCATATGCATTTATGCACGCTTGCATTCAAGTCTTAGTATGAGTGCACATACATGTCTTTTTTTTCAGATCTACTGCTCCATGTGCACAAAATGATATTGTTCCAACCATCTGTTTTATCTGGCACAAACCTGATCTGGCATAAGCGTGATCAGTTTGTCGGACACAGGAATGAGGGAGGCAGCAGCCACTGAGCGGACATCATCATCTGGATCCTGGAGACTTCTGAACACAGCTGGCACCACCACTGGTAGCATCAGACTGGTCAAATCCTAAAAATACATCATGGAGAGTCAACTCTTTTCTCCTAAAAAAAATATACATATATATTTTCCCTCTAAATCAAAGTATTCTTGTGCATGACTGTATGAATAAGTAAGAACGTTTGGTCATTATGTCTTTTAAATGTTGACTTGCAATTTAGGATTTTAGCAGTCTGTAATACTGTCTTTTATGTGTGCACTCAATTAAGTTAGTTTAGATCACTTTTGCTGCCAACTCAATTAATTGCTTTTTCATCATACTCATTTGCATTTTATCAAACATGTCTCAGTTTGCTCAGACAATGTTAGATTGTCTGCTGACAGACTGTGGATCAATGAAAGCCCACTATTTTATAATGATGTATAATGAAATATAATATAGCGTAGTACTGTTAGTTTAATGTACTGTAATGTATTGTAGCAGCATTCAAACCAAAAGTGGTGTTGAACAGTATAGTACAGTAGCATACAGACTTGCTCAGTATACTATAATACCAAGCATAACAATGTTATCATGGTGAATTAATAAAATATCAATTATACAGCACTGTGACACACTGGCTAGTCTGGATTATTCACAAGCCCCGAACAGTCATCCTCACATTCAGCATACTCGCTAATGGCCATTACATGCCTCATCAAGTACAAAGTAGCAAGATCAAGCTCTTCTTAACTGTGTTTACAGTGTTACTGACAGATTTTTTTTCAAAGACCTTATCATAAAGGAATGTGTAGCAATAAAAGTCAACATTCAGAGTTTTAAACAAGAAATGACAAGAGAGAAAAGAGACAGACAGCAGACCACTGTGACAATTATTCCCTGGTTTTCAACCCCGCAAAGAACAGTAACATCACCCTTCAACTCACCTGCCTGACAGCCAGGATGTACTTGAGGCTGAGCAGACCCCCGTGCCTCACCTCCCACTGCTGCTGGGCCAGCAGCTGCAGGATGATGTCCATCACCCCTCTCAGTCCTTCCACCGTCAGGCAGCGGGCAACCACACCCAGAACCTGAGCGCAGGTCTCGCGCACTGGGGCCACTACCTGCACAGTCATCCAAGCAAAGGTGGCTGAATGGTAACCACATCAGCCCAGGAAGCAATAAAAATCTTGGTTCGATACTTGTATAGATGATCTAAAGTAGCAGTCTGTGTACAAGTCTTTCAGATGAGATGTGAATACCAAGATCCCATACACTCAGAACATGTAAAGGCCATGGCAAGCAAGGGTTTGTTTCTGGCCAAACTGTGTACCAAAACCCACACTATTAGGTCAAAAAACAAATGCAGAAAAGAAAGGCGGTGCTTGTAGTAAGATAAAAAGCTGCCTCCAGGAGAAAGCAGTTCAAATTTCACACAGAGAAATCTGTTGTGACAAACATACCGATTCAATACAATCCAATATATTTGGATGATATTAGGTGTATATAGCATCTTCTTGGCAACAGGATAATAGGATGCACAACTGCTCAAATCCACTGTCCTTTTTTTAGCTGATGTTGATGCGTAAAAAGGCTGTTGATGTGAATAAGGCAAAATTCTTCTATATAGCAGTCTCTATTTTGCCCAGATAATGTTTCCAGCATTCAAAACCCTTTACAAGAATGATAAGGACAATACGGACACATACAACACTAACATATTAACACAAACATAAACATGTCCTGAATAATAACTTACTCTTTTATACAGATTCAGTTTCAATCTGCCCATTCCTCTGCTAGCTCTTTTTTTACACTATTCTACTGACCTATTCATTTGCATTACTAAACAGTGAATACAAATCCCTTGCCTACCTCCATATAACTCCAAAACCAAACATGAGAGTTAAAAACAAAGTAAAAGGGAAAAGTTGCAAAACGTCCAAATGCATTCTCACAAACACTCATCAACAAATAAACCTCAAACTGTCAGATTTAAACAGAAAAAGAAAAGAGAGAAGACAGAGAAGGGAGGAACCAAATTCAAACTGAATTAAAAAAGGAAGGAAGAGAAAACAGAAGAAACTCACTTCATCTGACACAAAATCGCCAAATCTGTCCAAAGCCATCACACTCAGCAACCTTAAAGACACATCAGATAGCCAGGTCTGGTTCACCGAGTCCATCTGCAACAATGACAACACTTTATAATGGCAACACAGAAGCAACACCGGCAACAGAAACAATAAACAAGGCCCTCAAGCCACACCCTTCATTCCTGCACTTACATTACAAGTATACAGACATAAAAACGTGTTTTTTCTCTTCAAGCACTCATACAATCTATTCCTAAACCAACACACACAAATATAGAGGCCTCATGAGCCTGCTTATCCCTGTGAATGTATGATTTCTTTTTTATGAGTCAAGTTTTCACTGTACTCTACATCTAGCTGAAACAGAATTTTTCAAAAACTAAATTCATATCATGTTGCTCTTGGTATAACCAAAGCAAATATAATAAATTCATTATAATGACTTGCAGTCAACACAGGTAAAAGAGGAAGAAAACAGACTACCACTGTGTATTTTCAAAGGCCTCACAAATTCTTTGCCCTGCATGCTTGTCACATGTTACATATACAGACACAAGTCATGCATCCTCACACACACACATGGACTTCTGTCATGAACACTCACAGTTATACAGGCCTTGCATGTAGTATATGTTCTCACCATTCTTGATACCATCCCTTCTCTTCCCTCAGACTTACATATACACATATACAAGGGCAAACTAAAAATGAAAAGCACCCCTAGCTTTGCCCACCTGATTGGCTGGGGTGTCGCTGGCTTTGCCAGCCCCACTGCCATGAACCTTGATGATCTCCCTCAGACCTGTTGCTGCCCCATGCCTATACTCCCAGCCGCTGTGGAAAAGGTCATTCATCAGCGCCTCACAGAACCACTGGAATGGCCACTCCTCCATCTGAAATGGTGGAATCCATCACACCTTTTTAAAAATACTCTAAAATGCTATTAGAATGGCCCCTCACAGAATCCCAGGAATCGCTTCTTTTTGGAATGTAAGAAATGTTCACATGCTGATGGAGTTTCATGGCACTTGAATGGTTATGTGACAGAATCCCTGGTATGACCCCTGCTCCATCATTAAGGATAAGCACTATTCCCGTTTTAATGCTGTTTCCTTCAGGCACTGGAATGACTACCTCACAACAAACAGATCATCTTGAGCTGCCTCCATTACCCTAACACAGTGATCTCTCTATTTATTTCAAATAAACAGTATGACAAAATTTGCCAAGGCAAATGGGTCAAACAAACAAAAAAAGACA
The DNA here is from genome assembly GCA_033310375.1 of Conus canariensis. Classification (NCBI taxonomy): domain Eukaryota; kingdom Metazoa; phylum Mollusca; class Gastropoda; order Neogastropoda; family Conidae; genus Conus; species Conus canariensis. The sequence continues at coordinate 33,808,163 of CM065714.1, forward strand.
AAAAAATAGTGTAGCCTGATCATAGCGACTGGTAAAAGAGCTATAAACGCCGTGATCTTCTCTCCCACTAGCAATTTTCTGTCAAACGAAAATTGAGTTTGTATGCCTTATTATCGTCTGGGGTTTTTGTTTTTTGTTTTTCCTCCAATATTTCATCATTTCACCTGGTGAAATACTGGTAATTACCAATAAATATGAACCTTTCACATAAGCTTGGACTCCTGTTATAGAATCAAAACCAACACTCATCGTCAATTGTACTGCTAAAGTTTCTGCAGAGTACATCCAGTGTGGAATTCAATTCAGGCCTTCAAACACAGACACTAGAAATCAAACTATCATATTTTGTGTTAGAAACAGACACGACAGACATTTCTGATATTAAGAAATCAAGCAGTTGTGATCTGTCCACAATAGCAGAAGGCAATATATGGCCACTTGAGATGCACTTTACTCATCCAAAAAAGAAACGTAAGTTTAGTTTTTGGCGAAATATTGTTCATGTTTCTAAAAATAACAGAAAAATGAGTTGCAATAAAAACGATCCTTAATCTTTTGACTGGCCACAAGATGTACTTTGACAGTGTACCTGTGCATAAGTGCATTTGAAACCTTTAGTATCTTGCCATTGGGCCTAAACCCTAAGTGACTATCAATTCAGTAAAACTTGACATGTTTTCTTCGACTAGCATAGAAACACAAGAGGCCATTCGCATGAACTTACACTTGTCCATTTGGGTCTAGCTGAAGCGCAAAGTCTTATCATCATGGTATCAATTAAAGATTTTCCCCCCTACGTTTCACCATTTTCAGGTTTCTTTTTAGTAGTTTCAGACTGTGTCTTTCAATGTACCCGATACAGTCAGGACACCGCAAGCACAAGGCTGCACACACAGCTTCCACTAAAGATTAGGTTTTGTCTGCAGAAAAAGTTATGCATCCTCATTTGAATGTGCCTTATCTATGTATAACACAGAATTCATCAAGGAGTCAATTTCCCCTTTGAATGTGCCTCATCTATGTATAACACAGAATTCATCAAGAAGTCAATTCCCCCTTTGCCCTTATCATCACAACAAAGTCCACTTCAGCACATGCAAACCTTATTTTTCCGACAGAATGATGAAAAAAAGTATCCCCGTGCCTATTCAGCCACCTCAATAGTTTAAATCATGTCCATAAATCCTTAATTACAAGTTCGGAGACAAACAACAAAAGCAGCAAACCTCCTCTGGGTTGACAGTGTTGTCCCCTGTATCCACCACCAGCCTCTCCTCTCCATCATCATCTTCCTCAGCTTCCTGTTTAATGCGCTTTGGTGGTAACGGTCCTCCACTTTTGCCACTGTAAGAGGAAGGGAAACGACCGCAATAAACTGCATTGGTAGTCATAATATTCTTTCCTGAATATATTAAATTATCTGTGTCTGGGTTACGCTCGTGCGTGTGTGCATTCTTGAAGAAGTACACATGAGTGTGAATATGTGCGAGTGTTAATGTTCAGTGACACTACTTTAATGCATGCACCATACATGAGTTTCCCTGCAATTTTACATGTATTCTCAAGAGTACAAGTCTGTCACATGTCGATCAACAGAAAGCGATACACACTGTAATATCAATATATTCAATGAATGGAACCAAGAAAGACATGATCCTGAACTCCCATTTCATATACGCTTGTAACAATAATAATAATGATTATTTATGGCGCTTATTCTTACATCATGAGCCCTAAGCGCTTACAAATACAGAAAAGGTTAAAGAAAACATAAATGAAACCAATAAGAAAGCAGCATCTTATTACAAATGAAGAAAACCAGTGCAGCCATCTGGAAATCAACATTTCAGACATTTCTTCAGTTGTGATATCAGGACAAGACCCAGCTGCAAGCTGAACAAACCTTGCACTGCCATTCTGAGGGCTACGCTGACGCTTCCGCCGAGAACCCCCTGTCACTGACAGAAGTTGCTGTCTCACCAGATCTGCCACAGGCTGAAACAAAGAAAATGCACTTCCTATTACTGACCTAACATTCTTAACATCTTTTCCTTTTTCTTCGGCTGCTTCATTTTCCAGGTTGCCTTATTTACATTACTCTCATCCCTTCATCCCTGTTCCCCTTTTCACACACACATCAAGGTTTGCTCTACTCCAGTCCAAATACCAGCAGTATTCTAACGACATGTTCCACCAGCAGCACTGCAGAGTGGTTACTGCTGTGGACTTGCAGGTCGAGTTTGTGGGTTTGAGTCCAATCATTTGCATCTGTTTGTTGGCTTTTTCAGCTCTAATTGCAAAACTCGAGCAACTATCAATTTCTGTTCTCTCCAAAAAATAAAGCATTTCACTTTTAACATTTTCCGCTCTGAAATCAAACAAAAACCTGAAAACAACAAGCTTCGCAAACATATTATTTCCCTAAACAAACAACACAGCTTGAACCAGCTGACCTGTGAGACAGTTGGGGAAGCAGGTGGGGTTTCCTGCGGGTCAACAGGTCCGGCTTTCAAATCATCATCATTGAACAGATTGGAGGAGTCAATGCCCAAGGTCCCTGCCATGTCCAACCCAAGCCGCTTGTTGAGTAACATCCGCTGCTGGGACAGCTTTTCTTTGTCGTCCATGCCTGCAACAGGTTTACACAATCATTCAAAAGACTTGTATGGTGAATGGGTCTAAAACACTCATTTCACTTTACTATTTGTACACAAAAATACTTTTTGTGTTCACTGTTTCTAGCTTCAAATAAAAACTATAAAAAAAATTTGTTTTTTAAACAATAAAACCCTGAAAGCATAAATAGCGTTGCATGGCCTAAACATTTATGACTTTTACATTGAAGTTTCACAAAAGCTGGATTCTAAAGTTTACCATCAAGCTTATTTTAATGAGTTGCAGTTTAAGTAGGACTGACTTATCCGCGACATACTCCTAGTGACACAATCTCAAAACAAAAAAAATCATAATCCAAAAGAAAATGTGACCTAATGTGGCCATGTCTACCATCCTCTCACTCCATGAAAAAAATTCAATGACCTGGCGCTGGCCTGTGAGTGTGCATGCACTGGGCAGACCTCACGAGTATTAAGCTAGGAAATGTACGTAAAACTGACCTGGCACTTTATGAACGATTGATTTTAACTTCATGATATAATGTGTCATTTATAAAGAAAAAAAAAACATTGAAAGGGGAAAAAACAACCATCAAACTTGCCTCACTAAATCAAGTCCTGTCCCCATGCTTAGGCATGATTAAAATTAAATTGCCTAGTTACAAGAATCCACCACAAGTAAGCTCCCTCAAGGTTGAGAACACAACCTGAAAAATCATGTATTATCGAGCTCTTCGATGCTTTTTGATCAAAATGAACAAAAAATGTGTTTTCACATCATTTGATTGAAAGTTAGATACATTTCTTCTTCTTTGGTGTTCAGTGCCATAGGTATAGATGTTGTACTGTCACCACATGACTAAGAAGTCAGGCCTAATACATCCAACTTCCATCACGTTTTAAGCTTAGCTTCTCAAACTGATTGCTTTAGCAGAACAGTTAAGTCCAGTCTACCTATGTGGACATCCTTGTATGCCTTCACAATCATAGGATGATTTTCTCCTCCAATGCCTGTCTCCACAATCAGACGTCTTCTGGAGGTTTTAATCAAATGTGGGAGCTCCTGTGTTGACACCTGGGCGCATCAACACACCAGCTGGCGATGCATGGCATACATTTAGCGGATCCTCCTTCCCTTTTTTACTGCCAATTAGTCTGGCCCCTCCCCCATGCAGACCTCTCTGTGAGGACTGAAAGGTTTAGTTCATTAACGACAGTTCACAGTTCCGATTATCAACCTCTCATCATACTCACACTTGAACTCTCACATACGCATTCCCTAAGCCGCACTGTCTTTACCTGTAAAGTCTGTGTCATACTGCGCTCCCTCACAGCCCAGCAAAGAGGTGCCATAGCTGAGCACACGCTGAATGTTGAACTTGGAGAACAGAACTTTCCCTGCCACATGAGCTGCTGGGGACGCCTCGGGGTCTGTAGGGGGCAAAGCACTGATCTTTAACTGTCATCATTGGTTTGTCAAGACAGAGTGTTTGCGGATGTTTATGTACATGTGCACTGTCATAACTTGTCCAGTGTTCGTGGACTGCAGGTCTATGTGTACTGTCATCATTTGTTTGTCCAATGTGCATTTGTGGATGTGCATGTGCTCTAGCAAATGTCTGTGCATCTATAAGTTTGTATCTATGAATGCAGGAATACTTACGTTGAACATATTGCCATGTTTCTCACACTTACCTGTCCAAACAAATGCCTTATTTCCACTTGGTATGAACTACGCCTTATGATCAAGATCCCCTAAAACAAAACTTGCAGAGTATGGAGCTAACTTTGCCTCAATTCCCAGACAGGCCAGCCATAGTGAAACTGGGAGAGTATGGTGCTAACTTCGCCTGAATTTCCTGACAGGCAGCCAGAGTGGTCACCCATAGTGAGTTCACATTATTGCTCTATGACAGAACTAGCCTAGCTCAGTTTCCTTTTCTTGGAGGCAGAACACGCCTCTTTCAGTTCTTTAATTTGTCAGATTTCATTTTCATTTGTTACAGATTCCTCACAAATGACTGTTTATGTTGGTTTCCCCCTCAGAATGAGAAGCTGCTCATTCTTTGGCTTCTCAGCAGGGAATTTTGTCCGAAAATTCCTGAAAGTGGCAGTGTATTGTGGTTTCCTTGTACCAGCTTTGTTGTTCACCTTTGCATTATCGAAGTCGTCTTCGAAACCAACTATTTCAATGGCCTCTCGCATTTTTGCTCCTCCTGTCACAAGTGGTGCTCATTTGACAAATAGCATCCAACTTGTATCTCCTGTACTAACTGTTTCCCCTTTGTGCTTTGCTGCTCATGCAAGAATTGATCAAGACTGACATGGCGTTTTGCACCCACTTTCAACTTTCGCATTAATTTCTATGACAGTCCGCCAGTGTTGGCAATAGAGTCGGCTGCCTGTCTCTGCTGCACCCATTCCAACAGGGCCTCTAGCCCAGTGGAGACAGGCCAGCATCTCCCTCCCTCCTGTTCCAAGCTCATGACCTAAGATTGCCTTGTAACTGAACAGGAGCTGTTGGGGAGTGATAGTCTTGGTGGGCTTCCTGAAAAGTGTGCACCGCTGACATTCTTGGCTGGGCACTGTACAGAGACATCCTTGTGTGAATGAAAAGGAGGAAACAACGTCTCAGGTGAGTATTTCCCACCAGCCTTTTCAATATTCAGGCATTTGATTGGACAGGTAAGTATGAGAAAGGAATTAACGACTCAAAGTTGTTTTATGACACACCGACCTGTCCAAACACTAGGACACCCTCCCACGTTCCCGCTTAGTCAAGACAGGCACGAAAACTTTGCTAGTTCTAATATGGCGCAATGTCATGAACTCACTAAAGGTGATCACCCTGGCTGGCCTATCTGGGAACTTTTTGTTTTGTTTTGTTTATTTGCTTTTTCAAATCCTTAAAAGTGGTGTAATTCAACGCAAAATTGGAATAAGGCACTTTTGGGGCAGGTAAAACTACTTTTAGCAGTCAACTTCCTTTTGTTTCTTTGATCATTTATTACTTTTGTGTGCACAAGTATGTGTAAGTGGATAGCATGTTCTGTTTGTGTGTGTTTCTAAAAATCTGAGTGTGCCTGGATGTGTGCTTGTGTGTGTCCACAGTATGTGCTTCTGTGTATACTTATGTGTGTGCATATCTGTGCACATGCATACATTTGGTTTGGTTCATCACACATCAGTCATTTCAGCTGACTGTCAGAAAAATAAGTCATGTTTGAAAATGATCAGTCATTGTAAAATAACACTCTGTACACAGTCTGCAAATTATGTCATATTTTAATTTCAGCTTTTGCACATGAAAGGCATGCTACATGTACAAAGCAGGTAGTTTGTAAGCATATGAAATAAAAAGAAAAATACGTACATGCACAACAAACACTCAGATTAAAAACAGAAGAAAAAAACCTGAAATAGTAAGGTTCAATGATTCAATTAACAATGGGCAAGGAGCAAGAGAAATATACAGGCGCATATTAATGCCTTTCTGTAGGAAAATGTTCATAAACTAAGCACAACCTGAATTCAGAGTTCCTTTGGGCCGCCACTGTGGAACATTCTTAGCAATGGCTTCCAGCGCTTGTCCTGCCGCAACACGCGTTTCCCAGCTACTGTTCCGTAGATACCCATGAACCTGTCAAAGAAACATGTGTTCTTCTTTTTACATTCAGGTTTAACCTGGCATCTACAAGTGAACTGGCAAATAGGCAATACCATCTTAGAAGGCTGAGCGGAGGTGACCTATCTATAGGTAGTATCATCATAGGAGACTGTGCGGAGGTGACCTATCTAACACTACAATGATACCACCTGAGTGACAATATGTTAGAATGAACAGTAATAATACCCATTTTGATACCAGACACCTATGGAATCCAATTCAAAACCTCTCACTGCAGTTTGCAACTCTACCAAATGAGCTAGCCAGATATATTCAAACAACACAAGTATTTAAAAAATCCAGTCTTTCCCACATAGCCTGAATTAACAAATACACACAGTAACAACAGCAAAAGAAATGTACAAGCACAAATTACCATGATTAAATGTCTACATTTCCTTTTCAGTCTGAACTCTGCCACACAGAAAACACAAACAGAAACAGATGCAAGCAACAGACATGAGGTATGAAGAACACAGCAGAAAACTTCCCTATAAAACAAAGTTCCAAGCTCACCAAAGTACTCCAAAGTGACATGTGCATGCAGCAACATCAGATGATCAATTATTTGCACACAACTAAACTACTATCTTCTGATCTTGTGCACTGTCATAAAAAAGAACAAAAATAGGGAAGTTTCAAAACGGAGTGACTGAGGGCAGAAAATGAAGCAAAATTTGGAAAGAGAGGGGGTTAGTTACCGCCAAGGACACAGACAAACAGAGTACAGGACTAGACACAATGCATTTGGACCTCTCGGGTCTTCTTCAGGACAGTGACAAGAAGAACATGTAGCCACTTTGCTGCGAGAAGCGAAATTAAGTGGCTATATGTTCTTCTTGTCACTGTCCTAAATGTTATTTGTTTTCGCCTGAAGAAGACCCAAGAGGTCCAAATGCATTGTGTCTAGTCCTGTTCTCTGCTTCTCTGTGTCCTTGGTGGTAACTAACCCCCACTCTTTCCAAAAATAGGGAAGGTAACCCCAGTATGGGTGACAAAAAGAAAATCTAAACGTGACCGAGGCTGGAAGACAAAACTGTAAATAATAATATACATGGAAGATAACTTTTGCTGCCATAGTGGCATATCTATATGCACACAAATCCAAACTTTTTTGCCTGCAGTGCCCTTTCACTTAGCACATATGCAGACAACAGGCACTAACAACAAGCAAGTTTTGTTTAAAAAAAAAAGTGCTCCAACAAAACAAAACAAAAATTCCAAGCTTTCCATACTCCAAGCTGACATATCTATACACAATATATATACATGTAACATTTCCATAATGACAGTAAAAGTTACTTCATAATTCCTGGTATATTATTAGTTCTTACTGTTCACTTTTTAGCTTATTTTTTTCATGCCATGTTATGAAGGACTGGCCTGTTTATAAATACCTCTATCTGACTGAAGATGAGCCAAGACAGGGGGAGCTAAATATAGATCTCCGAAAGCTAAAGTGTCCATCCATTACCCCAACAATGAACAAATCATGGAAAATACAGTGACATGCACAACTTCATACTCAATATCATTCACATTTGTCGTGACTATTTTACCACAGTTAACCAGCTTTCCTTGAAACAAAATGAAACAACCGAAAGTTCCTACACTGAAACTGCTGAGTAAAAACCTTCCAATATAAAATCTATTTCAATGTTCTTTCTTCACTTGAGATTCATAAACTTTATTTACATCTTTTAAGGATATCTGGTGGTCACTGTTGAGACATCCCACCATACAAAAATGCAGAATGATAAATGACAGCCCAGTAACTCACCTTCACCAACAGATTGTTCAGTTCATATGGATGGAGTCGCTGGACCCCCCAGTTGTTCAGCAGCCGACTTACGTATCAACGGTGTGGAGCCGGTGTCCAGCAATAGAAACAAACGGTCCAGTCTGTTTCAAGAAAATAAGCGGATAATCAATCAGAAAAAGAAGCATGCAGCGCTCTCTAACGCTGAGGTAAATATAACCAATGTTTCCCATCTCCTGCTACAAACCATGATCACCTATCTCCCTCTTTCTCCCACTCCTCATGTCTTTACACAAAAGAGGTAATGAAAATCTCAGGAAGTACCAGCCACTGCAGTGTTGTGGTGTCAAGGACTATGGCTGAGAGATTGTAGATTGAAACCCTGTCAGAATCATCCTCATCATGGGATATTTAAGACTGGAAACCTTTCGCGCAGATCACTGAATGTGCCAATGTGCTTAGGTTCAAAATGGACCATCATGGGCCAAACTGACAAATTTCATCCATTTAATGGTTCCCAGTTGTTAACATTTCTTGACCAACACCGCTGGTGCTTGAATCTCACAGGCCTAGCTGATGCAGGAAAAGTTAAGATTTCACTCTTACGTCCCTGTCTATTGTAAAATTGTCTAACATTCTTTGATGCTGGTAGATTCAACAGAGAGTGTACCTGAAAATCTATGGTCACCGTCTCCATTCCTGAGCAGAATGCTTATTCAGTCCACCTCAACATCAAGTTGTTCTTGTCACAAAGGACAGGCTTGGTAGCTACTACCCTGCAAACTGTGAGTCAGAAAAGCATTACCAAAGTACTACAACCACTGAAGTGAATAATGAGCAGCTCAATGTCTCCTCAGGCCAGAAGTCTCACCTCACGTAATAGCGACAGCTAAACAGAATAATGCTAAGACTACAACCAGACTAGCAAATGTGTGCCTGTGTATGGGAGGAAGGTGGGGATGAGTGGGGGCAGTGTCAAGTCAATGTCAAGCTATTTATTACCTTACCAACAAGAGGTCACATCAGGTGTAAGGGAGTGTCAAGTCTTGTCATGTTGTTCCTTGCCCAATCAACCACAAATCTCACATGAGATTTGCAAGCATGTTAAAAACCGAACTGTGTACAAATAAAAAAAATATGAAGATAACTATTCAAACCAATTCATTCATTAAAAGAATTATCTGTACTGAGGCTATCACCTAGTCTTTCAAGTCACATCAAATGAAAACTATGGATTTCCTTTACAAATATTTATAACTGAAAGTAATGCCAGGTGGAACATCCCAGGTGGTCTTCAAGGAACTCGCAGCGCAATGTTTGTGCCTTCATTGGTACACGTCCCATCGCTCTATTAAAAGATGTTCAATGTCGGGCATAGTATGTACCATAAAGCCTCCTCTTTCTATGAAAAAGGTAAGCATGGGTACAACAGGTGTGACCAGTACATTGTCTGCACAATATAGTTTTCTCTTTATGGTTTCTGGAGACACAGGGAAAGATGTTAGAGAAACAGGGTGACAGCAACGCCACAGAAAGGGCGTGGGAGATGGGGATATCAACAACAACCCAACCATGTGCAACAGATCTGGCAGACCACAGCAGTCTATCAGGGTCTGATGACAGTAGCATAGCTGTCAACCTTCTGAGTCAAAAATCAGGAACCATAGGATGAAGGTGATGGGGTGGGGTAAAGAAGGGGCAGTTTGGCTCTTGACTGACAGCATTTTAACTCTGTACTGATCCAGCTGATGAATGTGGGAATAAAAGTATAGAAAGGAAAATACATTTTCTACTTCATGTAACTGCCAACGTTCACATTAACATCATTCAGGTTTAATTCTACAATATTTTACAAGCCTTATTCAAATGTGACTCTCCAATCCCCACATTTGAAAACTAAACTTTTTCAATTCTGAATTTTTCAATCCAATTCAGGATTTCTGGAATGACTTCCAAAATAAATTCCAGAAACATTCAGAAAGGTTGGCAACCATGAAATAAGACCATTCGCTGCAGGAGATCCTGCACTGCTGTCAAATCATCGTTATTGGTGCTCGGTAGTGCCTGTTCTGAATCAACATTTACAGGGTATCCTACAGTGACTAACTGCTCAGTCACTGTGCCAGAATCATACGAGTGTGTTGTCCGAAAAGATGCCTATCCCAGTGCATTTCCTGTGAATCTGCCAACACTGAAAAAGTCATGATATTAAATCAAGGTCACAAGCTCTTGCCCTGAGTTGCATGTTTAGTTTTTAACACTTTCATTGCTCACCTCATCTTTCAGTTTCAACACTCCGATGGTAACACACTCAATAGAAGAACATGATTATTTTTTCTTTGCTGATTTAAGCAGGCGACATAGGTGCAAACAGAAAGAAACCTTAACAGCACAACGCACAAATCTTATCTATTTGACATCTGTTATACATCTGCTAAACTATGCTAAGGATTTTGAGACAGACAGACAGACAGACAGAGACAGACAGAGAGCGTGTAAGATTTTAGCTAGACACATCAGCTTTTATTCATATACGGTTTTAATGTTTGCATCAATATTTTAGGAGTACATTTTCAAAGTGTATACTTGGTATATGTACAATTGCATATAAGGTAAGGTAAGGTAATGTTGCTCTTAACCCAGCCAACTGCAAAGGGCCATATCAGGGCTGTCACTGCGTTAAGTCAACTCAAAAGTAATTTTTTTTTTTTTTTAAATAATAAAAATAAATTAAAAAAATAAAAACCTCATTCACACAACCCTTAAACACACCTTCTAAAAACACACCTGAAAGTTTGTTTAAAATTTTTCCTCCGTAAAATCTGAGATCAGATGAAAAATGTTAATCCTCTTTCAGAAATTCAAAGATCACATCAGGTGGGACATCTCTGAATAAGTTTCCATGGAGTCTGCTGTAAAGTGTTTATGTCTCACTTCATGCAAGTCCCAACACTCTAAAAGAATATGTTTCACTGTGAGTGGTACATGACATGGATTGCACCAAGGAGCTTCTACACCTTTTAAAAGATGAGTGTAAAAAGGAGTAGCCTGTACGCAAATGACACAAAACTGTTTCTTCTTTACGGCCACCTCAGTAACATGGTAAAAATTCTTTCAGGTTTGGACAGATTTTAAATAACTTGTACTTTTCATCCATCTACGAATTCCATTCCTCTTGGCAGAGGTCTTTGACATAAGCATAGGGAGTTTGTATTATACTCCCTGTTTGGCTAGTATACTTACCATATCAGACCATAGCATTCAACAGCAGTTAGTTAGCTCTGAAAGGCCGAATTTTTTGTGGCTAATGCAATGATAAGACAGTCACGTGACGCCCACCCTACTCCCGCCACAGGAAGAAAGCCGGTGTCAGCTTCCTGTTCTCATTCAGCGAGGCATATGCGCAAGGTAACCCCGAGAACCATAGCGCTAGAGGGGAAGGTAGGGCGGGCATTAGAGTCTGACATGGTAAGTATACTAGCCATACTGGGAGTATAATACAAACTCCCCATTTTGGCGTCATATACTATACCATGTAAGACCATAGCAGAATTTAAAGCAATTGGAGGAGGGCCGAGTGCCGTAATGGTTCTTGGGGTTAGAGGGCGGAACAGATATTTTATTTTTTTTTTTATATATATATATATATATATTTTTTTTTTTTTTTGCTGTCCCAACCTCTGCGCCACCTCAGAGGCAGTGCACCCACGCCGCTCATTCCGACACCCCGTCCACAGCCACAGCCCGGTCGGCCCCGCCGCAGCCCCGGCACCGGCAATCCACAGGGAGCAGTCAATGTCAAGTCGCCAAGAGGCAACCCACCGGAGGAGACACTGCACTGCTGCCGAGTCACTTCGGTGGTGTTCAGTGGCGCCTGTTCTGATCTAACATACGCAGGACACCACCTACTAAGCCCCCTACTGACGACAATAATTGCTTAGTCGCGGAGCCGGCGTGAGTGAGCTCTCCCCCCGGAGGGCGCCACCACGTCCGTCCAACGACAGCTCCCATGGACTCGCCGATACCGGTGACCCCGACGGAACCAAACCAAGGCCACAGACATGGAGAGGACATCGAAACTGAGGTCACCATGAGAGCAGGGCATGAAGGGCCACAGAATTTGAGACATTTTTTTTATGCTGATCGATGAGAATGAGGATGATTAAGATGATGCTACGGATTTCCATTTCGGTCTGAGACTACATGACAGGGCTGTACTCTACGCTTCCTTTCATAATATATCCCGGCGTCAACCAGGCCCGAGAGATACAGGCACCTGCAGTGTTGGTCATGAAATTTGAGCAACACTCTCAGAAACGCATCCATTAAGTGGATGAAACTCGACTGTGTGGTCCCAGTCTTCCCAACTGAGTCCGCAGCAACTCAACTCTGGGTAGGAGCCGGTCGAGGCAGAAAAACCCACATGACTTCTGATGGGATTCGAACCCACGACCTCCCAGCCGGGAGTCCGCGGCGCTGACCACTTCGCCACGGCGGCTGGTGGCGGAACAGATATTGCTGCCTTAGCTGCCACAAAAGAATTCCCTTTAGAACCATCAGCCCTGGTCGTGCGGATATCCCTTAAATAGAAGTTTATGAAGTGATTTTCCGAACGCCAGTAGGCTGCCTCCAGGAGGTGGCGCAAGGGGACAGAGTGCTGGAACGCTGCGGACGTGGCCAGCGCCCTGACCTCATGGGCCCAGGGAAATAACACGGGGAGATCCTTATACGCCTGGGAGTAGGCAGATCTGACCGTCTTGGAAAGCCACCTAGAGATAGTGCCAGCAGAGATGTCTTTATGATTATTGGGGTTGATGGAAATAAGGAGACGTATCTGGGAGGAGCGCCTGGGGCGCGAGCGTTCCCAGTAGTATCTCAGACACCTAGAAGGGCACAGGTCCATGTACCCCCACTTTCCCCTTTTTCCCAAGATATCCGCAAGTGAGCGGATGACGAGGGAGGGAGAGGCTGTGCCTGGTTCCTGATTCTTAGCTAAGAATTCGGGGAGAAACTTGAGAGAGACAGAAGCATCCCTGTGGAAGGCAATGTCTTGGGGTCCCCGCTGAGGGCTGGGAACCCAAGCAAAAACTATGTGTGTGCATGTGTATGCATGTACAAACATGTAACTTTTAATGTGTAGGTATACATGTGAAAGTGTGCATAAGTACAACTATGTGTAAGGTCTACATGTAGGCCCAGGGCCAATTTATCTGTTCTCTCAAATCCTTGCACATAATTGAAATATTGCACAGTGTTTAAGGACAATAACCAGCAGTACTGACATATTTGGAATGTCATAAACTTACACTGGAATCAGTAGTCTTTGTCACTGTTTGTTTTCAAGTGTCATACTATGTGAGTGTGCCTAGGTGCCTCGTCACTCTGTGTGCGTGCATGTGTGTGTGTGTGTGTGTGTTGTGTGTGTGTGTGTGTGGTGTGGTGTGGTGTGGTGTGGTGTGGTGTGGTGTGGTGTGGTGTGGTGTGGTGTGGTGTGGTGTGTGTGTGTGTGTGTGTGTGTGTGATCCTGCCTGCCTGTTTGCCTGTCTGTCTGTGTGCACATGCATGTGTGTTTATGCGAGTATGGTTCCCCTGCAAACACCACAACTTTTTTGCTGCAATTGTCCTGGCGCAACCCACCAGAGGATCCACTGCACTGATAACAATTAACTCTGGTAGTGTTCAGTGTTGCCTGTACTTATTCGACACATGCAGAGCACCACCTACTAACCCATCTCCTTACAATTATGTTCTTTTCAGCATGAATAGTTGCTTAGCCACTGGCACTCACAGTAAACATTCTTTTAGAGTGTTGGGACTTGCATGATGTGGGACAAACAGTTGAAACACTTTACAGCAGACTCCATGACACTGAGTAGGCTGCTCCAACCTAAATCTAAGGTGGGAGGAAATGGGAAACCATGGGAGTTGAGTATATGTGGTAGTTGCAACGTGTCACTTAAGAGACAAATGTGAGTTTACAGGTATATACTGTACTCAAAATGTATATGGAGTTATGCACCTACACACAGCCATGTGCATACATACATACATGTATACAAACGCTCTCAAGATGTAAATCCTCTTCATGTTTATGAATGAGTTGGATGCAACATGTCGACACGTTTCATCCTAACAATCTGTAAGCACTAGAAGAATATGACACTGTATTTTGAGCTATGCAAAAATGACGAGACAAATTCCGGTATTCTTGCACGGAATAAACAGACACCAAGGCCATAGAAAATTATCACAACCACAACTTAATGGTATAATTTTAAAACATACACACGCATAAGCTGTTTCTCATTAACCCTACAACACGTATGCATGCACGTGCTCTGTATCTCCTCACCCCCACACCTCCATCCACACACACAGACATCTACACAAATCTGAAACACTCATTACAATACTGCTTTGCATGTAGCAGCATCAAAATCTTGTAAACAATGACAATTACTTCACCAGCCTGAATGAGACACCTATTGATAATCATACTCGGACTGTTGTCAGTCATATTCACCCATTTTTCTTTTGAAAACTTGCTAGCATATATTCCACATAAAACTATACAAAGACTAAACATCGATTGTTTTATCCATTGCTCTTTTTGCCTGCCATTTGCTTTTGTCTGTGTAAAGTCTACTGTCTTATTTCCAACACTTAGGTGGAAAGATGTAAAACCAAAGACAACAGGTAAATGCTGTCAATTGTGTTCCTTTTATTTCTGGTTAAGAACATCTTGATTAAGTGTTCAGGCACAACAAGCAGAAAGCGAAATAATGCATTTGTTTATATCTTGCCGCCAAGCTGAAAGAAAGGATGAGAAACAGAAGTTGCACGTTGATACTGAAACGCCATTTTATGTCTGTTTATACAGTTAAAAAGCAGTAAACAGGATATCCCGTTTAAACTTCTGTTGGAACCAGCAATGAAAAGTGGACATCTTTTATGTGGATGAAATGTCTGTATACAATATAAACAGGCTCTCGATATTTTGTGACTAGTAGGGGATTCATATGATCATCTTTGGGTTTCTGAAACCTCTGAATGGATGTGTGGATGTTGAAATTGAATATATCTGATGCTAAATGGATCAGAGGCAAAAAAATTCATCACAGGCAAGCTTGCCTACAAACTGTTACCTATCATTTTTAAAAAAAAGAAAAAGGTTAGACTTGAGTTCCATAGCCTAATGGTTTTAGGGGGAGCGAACTGTCTGAATGTCTGTAGTTCATCATGTCTGGGCATAGCATGATGGAAGGTGGAGCCCAATCCCTCTTCTTCGGTTAACTTTTACTTTCCCTGAATTGTATCAGGTACAACTGTAACAATCTGTAAGCCTTTGAAGAATTTGTCATTTTTGCATTAATGCATAGCTCAAAATACAGTGTCATGTTCTTCTTGCAAGCAGTGATACCCCTTTTGGAGAAGGAGGAAGGGAAGGAATAACTTTAATAAGGGAAGGTTGGGTACAGCAAAGAAAGAAGACAGATTCTAACCGAGTGGCAGAAACAAAAGCATAGATCATCAAAATACTTGTTTCTAACTCGCAGAAAAAAAGAAAATTACCACTGCCTGAGATGACATGAAGATGTAAATAAACAAGATTTCTTTTTTTAAAAAAAAGGTAAAATGATATTCCATAAAACTTGTGTATCCATGCTATTCCTACAGTGCACAGAGCTGTTGGTTGTGACCTGTAAATGCTCAAATGTAGTAGTTTGTTTCAGTGCAGCTGCATCTTCTATAAGTCTTTCAGGGACACCACTTCTCAGCTGTCTTGTGTGTGTGTGTGTGTGTGTGTGTGTGTGTGTGTGTTGTGTGCATGTGTGGTGTTAGTTTTAAATTCAACATCTAACCACTCTACCTGATATTAGACGGGGAAAAAAAACACACCACCTCATCAACCCCAAAACAAACCAACCAAACTCTAATGATAAAACTAGGAAACTACAAATGGTTTTGATTTGGGAGAGTACAGTGAGAGATAGGGGACGGATGAAGATGGTCTTTTCGTATATTTTATGTAGATTTGGCAATCGCTACATGATTGACTCCCTTAAGAGTAACCTCATCAAGTATGAGATGATAAATGGAAGAAGCTATACGTACTTACTTACTGGACTCTGTGATAAAGAAAGAATTCATAGTTTACTACCGGTGATTCAAAAATAATTCTGACAGTATATGTA
>CM065714.1:33826898-33891898 GCA_033310375.1 Conus canariensis
TCAAAGCCCCAAAATGTTACAAACAGAAGCAACTACAAATCAAACCCAAACATATACAGCAACAGTATTCTGTAAATTCATGCTAATAATTCACAGTAGCACTCTCTCAATTAACTGAATCACTGAACTTGTAAATTGTTTTTAAAGGAAAACCAAGTGGTGCTGAAGAGATCCTTTTTCTGCTCATAACTTTACAAGTCAATACGATTTTTTTTTCAATAACATTCAGAACTTCTTTTATCACATTCTGATCAGTAGAACATGTGGTGCCCACAACCATTTCAATGTTACCACATTATCAATAATTATGGCTGCTTAGCAAGCTTCTTACCCTTGCTGTGGCTTCTGTGATCACCCCACTTATTCAGACATGAACAGCAAGCTTCTCTTGGATTCATTATTCTAAAGAAACAACAAGAACTGCAAAAATGAAACCTTATGGGCTTATGACAGCCAATGTCATAGGTTGTGGGCTCAAGGTTGCAAGTTCAAATCCCACCTGAGACATCTGTGGGATTATTCGGACCGGTAAATGTATGGGCAAGACCAGCCACTTTGATACTAATGACAAAGACAGTGTCTGGGCTGTTGATGGAAAGTATCAGGTTCAAACCTAATCAGAGACAATTTCTTCGTTGATTTTTTTTCCAGGTCTGGTCAAAAGTAATTTGAAGAGTGAAGAGTCAAATTTCATCCACTTAGTAAACAAGTGTGTCTCTGTGAGCATTATTCAAGTGTCCTGACCTACAATGTAGCAGTGGTGCAGGTGTCTGCAGAGGGCAACAGCAAGACACATTAGGAAAGGAAGCTCAGAGTATAGCCACATGGTCTCAAACTGTCAAACTAGAATGGAACCCTATAATATAGTCTCAAACTGCCAAACTAGAATGGAACCCTATAACACAGTCTCAAACTGTCAAACTACAATGGAACCCTTTAACATAGTCTCAAATTGTCAAACTAGAAAATAACACTGTAATATAGTCTCAAACTAGAATGGAACCCTACACTATAGTCTCAAACTAGAAAAGTAGAATGGAACCCTATAATATATGTCTCAAACTGTCAAACTAGGATGGAACCCTATAACTAGAGTTTCAAACTAACTAAAGTGGAACCCTATAACAGTTTCAAACGTTAAACTAGAGTGGAACCCTATAACAGTCTCAAACTGTCAAACTAGAATGGAACCCTATAATATATAGTTTCAAACTGTCAAACTAGAATGGGACCCTATAGAGTCTCAAACTGTCAAACTAGAATGGAACCCTGTAACAGTCTCAAACTAGAATGAAACTCTATAATATCTACACTCTCCTTCTACAGGATCTGCAGTCTCCTTCTAAAGGATCATCTTGAAAAATTGGTTTAAAAAACAAAAGAAAAGGAAAACACAAAAACAAAAAAATCTGTGGCCCTTTGTGTCCAATGCTTGTGCTGATTATTGTTTTGTTTTGCATTCAGCTCATGTCTGTATCGATTTCACATAATCTTCTGTGTTGGCAAGTTCATGGGAACTGTTGTTTAATTTTTTCCCCACATGTTGCTCACAAACGTGCGACAGCAGTGTGCTCCATTCACAAAATGCCCCCTAGCGCTGGGCCGCACTGTCTGAGTGAACAGCTATGCAACTTTTCTTTTCTTTAACTCGAAAACTAATTTTAAATGTCAACACTGAATCCATTATAAAATGCTGATTATCAAACAAGATCAGAAATTCAACACATACAAAAAAAAAATTTCTTAAGTAAACAACTAAACATGCTATTCATAAGCAATGGTTTGTAATCTTAAATATTGTACAGACACAGGTAACGACAAACTCCACCAGCGTATAAAGGGACAGTTTAAATGGATGTGGTGGCACCCCCCCCCCCCCCCCCCCCCCCCGCCTAAAAATGGCATACTCATGAATACATGCTGACTTCACGATTTATCTGTAATCAAAATGGGTATCTTTTGATGGTATCCTGCATATATTTGGATCAGATCAAAGTCACCACTGAAAGAAGTTACTCAGCAGCAATGCAGTGTCTCTCCTGGACGTTTTTATCATGACTGCTTGTCTCATGACAATCTAGAATGAGACCTACCAATGGGCTGCTACATGCTGGCATAAAGACTGTGCAACAGAACAAACCTGGATATGACTGTGTGTGGACAAGCCAGAATGATGGCAAGGAACCAATGCAATCAGGACGGGCATGGGGCACACAAAATTTGACACAAAAGAAAAAAAAAATGCATCAAACACAAATGTAGTTAGAGAGAGAGAGAGCAAAAAAAAAAAAAACCTGCTGTGGGAAGTGAGGAAGGAAAAGGAGGGGGGAGGGAGGGAGGGGGGGGGGGGGGTTAGCTACCAAGACATCAACAGGAGAAAGGAAAAATTAATGCAAAATTTCCAAGATTCTAAGCATTTACTTTTCTTGTTTACAGTAGTGAATACACAATCCCTGTGCTTGGATAAAAGTAGTAAAAATAGACAACATTAAAGAGAAGCATGGAAAAAATAGAATTTCTAAATGGCACGGACACTATTGTATGTAATTCATACAGCACTTCAGAGTCACAAACTGAAAAATCCTCCTGTCTTCAGCGCATGTGACAAATTTGTAGTGCAAAATCATAAGACTGACAGATACTGTTGAAAAAAAAAGATGCAAAGACAAAGGGTTAAGAAACAGGGGAATGAATTTTGGAAAATGGGCAGACAGACGATGTGCGTGTATTTTACGCTGAATATAAAACCTCAACGTTTCAGGTAGCTATTAAGCTAAGTTAAGGTCAAGTAATCACACTACCACTTCATTAAGCATTTTGAAACTTTGATCAAATTTTCTTTCACTGCCTGGAATACACTAACACAAACCAAAGAACAGGACTCAATAGTCAATCCCTAAGGAAGTTTCTATTCAATCTGAAACTGAAAATACTGAAGTCACACTACGGAATGAAAGAGATTCATCAATTAAATATTCAACTGCATCAGTGCATGTGCATGCCCAGACATAATAAATCATTCAACTCAGCCCGCCTTGGCTTAAAGCGGTGTCAGGCCAATTGACACAGGCTATAACACCAAGGCTACATCAAAATGTTGTTATGCTCTGCATAGTTATGCGGGGATTGTCTTCAGTTGTGACAAGCTCCTAGCATAACATTATCAGTCTCCAAAATCCCCCGAAGTCGGAGTGTGGCTGCCCATGTGGCGGGGTAATCAAAAACGGTCACACACATAATGTTCTCATCCCCAGCTGATGCATAATTTGTACCATAGTGTTCAAGTACTTCAGCTGTTCAAATGATTCCTGGAGTCTTATAGCCAGGGTATGACAACAACAGTCATTCAACTCAGCATAAACGAATAGCTTGCACATATGGACTGAAATGTTTCATTGATTTCCATGGCCACATGTATAGCAAGAACTGATTTTTTTTGTTTTCACAACCAGTGCAGAAGAGTTGCGATTCATTGTTTTAGACCAGTTCTCTGAAAATTATGGCTCAGACTATATTAACTAGTCTGTGTGTGTGTGTGTGTGTGTGTGTGTGTGTGTGTGTGTGTGTGTGTGTGTGTGTGAGAGAGAGAGAGAGAGAGTGTGTGTTTGTGTGGTGTGTGTGTGTATGTGTGTGTGTGTGTGTGTGTGTGTGTGTATGTATACATGTACACGCATTTGTGTGCTAGTGTATGCATGTGTGTGTGTGTGTGTGTGTGTGTGTGTGTGTGTGTGTGTTGTGTGTGTGAGTGTAGTGTGTTGCAATTGTCTAGATACAGAATTTCCCCAATCAAACATACTCTCCAAATGTGAAGGCTAAGGTAAGGTAAGGTAAGGTAATGTTGCTTATACAGTTATAGCCCAACCGACTGCAAAGGGCCATAACAGGGCTGTCACCACGTTGAAGTCAACTCACAAGTCAGTCATTCACATAACTCTTTAAAATACATAAAACCACCCGAAATTTTGTTAAAACTCTTTCCACTATGAAATTTCAGATCTGATGAAAAATGTTAATCTCTTTCAAGAATTCAAAGATCGCATCAGGTGGAACACATCTGAACAAGGTTTTTATGGAATCTGCTGCAAAAGGTTTGTTTCTTACATCATGCAGGTCCCAACACTCTAAAATAATATGTTTCATGGTGAGTGGTACATGACATGGAACGCACCAAGGAGCTTCTTCACTCTTTAAAAGGTACGAATGAGTAAAATATGAATGGCCGGTGTGCAGCCAGCATAGAACCGTTTCTTCTTTGCGACCACCAGAGGTAGATGAAAGGAACTCCTTTACTAGGTTTTGGACGGATCTGAGTTTGTTACAGCTGCAGAGATACTATCACTAGATGTGATTTCTAATTAAGTATTCTAACTTGAATCCCAGTTTGTTGATGGTTTGCACTGCTGCAAAAACTGAGAAAGTTATTAGTGTAATGAAATAACAAAATCACTATACAATTCTTTTGGGCTGTTGTTTCTAACATTTAGGTGTTTTGAGTTGTATTTTACAATTACTTGTGATGTACAATACTGACTTCAGAAGACTGACTCCGATTTTAATTACCGTGTAATGTAATAACTATACACTTGAAAGTTTGACCTGATCAGATGCCAAAAGGTGAAAGATGAGACAGTTGCTATTTTCACAATTTACACTTTTTGTGTAAGACTTAAGCTTATAGGGAATTCTGTCAGTGTTACTGTATTTCATCAAAAAGTTTCCATCAGAAAAAAAAACACACTACAGGCTAATAATAAAAGAACCACAATTTACTACTTTTTATGATGACACACAGTAATTATCTTTTATATCCTTTCGAAATTTTGTTCCTGAAACAACAGTCCTACACCAACTAGCAGTGAAAATCTACAATGTAACTCAAGTTAACAGCTTTAAAAAAAAAACAACTGAACATTTACATTCAAGCTCTGGACATTAACTGTTTTGTTATCAAGTGAGATGATCAGCCTAAGATCTGAATCACGATTCGGAGTATATATATATGGACTTTATCTGTTTAAGTCCATACATATTCTTCAACTTCATGCTAATTAATTGTAGTGAACTTTAAACTCTACGCTTCATGTCTGACAGTAACACCTGAAACAACGGAACTAAATTTCATCTAAAATTATTGAGATTTAGTACCAAAAAAAAAAAAAAAATGCATAAAGCACATTTAATGTGAATATGTATGCATATAAAACACCATTCTCTTACTGCATGATTTGCTTAAAATATTTGCTGAGAATGTATAAAATTATTTGAATGGTTATTGTGACGTTATATATTGCTTGAACTCATGGACACTTCACTTTAGTCTCAAAACAAATCAAATAATGAACAGCAAGTAAGATGTCACAGATTTGTTCCAATCCTTACAGCTCTTTAGTCTAAGTGTCAGTCTCTTTTTTTTGGAATTACTGGAAATTAAGTTCAGTATCCAGAAGACAGATCATAGCTCCAAATGCATAACATTAAACATGAAGAAAAACACCACCTAAATTAACAAAATGAAATCTAAAACAAAAGTATGTCTCTGGGACATAATCATATCTTCCTTATAACAACAGAAAACGCACATATATACAGTCACAAGACAGCAACATTACAACAGTGAGTGAAAATCTTTAACCCAGGCAGTTGCAAAGCCCTTGTGGATAACTCCTTGGTGGTCTAATTTTGGCATTCAGTCTTGGGCACTAGTTACTATTTGGTCAAGTTTACCCAGTGCAAGTGAAAAACTCCGCAACGTACAATGTGTTCATCACTTGATGTGATTAAAATTGTACATATTGTCAACTGACAAGTCATTTTATTCACATATGTACATGGTGCTGGGGAAGCTTTGCCTGTATCAGCCTATGCAAGTTTCCAATCTGCCCATCCTTACTTTTATTACTTTAACTAACAAATAATTGTGCCATAACTGTAAGTGCAAGTACTTTGTTCCAACTTCTTCAGTCTACCTTCACGAATCACTGGCTTCAGACTATGCCTACTCGAGAAGTTGTAATTACGAAATAAAACTGTTAGCTCAATACCTTGTTGTCATCGTTTCTGTTCAGCTGTACCGCAAAAAGTATTCTGTACATATGGAACACTAGAAAATCGTAATGTTCTGCAAGCTGTTGTCCTCTCGAACAGGATGTAAAACCGAAAACATTTCGGCCGAAGAATGTACACATACAGGCCACTGAACGAGACCGATTCAGTGCATGAATGAGCTGGAGCACATGTACAACTAAACCCGATGTCAATTTCCTCGTATGGTACCACTGGTAAAGCTCAAAACATGAACAATGTAGCACCAAATACAAACTACACGCGAAAGTTTGCAAAAACTGCGCTATTATTCTGTAATTTCGTTGATTTTTTCTCTCGACCTTGCCCGGACCGCGTCGTGTATTTATACTGACAGCCATATTGGCTGATTCGCGTCAAATACCAAAGGGGTTTCTCACTGATTGGCTGAAGCTGACCAATGAAATTATGCATTGCCTCATTAACGTTTGTTGTATTGTCGCTGTGTACTTTTTCTTTAACATCATCCGAGTTCTTATAAGTTATATATCCATTTCTAACTGTATATATCTGCTGTGAAACAACTTAGCAATCTCTGTGTAATGTAAAACAAGCGCTAAACCTCCCAAGGAAAACCGCACTGAAAAACATTTTGCTAGATTCCACAGCTACAAAGTAATAATAATAATAAGTACTGCAAAGCACCCCATTTCCTGTCGGAGAACGTTGACACAAAATGGTCATTCACCCAAAATTGCTCAATCAAAGAACCTAAAGTCACATGCTATAGCTATTTTACATGCAAATTCGTGTCTTTATTATTTCATTACAAGACAAACATTTCAGCTTTCCTACTCTGGCACCCCAACTCGCCACGCCCTCATGCTTCCACTCCCAGCAAATTATACCCAACAACCACTATCTTATTAAAGAATTATATGACTTTTCTACATTGCTAGATTCCATAGTTGCAAAGAATGAGACAACAACAATTGGATTCTAACAGCTGGATTCTAGATTGTGCATAGACTATGAACTTAAATGGCAATCATACACTCAAACTGAAAATCTTAATATAACCATATGGGATTTTTACCAGACAAAATTATGACGAAATATTCAAACAACAGCGCACTGTCTGCAACTGAATGTGACTGACAGACTAACGAGCACATGATATTTTACAATGTAAAAATCATGCTTAACACATCACACCTATTGTGATTTAATAGTGCTGATACCGACAGGTGTCTGATTTTTGCCTTGTGCTGTAATGTCACTGTGATCCATATTGGATATACAGTCAGAGTCAGATCCACATCCATCACAGCACAAAATAAAACAAAGCGAAACAAAAGTATGACTAATCGCCCATCTTAACTCATCCCCTAGTACCGCCCTCTGTGAAAGCAGAGCATACATATGGCGCTAGATGAAATCAGTTGAGAGGCAGGAACTTCAAGAGCCCTTGAGCGAGTCATAGTAAATATATTATATTAGCGAGAAAGCAGGCCGTACGTATGGCAACAGATAACATGCCTATAAAGGCAGGAAAAGTTACAGCGTGAATTATGGTAGGCATGTTATATCAATTATTAGTTTTGCACGTTGGGAGGTCATGCATTTAACTCCCATCAGAGCCACTTATATATGAAATATCAGTTTTCGGGCCCCACACAATTTCTACCTTCTTGAATGTGCAGTGGACTTCAATGGGAATACTAGAATCACACAGCTCAGTTTCTTCTATTCGACGAATGCAGTTCTGAGAGTGTTGCTAAAGGTTTCCTGACCAGCACTGCATACATCTTATCTCTTTGGCGCGGTTGACATCAAAATAAAATCTGAAAGATAACATAGAATACAGCCATGTCATCTAGTCTTGACCAAATGGAACTGTGCTGTCATCCTCGTAGATGATCATAAAAGTTTCTATTTATGTAGCCCTTGATGCCTTACTCAAGTGATGACCTTACTTTCAATTATCACTTTTCCTCCAGAGTCTACTCATTGTTCATCATTTAAAAAATAAGAATAATAAAGGTCCAAAATTCAGCGGCCCTTTGTGTCCTGCTATCTTGGTAACTTCATTTTCGATTTCCTCTCCACCTCCAGCTCATGGTGAGTTTATGTTAAACTCCACAATATCGGGAAGTTCTCTAATACATCGTACTTGGAGACTTGTCCTCCCGCCGAAAGGAATCGCCCTTCTCACATCCTCCTCATATACGTACAGTTTCTCTTGTAGAGTGATGAGCAGAGGCCATCTCTTCTCTCTCAGCCTCTGAGGGCCCCCTTGTCTAGTCTGGTCTGGTTCTTTGTGGGAGTAGAGAGGGGTTCGCACAAGGCAGGAACACTTATGCGAGAGGTAGTTCAGGTAATTGTGTCCTGTCCATAGGCGAAAAAAAAAAAAACCTGTTTATGCTGTTCGGCCGACGATAGTTATCCATAGTCTGGTTTTCTTCTTTACAGGAGTAGAGAGAGAATGGCACAAGCTAGGAACATTTGTGAGAGTCAAAGTCCAGTGGTTGTGCCCTGTTCAGAGGCGAAAAATTATAACTGTTCCTGCCTGTTCAGCTGGTGTTAGGCATCTATGGGTGTGTTGTCCTTTGAAGAGATTTAATATCATTCCTCAATCCTGTGAGGCTGGCATGTTTTCTTCCTGTGCGTACATTGCGCCCAATTTCATCATTATGTCTCTATCTTCAATCCCTTGGATACTGTGCATTGGAAAGGAATCCACTGCAGCGGCACTCTAGAGCTTCTGACTTTCTCGCAGATGAGACAGTTTGCCTGCTGTCAATGGTTTAAGGTCAGACATGGCGTCACTGATTTTGGAATATGATCTGCAGGACTGTCTGCTGAAAGGAGAACGGACGGGGGCAGATCACCGGTGCCATAAAACCAATTGTTCTGCAAAAATGAGGTTCGACAGCCTCTGTGCTCTCAGAGCAGATCATTGGGCCTGGAGCTAAGATTGAGGTAATTACACGTCCTTTCCCTTTTCCCTCTCTCAGCCTCACTTCCGTGACTTATGAGACGTAATGGAGTGTCCTGCGCGTGCCTGTACCCATCGTCAACACTGCGCAGGCCTCCAAGGGTGGTACAGGACTGCTCAGCGGGCGGGTGAAGACAGTGCTTCTCTGGGTCCTCCTCCCCAGCACCTTCAGGTGTTTCTTTTTCTTCTTTGCCTTAACTAGGCTGACCCTGGAGAAAGGTCCAGTGACGGTGATGAAAGACCCACTGACTACAGGGAAAGTCCTGTTGACAGTGGGAAAGACTACAACTTTGGATTCTCTCT
This sequence comes from Conus canariensis, assembly GCA_033310375.1. Classification (NCBI taxonomy): domain Eukaryota; kingdom Metazoa; phylum Mollusca; class Gastropoda; order Neogastropoda; family Conidae; genus Conus; species Conus canariensis. The sequence goes on from CM065714.1 coordinate 33,836,221, forward strand.
TGAGGGCACATAAGACCGTATGGCGAATGCTTGGCTGTGTCTGGAGTGGCACTGTCTTCATCTGTCCGTGGGCAGGGGTAGTTGGGTCTGTGGGCTGTGCTCGGCAGCTGGAGGGTGGTGTCTTCTGCCAGTGGGTTCTGCAGTCATGAAATACGGGCTGGTACACGCATGGGGATACTATTTTAAGGCTGTTATGAGTTGCATCCTGTAGTCTGATTTACCTCTGTTCAGGAGCAGTTATGTCCCTTGATATCTTAATGGAGTGTCCTGCGCGTGCCTGTACCCATCGTCAACACGGCGCAGGCCTCCAAGGGTGGTACAGGACTGCTCAGCGGGCGGGTGAAGACAGTGCTTCTTTGGGTCCTCCCCAGCACCTTCGGGTGTTTCTTTTTCTTCTGGGCGTGGAATCGATGAAAGTTCCCGGATTTTTCCAAAAAGTGGTGTCCAGAAGTCTTGGGGGCATCCTGTTCAGGTGAAAGCCAAAGTTGAGGCACAAGCCCTTGCTTCGTGATTCTCAGTTGGTGACTTCGTGTTTGCATCTTTGATGACCTTGGCTACCTACTGAGATACTGTTAGTCACTTAATATCGCCAGAGTGGTCAAATTTCAGCTAATTATGGGTTAGCATTGGAATCACTTGGAAAGCTAGACTTCTTTAGTAAATATGCAACAGAACAAAACAATCTATCTAGTCGTCAGGATTCAAGATAAAAGAAAGGAACTGAATGAAGACAACTAGAAATGGACATCAGTTCTTAGTCCTGATTCTTAACGAGGAAGCTCCAGAGGAGTGTAATGACAATGTGCCATTCTGCTTACACACACTGTATCGTTTTAGAAGCTACTGAAGCCTTGGACCTCTCTGCACTTTCTGCCAAGGACAGGGATCTAGAAGGACAACTGTTGATTGGATGCTTCACAAAGGGGGTCAAAAGGATGCTGCTGAGAGAGCCAGGAAACAGAAACAGATCCCAAGGTAGAAACTGGTTGGGCAGTTTTCCTTCCTATAGCAGAACACCATAACACCAGGGCCCTACGGATGGATGAAGACGACAGCCCCCCCCCCCCCCCCCCCCCCCCCCCGTATAGACGGGTGTGAGATCTCAAAAGGTGGAGGAGTGGGTTCCGGGGGAGGGGGGGGGGAGGAGGCCAGGAATTTGACCAGCTTGATTTCTAATATAGAAGGGTTCCTGGGTCAAGTGGGTGGTCCTAATACAAGGAAAGGTAACTTTCACAGTGGGAAGAGTAGTAAAAAAAAGATTAATCAATGAAGGTGGCGTTCTCTGAAAGATGGTCTGCAGAATGCCGTGGGAGACGGTCTCGGTAGACAATTTGTAAAGAGAGAAAGGTAGCCAACTGAGGAGTGTCAAGAACAACTGTAGAAGAAAAAAAACAACATCGCTCTTGTGCTGAGGGGAACAGGTACAGATGCCATATTGCTGCTTGCAGCTCCTGTACCAAGGACAGGGCGAAGAGCCACCCACCTGTGCCAAGAGCGCTAGGGGCAGCGAGGGGGGTAGAGCACCCAAAGTGGAATACAACCATCTCACAGGAAACTGAGGTGGACCAGCAAAATGCTGGAATGCTGACGGGTAAATTGTCTGCTGAAGCACAGCTAATTGCCATTGCTACTGCAGGAAGGGCAAAGCCAAGATAGAGGTAGTCAGTTTCGGGAGCTTGGTTGGTCAGAACAGGATTGCAGTCAAAAGAATACACCACCACCCTCTCCCAAGTCACTCTGAGGTGGGTCTGACTGTACGGATTGCAGGAGAGGCCGCGGCATTCCCAACAACATGGAGGGGTGGGGAGTATTCTTTGCGTGGAACAGCACCACCATGAAATTTATTACAGGCTAGGGTCTCGTGATTTGATGATCATTGGGTCGCAGGTTTGAATGTCCGCTTGGCCGTTTAGTTACAGGGTATTTTTCCCTTAGAGTTAACATTGGTTCTGACTCCATTTCCTGAAAATTCTTTCAAATGAGACTACAAAGGTTTCATGTATGGAATACATGTAAAATCCCATCACATACTTTAAGGAGAGAAAGCGAGTTTGGCAAAATGTATGGATAACATAAATACACCTAGTGTGCGCCCCATGTTAGAAAATCGAAGAATAGTGATAAAGTAAATGACTGATATTCGACTGAATGATGCGGGGAAACAACTGATTAGTACCGGTGTCGCGTGAAATCTGGGAACGTGATATCTGGGAAGGCAAATGAGTGGATGATGGTCAAAACCATCACCGACGATTAAAAAGGTCATTGTGGTTGTAAAACCCACCAACAGCTAGAGGTTTGGAGTTGATGTAGGTTGCAGAACAAAGACATGCGGCAAAAGGTGGTGGAGGGGGAGAGGGGATGGAGTTTAACCAAAGGGAGTGTAATCAAGCCTGGAAAACTAGTGGGGCAGACGATAAGAGGCCTGACAGCAGAATTAATTAGCTTTGATTTGTAGTTTAATCCCAGTCAGACCACCCAAAATGTACAGTGTAATTACATGGCTTGTTTAGATGTGATGACTACCTGCACAACCATGAAATTATTAGAAAAAAGATCGATATTACCACACAAGTCATGAAATCTCTCCTCCCACCGACCCTCAGATGTTTCCCTCCTCCACCCAAGAAGGAAAAAAAAGTATGCTTCTATGGGAAGTAATAAGTCGTACTCTCGTTCTCAGGACTGGATTGAGATCTGGATCTAATTCTCTTCTACAGGCTGTTTGGCACAAGACAGCAATGAGACCCCTGGCAGTGTGCACACTAATGGGCCAGGGCAATGGACTGTGACTAAACCATAATTTTCCTTCAGTTTCATCTTCTGGAATCCTTTTCTCCAGAAAATGTTCTTAATGTTCACATGCTGAAAAGTCTACATTGTATGGCCGAGTGGTAAGGACACCCAAGAGTTTGTTTACATTCATGTGCTCCCGTAATTGTTCCAGTGTTGTTTGCTGGACATGTGTGCACACATATGCTGTGGGACATGGGTGTGCCAATGGGTATGCTCTTTGGCCGTGAGTTGCAGGACAGCGGGACGAGTGTGGAGAAGAGAGATAGAGCAGAGACGGGGCAGGTATAGAAAATTGCATGTGTGCTATTTTAGGGTGCATGCACACCTGTTGGTAGACACGTTTGTGGGTGCAGGTGTAGTACAACATTTATAGCATTGGTTCATTCTGCTCCCTGTCTTATTCTAACACTGTTCCCTTCCTTTTCAATTTCATGGGAGGCGGTTGGGAAGTCACATGTTCAAATCCAGTCAGAATCATTTCACTATACACTTCATCAATCTCTAATCGAACTATTGAATAAAATTAAGCGCAACTTTTTGGACCTGTTTAGCTTCTATCAAGAACCACAAAGTTTACTTTGGGCTGAGGAGGGAATACTGGAACCATACAGTCAAGTTTCATCCACTTATCATCTTCAAATGTCTCACAGATTTTCTTACTACCTTGACTGCCAACTTTCATAGCCATCAACATCCTCCTCCTCTTCATCACAAAAACAGTCTGATGTCATGTTTTCCCATTTTCAATTGTTACAAATTCTTTCAGTACTTTTTTTGTTATTCATCTTTCAACATGGCAAACTGCTTTGAACCAGGCAAACAAAGCCAGAGCTACAATCTGTTAAAAGTTCATACCCTTTCTCAAAATAATTTGACAGTAACTTTCAGGTCTTCTCAAAGTGTCCTTAGAAATTGGGTGAACAGCATTTTTTAACACTATACGTAGAATGTGTTTCTTTTTTTCCCCAATAAACCATCACAGGCAGAATGACTGCAGAGTCAAAATCTTCCCAAATCTACAATTTGAAAATTAAGATCCCCTGACCCAACCGTTTGTCATGACAAAAATGGGGAGTACTGTTGCAGCGTTTGACAGGCTACAGAATATAATGGCAAATGCAACTTCTGGTGGAAAGTCACAAGAAAAATGGGTAAAATTCTGTGCATTTTCAAACCTGGCTCCCAATTCAATTTTCCTATCCACATTCATGCCTGCGTGTCTTTGGTGTGGCCACTATATTGTGAGCAGTGATTGATCCACATTCAAAAAATTTTGAATGTTAACACCCAATTTGCATTGACAAAGATATTCCACATTTGTCTTAAAAATGACTGGGCTGGCGAGTAATTCTACGGTGGTGTTTACCGATGCCTATTAGGTTCCTTCCACCTGCTTAAGTCATAAGTACTACTTGAATTGTGTGGGACTATACAAATTGTTTTTTCCAGTAAAGCAGCTGTGTATGGATCACTTTACTGTCAATGCTCCAGCTACTATGAGTTATTAGAGCATAGCGCGGATGTCTGGACTACCAAAGGCCTCCACAGGTCTCCAGCTACTATGAGTTATTAGAGCATAGCGCGGATGTCTGGACTATCAAAGGCCTCCACAGGTCTCCAGCTACTATGTGTTATTAGAGCATAGCGTGGATAACTGAATCATCAAAGGTCTCCACCGGCTCTGCTCTCAGTCATCAACAACAGGGCTGAAGGGCTGCACTCAACTGAGTCAGTGATGCTGTCTATTAAGGACAATTGTGTCTGCCTGTGTACTGTCCACTCCACACACAACATCCTGCTCTTTCTGAACCGGTCCCTTTAAACCATGAAGTGCTTTGGAGTAATCTGTAACTTCCCTGCTTGTTTGCCTCACCATGATCCACCATTCGGCATTGACCACTAATCATCACACAGGTTTCTCTCAGTTGTTGTCAGTATGTCACATTTATTCAGATAATGCATATTCAAAGCTCAATCCCATTCCCTTCCTGCACATTTCATGCTTCTTCATTCATACGCCCACATGTATCACAATGACCCATCATCTGCACATTCACATAACGCATTTTAACGCATATGCATTCTAATTCATATTCAACTGTACAGATACAAAAATGTCATGTTTACCTAATTAATTCACTCAGTATATGATTTATATCCTTCGCACAGCTCTGCCTACTTCCATTCTTAATTTATTCACACATCACTTTCTAACACAATCATTTCATATTCCATTGTCTTATTTCACTGCAACGAAACACTTTCATTAACAAACACATACTGTATATGTAAACATTCTTTCAGCATAACGCATGGATTATTTACATATTTCAGTTCTGGTCTTGTTATCTTACTCTCTTGTTGTTTGGTGACAGTCTTTCATCTCCTTGCTACCTGCATTTTCAAATATTTAGCGCTAATCAGACGTCCGATTCTTCAATCTCTTGAGAGCCCTCACTTCCCCTTCCTGGTTGGATAAATCTGCGTATATCCTTTTCAGTTTTGTTTGTCGGTCAACATCCCTGAAATGAAGCAAACAAATAATCTTAAAACATGACTGTGTAACATGAAATACTGTAAAAACACAATCTTCAAAGACTGAGTGAGCAGTTATTTCTTTTTCATATACTACTCATACTAATTACTATCTGCAACATGTATGTGTGCAATGGGTTTGACTTTGAATTTCAAGAAATTTACTTTGAATCAAATTTACCCACAATGGGAATAAATCTAATGGGTCTGACTTTGTAATTAAATCAAAATCTGACAGTAGCCAGAGGATGTCATATTTATAAAGAACATGATTTAATCAATAACAGAAAATAATCGGTATCAGACCTGTCTACCTGAGTACCTCAAAATTGAACCTTTAGTATTCCATGGAGTAAATTTTAGTATTCCATGACAAAAAAAGAGTATTTTTCTTACCTTGAACTTTAATATGGATCTTATATTGCGCAACTCTTGCAGCCAACTCACCGCGCTGTACTCACACTAAAACACTCACACCAACTAGCACAAGTGCACTACACACACACATACACTGCACATATCTAGTTGACCATCTCATTAAAAAAAACAAAAAACAATACTATAATGCCCTCCTCCCTTTCACCCCCCTCCCCTGTAAACACACACACACACACACACACACACACACACACACACACACACACACACACACACACACAGTGACAGACAGTCACACACATGTATACCCTTCATGAATACAGTTTTCATTTTTTTTTTTTTTTTTTTTGTTGCTGTCTCAACCTCTGCGCCACCTCAGAGGCAGTGCACCCACGCCGCTCATTCCGACACCCCGTCCACAGCTGCAGACCGGTCGGCACCGGCAATCCACAGGGAGCAGTCAATGTCAAGTCGTCAAGAGGCAACCCACCGGAGGAGACACTGCACTGCTGCCGAGTCACTTCGGTGGTGTTCAGTGGCGCCTGTTCTGATCTAACATATGCAGGACACCACCAACTAAGCCCCCTACTGATGACAATAATTGCTTAGTCGCGGAGCCGGCATGAGTGAGCTCTCCCTCCGGAGGGCGCCACCACGTCAGTCCAACGACAGCCCCCATGGACTCGCCGATACCGGTGACCCCGACGGAACCAAACCAAGACCACAGACGTGGAGAGGACATCAAAACTGAGGTCACCATGAGAGCAGGGCATGAAGGGCCACAGAATTTGAGACTTTTTTTTTTTTTTTTTATGCTGATCGATGAGAATGAGGATGACTAAGATGATGCTACGGGTTTCCATTTCGGTCTGAGACTACATGACAGGGCTGTACGCTATGCTTCCTTTCATAATATATCCCGGCGTCAACCAGGCCCAAGAGATACAGGCACCTGCAGTGTTGGTCAGGAAATTTGAGCAACACTCCCAGAAACGCATCCATTAAGAGGATGAAACTTGACTGTGCGGTCCCAGTCTTCCCAACTGAGTCCGCAGCAAACTCAACTCTGGGTAGGAGCTGGTTGGGGCAGAAAAACCTACATGACTCTGATGGGATTCCAACCCACGACCTCCCAACCGGGAGTCCGCGACGCTAACCACTTCGCCACAGCGGCTGGTACAGTTTTCATTTTCCTTCGTTGCAGCCTATGTTACCAATTTTTGTATTTTTCTCCTATATGTGAATGTAAAATATGACTTTAAACTGACGCTTTGATTTTCCTCTAAGGGCAGTGCTTACCCAGGTCTTTTCAAATAACTACAGTTCATCATTGTCTGAGAATAACATGTTACAGCATGCCATGGCTGATTTATAGCGTGTGATATTAAAGAAGAACTGTCTTGAGAAAACAAACAACTAATGATATGGAATGAGAACCAGCAAGCCTCAGAACACCTAACTAGGCAGGCAAACAGGAAACTATCAACACAATAATGCACAGAAAACTAAAATAGAAGGACACAGCAAAGAACTCTATCACTGACTTTTTCTTGGTCTCCTCTAACTTCTGGTTAGCAAGGAAGTGCGTGTCTTTGCGGATTTCACGCAGGGCTCCCTTGAATTCCTTCTTGACCTTGTGCTTCAGTCGCTGCCGCTCCAGCTGTTCTTTTGTCCCTTTTCTTTTCTTTCGCCCGTCAAACCTGTAATGCAACATGCATCATGCAGTTTCCTTTTCTGAAGAAAGGTACACTCAAATGGATTAGGCAGTAGATCAATGTGTACTACACCGTCACTGCTTACAAACCTCTTTCACACTCATATGTAATGTTCAGCAAATGTACATAAATCTGAGCGTAATGGACTCAATCTTACATTGAAGCAAATTTATGATTTAAAGTTATAAATCATACTCTAAGTGTCAGGATTGGAAGCTCTGCCTGAACGTCATATGTTAAATGTGAGAGTGCAATCATCAACACTCACGTTTTTACTGCGTAATTCACTTAATTTTCAAACCACTTTCACGAAATAAGACAGACTGAAAAACCAGACGTGTTCCCTCTTCCTTGTGTTACACTGCATACCTATAACAAAATACATGAGAACAATGACATACATGAGAACTTACACTTCTTCTATTTTGGGGTCAATTAGTTTGAGAGGCTGCGGTTTTTCTTTCTGCATGGTGAGGGCTTCCAACGGCTGCTCTGCTTGTTTCTGTAGAGTATGCTGCAGCTTGTGAATACACTCCTGCAAGCAGAGAAAGCACTCAGATCCACTATCTACATTGAAAACCAAAGCATTTAACTGACAGGTAGTAGACAAGATCACTTTTGCTGAATAAAAATCTACACTTCCTGCACTTCACATTCTTAAAAAAAAAAAAAAACTCACACATACTCAGACCTGCCAACCCCCTAAGACACCAATGAGTAAGAATTGAAGCTCAGTGAGGCAGAAATGTGTAATTTCTGAGAACTAAGAGTAATCAAGCGCGACACTTACCTTTTTTCAAACAAACACGATGCGATGAAATTGTTCGCACAATTTTTGTGAACTTTACTTTTTTCAAAAACAAGCTTTTCTTTTAAGTGTCACAAGAATCTTTACAAATTATGAAAATGTAGAATACACTGGAAACACACACAAATCCCCTACACCATCATGGCATGGCACACCAAGGCTTGATAGTGCGCCAGAAACAACCTCAAAAATGTTCTCCCCTGTTGTTGACTCTGTGCATGAGGGGTTGGCTATCAGCTCAGTGGCAATTGTGTCATTTTTTAAGTATCGCACCACCCCAGGAAAGAAGTTGTCCCCCCCTTCCTGACTTCCATCAGTCCCCAACACAAACGGTCCATTCTGCAGTCGAGTTGCAGCAGCAGTTTGGGCTTCCATGGCAAGGGTCCTCACAATGTGTGTTGTCTTTGTTCGACCGCTCTTGAACAATTTGGCGATCTCCGAATCTGAGAACACTTCTTTAACCCGTAGAGTGCCTTTAAGCCGTCAGCTGACGCCGCATTAAAAATGCTTTCCCAGTGCCTATGGGCCGTCCACTGACGTCATGCATTTTTCTTGAATTTTCATTCGTTACTATTTCTATCAACGGACTTAAATAGAGTGTGCGTAGTAAGCCTTATATGTCTGTAGTATTAAAATAATATGTAAATGACCACACGTGAGGGGAAAGCCCATTTATTCTCATCACTGACTGGATGACCAGCCAGCACTTCGTCTCGCTTGCAAAGATGGCGGCGCAACCTTCGACAAGCGCAGCGACCAAATCAACGTATTTACACAGCTGAGCAGGCTCTGCTAATGATTTTTGACAAAGACAATAATCTTTTATTCAACGACTCACTCGAGCATGAAGGTGAGATGATGATAGTGATGGAATTGCCAACCGTATTCGTCAGTTATTGTGTCGGGCTGTGTGACCTCAATGTGTGTTCAGCTGACTGGTTTGCCAGCGTCGAACGAGCTCGCCTAGTGTGTACTCTGCACTGCGTGCCAGTGGTCAGTGACGTGGTAGTCAGCGTGAGAGGTGAGCGCGGCCTGCTCGCGGCGCGGCACAGGGCAAGAGGGAAAGGTAGGGGAAGAGGAGCAGTGAAAGAGAGGGTTGAAGTCCAGCAAGGGGGCGTGGTGGGGAGAGGGGGGCGTGGTCGTGGACTGACCTGTCTGCATAGAGTGTGAGCGTCTTGATAGACTTCTAAACTGTTTTACTTTCATTTACAGGTGTAGTGTGACAATACAAACTTTATTTTCAACTTTTTTGCTTTGTGTTCTTGTTTGGATGTGAAGATGTAGTGGTAAATACATATGCTTTTGATCGTGCAAAAAAATCTATCCAAATCTAATTGTCTAAATACTTTTTTATTATCAAAATTAAAACAAAAGAAGCCCAGATTCAAAATCTTCATTCAATTTCCTTCAAAAATCATATATATTTCATTGTTATATCTTTTGTAGTTTCTGAGCTAGAATTTTTTGTTAATTATTACCCCCAAATCATTAGATTTCCCTGGCACTGGGAAAGCCTTTGTTTGTAACATTTTCAAGCAGCTTCAAGCAGCGAACGGGTTAAAAAGCTGGGATGCATGGTTGGCTGCGCCAAGAGCGATGTTGTGCTTGACGAAAAATCTGGCCACCAATGCTTCAGCCCGAATTACCCTTTTCCTCATTTCATCCTCTTTTGAGGTGTCTACAGTCTGAAAAAAATGTGTGATGCTGGAAGAATTCGGCGCGTTAGAGGAATCGATGTGCTTGCATGACTCAAGGTGACGCTTCACATCCACTATGGGAAATTGTGAAGTCTGACCCGCAAGTGGTACACCGTGCACAATTTACACCTTTAGCCGAAGGTCGTATGCAGGGGAACTTTTCCAAGTATTCTTTTAGGTACTTTTGATCAAGTTTTTTCTTTTTTGCATCTTGTCCAGAACTTTCTACTCCATGTTTTAACATTTTCGTAGCTAAAACTTCAAAAGGACGCCAAATTTGCTGAATGGTAAAGATGGTGAAACGAACTGCGCATGACCGGAAACGCTTCTTGAAGATTACTGGTTATACGCACGGCGCCGTGTGTGTCTGTACATAAGCCGATTTTTTTCGTCCATTTTTTTTCTTTTTCTTTTTTTTGAAAACTTTCAATGCGTAATTTTTTGGCTAAATGCGTAAGGGCGTAAGAATATCACTTGGGCGTAATAAATTACGCGAAATGCGTAATAGTTGGCAGGTCTGCATACTGTCTTGTAATAAAGTAAACAGTCATCGATGATCTTAAATTCTTCAGTCTAACTATGCAATGATCTTAAATTCATCAGTCTTACAAACTTACCTGTGATGTTTGGCTGCAGTCTTAGGGACCAGTATGAAGTCAGGATGTAATCAGGTGAGAGAAGGACAAATTTGTCATGTTAAAAATGCAAATCATTGCAGGCAGGATCAGGCAAATGTCGGAAAGAGGCTCAGAACACGAAGAACAAACTGAAAAGATGTACGAGCTAAACCTAACAGACAAAAAATCATCCATGCCCAGCCTGTTTTCCATTTCTTTATCCTCCATCATATGATCAAAATCCAGTCTATCAGATCTTTCCCTTTTCCTGAAACATTTTGAACAAGGATCGCTGCTATGCTTGTCTTCATCCCACTACTCCCCAGTCGGGTTGCCCTTATTTTACCCTTCCATTTCACTGACCTAGGAATGCAGTTCATTGCGGTAAACAGAAGTTCGTCTGTTTCCTAGGTAAGGCTGTGACTGCTTAAAAAATCTTGTCCATCATGGCATGCGAAGAGTTATCATCATCCCTATTTTTTTTCTCTTTGAATTGTCCCAACTTAGAATTGAGGGTTTTCTTTGCTTTTGATTTTTCTTCCATTTGAATGTTGGGTGGTTCACTGGCTCTACCTTGCTGAAAATTGCCAGGAAATTACTTCAGCATAACCAAACAGTTTGGCACAACAAAACAAAGTCAGAACTGTTAACTACTGCAGGGCAATATAGAAGACTTTGGACAGCGAATGAGGCAATGCAAGCAGCCAAGGAAACTACACAAGTAGCCAAGGAGGCTACAAAAGTAGCCAATGAGACAACATCAACAGCCAATGAGATCAGTCAACTGAAGATTAAGCATGTAGAAATCTGTTTGGTGGGCAAATTCAAACAATGCTTGCATATGTCGAATTGCTTCCAAATGATCAATTGGATAAAGTCACAAATACTGAATAGCTGAGCTTACAGAAATGTCCAAAAACTGAAGATGAGGAACCACAATCACCAGCACAATACTATGCTTGTCAGAAAAGAAAAGTGAAGGACAACGAGGAAAACAGAGACAGGGTAGCACCTCACAACCATTCCTGAGCATATCTTGCAACTGAAGAACAAATTTGCACGTTATCTCACATGATCCAGAATCCTGACAGGATTCTAGGGCGCAAAACTATATGTATGTCCAAAAATAACAAAACAAAACAAAAAAGACAAAATAATCCTGAAAACAATATGCCTATGAGCGCTTCATGAGTTATGGAAGATAATGTTTCAGGCCAGTGATTTCAAATAGGTAAGGAACAAAATCTCTTGACAAGTTTCTCACTGTACTGTTGACAAATTATTTACCATTACCTGCAGGCCCTGAGGATAGCCCATGGATGGAAGTTTCTGAAGCATTTTCAGCACTGGAGTGAAAATTGTCTGGGCAGCAGGCAAGGGGAAGTACATCTCAGAGAACTCCTGAAGCAGTGCCACACACGTACTGATGCAGGACACTCTGCTCAGCACAATGTAAAACACACAGTATAGGACTACACAGTTTAGCATGGTGCAGCATTGTTAGGTTGAAATTCACGTCAAATAAAAAAGGGGAAATCAACCATAAACGCATGACAAAACACAAAGAGGACTAAGGGACCAAAATGGGAGCAGGTACTAAATTATTACCAAGAAAATTAGCCATCCGTCTTGCCCTGTTAAGTGATGCAGCCACTTCAAAACTGAACAACTGTGGGTAAAATGTTTTGCCAAAATATCTTTCTTTGTTTTTTTTTTTGTTTGTTTCTTTCAAGGCAGAACTGATTCAAAAAGCTCAGAGTCAACGGACTCTAAATGAAAAACTGCTTTCAGGTGGAAGAATTTAATGACCAAGGTATAAGACAGACATAAGTTACAGTGCAACAAATACAATGTGAAGCAATATATCAGAAAATACAATATCTTTGGTAACACACAGTCCCCTGGATCGACGAGACTGGAAGAAGGTTCAGAAAGTTGTTGGAAAGATGAAAATATGACTGGTTCTTGCTGTTGGTCAGGTGAGCAGATAGCGTGAATCCAACATAACCAAAACCTTCAGAAATGGTGGACTACTTAGAATTAAGAAACAAAGCCGAATGTATCTTGCCATAATTATACTCTACAGGAACAGAGACAGCAGTAATGGCAACACCTGTTTATTGCTTGCTGCTAATTTTGCTGTAAATCCAACAGATAGTAGAGCATCTTTTCAAACTCTTCAGTCAATCAAAGAGTGGGCATCATGATCACGTAACCTTATTGTCTATCAACAAAACAAGTGAGAGTGAAATCAAGCATGACAATACAGCATCCTAAAAGGTGCCACTTTGCATAATACAATGTACACTGAGTACTGATGTCTGTACAAAATACTGAAACTTGCCTTTCCATGAACCTCATGAACACAGATAAATTCTTCTCCCTCTCCCAGTATCTTACCTAAACTCATCTGTATCCAAGTCCTGGTCTGCTGCAAGACTCTTTTGCAGGGATAAGACAGGAATATCTTGTCTGCAACAAGCACAGCAATACTATTATGCATTTCAGGACTGCTGCCAGCTAAAAATACTCATAAAGAAACATCTGTGTATCTGTTGAATACACTTTCTTACAAAGATAATGTAGAGCTTATATGCTCATGTTCTGGTGAACAGTAAGACCATTAGTACCTTAAATGCTTTCATTCAGAACAAGAAAAAAACTGAACAAAAAACAACAACAAAAACAAAAAACTGACATACTTTGAGATATTTCTTTTTACCCCAAAGAGTCCCATAAGTTTTTGTTGTTAGCATATGTGTGGTTTAACCTCTGCGCAGTCTCAAATTAGAAATGCCTCAAGGTTACCCAATCAAAGAGAAGCATGAAGTTAGAAGTTTGTATTACTGACCACAAAATAAGCCCAACCCTCCACTCTTCTTTCTGAAACCTGCTCAGCTAAACCACAACACATCTGATGGTCGGTTGTACTACGAACTGACATAGCCAGCATTACCCAGAAATTAGAACGAAATAAATGTTGAAGTTCGTCAAAAGTATTTCTGAGTGTCTTAGCTTCTCATTTTATCAATGACATGTAATTTTTGTTTGACTATAACAATTGACATAACTGTTATTTTATAATTAAAATGTCAGTTGAGTGTAGAGTCACCCTTAAAGTCACCAGGGTGTTGCTCTTATTTCATTTCTTTCTGTCCTGTTAGTGCTAGGGACCAGACAGTGCTACCACAGTGTCTCTCTTTTGTCTGCCTTCTATTATATGCATTGTTCAATTAGGTTTACATTTGATTACATTTACACGCAATCGCTGGGTTAAAAAGATGAGAAGACACAGTCAAAGTGGAACAAACAATACATATCATAACCATAAATGGCATCAATCTTGAAATTAGCGATGGACTTAAAGACATAAAACATCATGAAGAACAAAAAACAAATCTACCTTTTTTTTGGTCATTCTATTTTGTTCTTCCACTTCTCCTAAAGGAGTTACACTTTGTTAAATACAAATTTAGTTTCACATACGCACCTTACACTTGTTACTATTATATTCAGCAGAAACAGTACACAAAACCATTCTTTAAATCTCAAGAAAAACATTAGGGATCTTAAACACTCCTTAACATCTGTCACGGACGTACATACTTTTAGTTGATAAGTCATTTCTTTTCAAACCCAGTATAAATTGGAGTGTCACCAGTGACTTCTTTACTACACTGGCTGGGTGTTGACCAGTGTGCTATTTTTGTCATCCCGGGTGCGCTACGTCCGTGCATTTCGCTCCCATCCTCCAATACTTCTCTTCATTTTTTCTTTTAAAGCTTTCTTTTTCTGTTCTTTAATCGCTTTCCACGTGGTTCATCAGCTGTCAGGTGCCACAGGTGAGCTGTTTTTTACCTGTTGCCATCTTGGTTAGTCTAGTGGTGTGGCACTCGTTTACGGACCGTCGAGTCGGAGAGATCTCCATCTCTGCTAGCTGGGCCCACTTTTCTTTATCCACTTCGGTGTGGGTTGCGTGGAAGAGTCTTTCACCCTTCAGCGGGTCGGAAAGTATTCCACTGGACACCCCTGGGATCCCTATCCCGGCCAGCTAGAAGAACCACCTTGGGTCGTCCCTGACCTGGAGTCCCCTTCAGTGTGGACCGGCACGGTTTCGGCTTCCACCCTTCATTGGACTGGGGAGCGAACCGTTTCTCACCTCGCCCACACGCCATTTTGGTAACTATATGTTCTGTGTTGGACAGTGTTTTGTTTTATTTGGGTTTTCTAACCTTTCAGCAGTTGAGACGTTTTTCTTTTCCCTTCATGTGCTGTTGGCTCGGGCACACCTTTTCCGGGTGTAACTGCTCCAAAGAGGGGAAGCAGGTATGGAACTGGCATAGTGATATGCATCTTGTTGTAGAATTGTAGAGACGCATTATCTTTAATTGCATTTTCGGTCCTTAGCGGCTAGGGCTCTGTCGCTTTGGACTAAGTTGAAAATCTCTTACTATATAATATCCCTTCATTTCGGTCAATGAAAGCTGTTTTTTTTTTCGATTATACAGGTTGAGTCAATGCTTATCTCCCCTCTTTTCCAAAGGTGTCAGACTGAAATTATGTGATAAATATTGTCTTTCGCTCAATATGTGATTTTGGCCGGAAGGATATCAGAAATGTTAGTTTCATTTTTCCTTGTTGCTTCACAGACACGAGACGGATCATGGAACGCATGAGCATGCGAACGGCTAAATATTTAGACCGCGGAGTGTGGAATTCCTGCCGTATCGCTCCACATATGGTTCCGTTCTCGTTGTGTCCTTGTCTTATGTGTTTGTGTGACAGATGTGTGGATGAATTCTAATTGTTTTTTTTTTCATTGGAGCTTTTGTTGACTAAGGAAATTGTCCTTAGTAGAGGTCAAAAGGAAAGGAAAAGGGGAAAGAGGTTATTCTAATTCATTTGCCCCTTTTTGTAGTGACAAAGACATGGTTGACATTATCTACGGTATTGTGACCCTTCATACTGTGACGCACTGCCGGACCCACTATGTTGCCACACACTGACTACAACAAGGACTATAGGGTGATGACTTCTTATCTGGAAACTGATCTCCGCCGTAGGGCGGGATTTTTTTCGCCCTTTTTCTTCAGCTGCAGCTCTGGTCTTGGGCTGGCTGGGCGACCAGCATCTACGGACCCTGCAGTCATCCTCCGCCCAGGCACCAGCCGTTACTCAGACCTGCGGACTGGTGGTGCGGACTGGTGGTGGTGAACCTTGTCTCCTTCACTGAGACATCTGCCACACCTAGGACTGGAAGACCAGCCCACTATGAACGTCGCCCCTCTACAGGATCCACCTCCCTCTGCGAACCTCCTCGGCTCATGGACTCGAGTTGAGTTTTCCATCTTGTGTAGTGTGGAGGTGGGTCTGGCGTGCGTGTGCGTGGGTTTAAAGCCTGTCACTGATTCGTTTTTTTGGGTTTTTTTTTATTATTATTTGATTAGCTCTAGCTGTGTAGGTCCTGTTGGATGTAGCATTGTTTCTAGAACTGTCTTTCTTCTGTCATTCTGCTGAATGTCCTTGTAGCAGGTTAGTGGGTTAGGTTGGGATGGTAGCAGGATCCTGGGATATTTGGGAGTTTTTTTTTTGTGGTCTATTCAATTTACTTTGTCCCCTAGGTCAGCTAGTTCTGAATAGTGCCTTTCTCTTCTATGCCCCTTTTTTTGTTTTTCCTCTCGACTATCTTTTCTCTTCTTTGTTAGGATCCATACCCCATCTGGAGTGCTAGTGCGAGTGAATGATTGTAATGTGAATAAAAGTATGTGTTGAAACTTCTTCCTCTTGTGGTCTGGTGGTGTGAGGAATTGAGTGATCGCTCCGTTTCTGCCACTACACATTACTTGTATAAGAACCCCCCCCCCCCCGTCAGGTGTACTCACACTTGACAACATCATTATCGTCTAAAACATACAAGTGTGCATGCGACCATACATAAGTGTGGCCATACATAGAAACTAAATGATTAACATCTGTTTAAATCATAGCATTCCAAAAATTTTCATTACTCACACTTTCTGCTTCAGCTTGAGGAGATCTGTGAATTTTCCAACTTGTTTGAAAGGTGGAAACACTTTCTCAGCTGGAAAAACAATCAAACAAAAACATTAAAGTATTCAGCAATGTCTTTCACGCTTTGATTCCCTTGACTTCTTTGTACCTTTCAAAGAGTTTCAGTTTGAAAATGCTCTCTCTCTCTCTCTCTCTCTCTCTCTCTCTCTCGCTCTGTCCCTCTCTTATCTACAATGCTTTAAGCTTTGATCTGGGTTTACTAAATACTGCAATCATTTCTCAGTAAAATCAAAAACATAAAACATTCTTGACATGCAAGTGTTCCTGGCTTTCCTGTCTTTCTCTCTGACCTCTGAATAACAGCTGTATTGGGAGCTGGGAGTGAAAGGCTTTTTTTAAACAAATACTTAATTCTGAAACTGGACTCTGACCACATTCCAGGTTTTCTATTCTATCTGTGCTGAACCATCCAGTACTCTGTGAAGCTGTCAAGACCATCTTGTCATGACATCTTTAACATTTTACATATTTGGAGAACTGACTGCAGAATAAAAAAAAAATTCTGGAGAAATAATAGTAAGAATGTTACAATGATAAACCTACTGCTGACGCTCTCTGAATTAAGAGAGCGGAGCTGCACTGCACTGTTGCAGGAATAGAACATGTGATTTGTATCCCTTTTACTCCTAAACTACCGGCATTACAGTACATATTTTCTGAAAGGATTCGGTTTTCTAAATCTTTATATGGATGATAACTACTTAAAAATTCTCTTTGGCACTGGTAGCTGCTAAACACAGACTACTTGGATGAGGAACCAGTTCATCACTCTTACCTGTATTCTTCTATAACAAAGACTGAGTGAATGTCATATCTACAACCAGCGTAATCGTCATGAATCAACATTTACATTTCTGCCTCCAGTTAATGTTGAAATTAGAATTTTTATATATGCCCTAATTACAGCAATAAATACAGGAAAAAGTTGAAAAACGCTTTGTCACCATAAGAAAGTTTGATGAACTCTATCTCTCAGAGAATACTGATTTCAAGTAGATGCCCAAACTTATCAATACAGAGAAAACGCTTTGTTAAGCATACCAAAAGAAAAGGAAATAACCCTAGATTCTTACTGTGGTTTTACTGTTATGTGCAATGCAATGTAGATGATTTTTTTTTGTAACTAGTCATAGTAAGCATCAGATGTAAGTGTTTTTGGCAGATGTACTGATGGACAACACAGAACCTCGGCCGATGAGCAGGTTCAGTAGATACTCTCAAGTAACTGACATATTCAACTGTTCACACAATGATCCATCCAATGAGTACATATCATCATATCCAATGAGTACATATCATCACTTGATACCTGTCATAATTTTTCACTGCAACAATGACAGATTTCTATTACAGTGTGCCCACAATTTTGCACATCTGCTAAACAGAAATAAAGGGACAAAACCTAAAAGATATAATGCATGCCATTTCTTTTTCAGTATCATCTAAATTATACTTTCATAAACTTCGGTGGCCCAGATCTAAAATATGCAGTTTTGTGTCTTACCTTTTTTTAGCATTTTTTGTGGCAGCCAGGAAAAGAATCCCATGGAGGAAATTGATCGCTTCTGGGACATATCTTTTAGACAGGGAAACATACTGCAAGAAAAGATCAACACATTTATTGAATGGAAATAGAACAACTGTTTACTGATTCATCAATAACAGTGAAATGTTCATACAAGCACGAAAGAAAACCTTCTTCTTTTCAATTCTGCTCACTTCTGACATATTCAGACACCAACCTCACATAATAACCTGAAAAATTAATCCTGTGGTTGTTTATCAGATAATGCCGCCAAATGGAAATGACCAACAACAAACAACTAAAGAAAATCTTGCTCTCATGATCAGCTGTATTTGCTTACGTTCATTTGTGCATTCTGAGCAATAATCTGAAAATTAATTCAATGCATTGTTTATCAGATAATGCCCTCAAATGGAAATGACCAACAACAAACTAAAGATTACCTGTATTTACTTAAGTTCATTTATGCACTCTGAGCAACAATCTTCAAAACACAAGGCTATACCAATCCTGTGTCACTGTTAATTCCTGTTTTGTTTATTTCTGTCTTTTTGACTGTATATGACAAAGCTTACATCAAAGGAGGCTTAATCCTTTCAATTTACTTCTAGCTAATGTCACGGCGTGTTATGAAAAAAAAGGATACACACCTCAGCACACAAAACACACAGGAAGAGCCCAGCTGCAATATCTTGTCCTGTCTGTACAGGGCACTGCAAAAGACAAGACAAAATAAAGTTAGCACCACTCAAGACCGGCAGCAACATCAACAACAGAAAGAGATAGAGATGAATTAAACAACAATGACAATAACCACAAAACACACCACCACCATCAAACAAGAAAACACAGAGAATGACACTGGGAAAGAATACCAAGGAGGTGCAGATACTACTTGTTTAAAACACAGCTGGGTTGGAAACATGGGTTGTCCCACAACTCTGGTCACATAAAATGATATAAATCAGCACATGTCTAAGAGTCATTACAAGAAAAACAAGCCGAAATAAGCATATCTTTCCTTCTTCATACAATCACTTGTCTACAGCAAAGCTTTTCATTTCGGCCGTCAAACAATTTACGTTTCAAAAACGCATTGCCACTGAGGGTTAAAGCCAACAGAAGTTGTGAACAAGGCGGAAGACTCACCTGGCTCAGCATTGCCGTGATGAAGTGGAAGGCTGGCGTCACCACTGAATGCTGGAAGTCGGAGGTGGGGAACAGCAGCTGCACCAGCTTCAGCAGCAGCATCTGCAGCACACCAGCTAGTTCTATTGCTCAAATATTTCAACAACCATCACAACTACCCACAGAGAACAAAATTCAACTTTCATCTGATCCTGAAGCAAACTGGAGATAGGCAGAGGAACCCCTCCCCCTTCCTCTCTTCCCCTCCCTCTTCTCAAAGAAGTCACTTTTGTAATTCTAATTTATCATAACACCAATGACTGACCTATTATATAAACTGTTGCTGGCTGTAGCAACAGAAACAACTGATTCAATTGGGGAATGCTCTGGAGTACTAAAACATAAACACTGTCAAGTCTTTTATTCTGAACAGCTCTAAACAACTTACTTGATTTTTGTCTGAAAATCTTTCCCTAAATAACAGCTACATATTTAAGTTATAAATGAAGAGAAAGAATGACTGACCTCTCAGTGACATGGGGAGTTTGTGTTATACTCCCTGTTTGGCTAGTATACTTACCATGTCAGACCATAGCATTCAACGGCAGTTAGCCAGCTCTGTCAGGCCGAATTTTTTCCGTGGCCAATGCAGTCATAAGACAGTCACGTGATGTCACCCCACTTCCGGCCCCGGAAGAAGCCAGTGTCAACTTCCTATAAGTCATTCAGCGAGGCCTGGTGTATGGTGACCCCGAGAACCTTGGCGCCAGAGGGGAAGGTAGGGAGGGAATTAGAGTCTGACATGGTAAGTATACTAGCCAAACAGGGAGTATAACACAAACTCCCCATTTTGGCGTCATATACTTTACCATGTCAGACCATAGCAGAATTTAAAGGAATCGGAGGAGGGCGAGCGCCCTAGTGGTTCTTGGGGTTGACCGATATGGCTGCATTGGCCGCCACAAAGGAAATCCCCTTAGACCCATCAGCTCTGGTCATGCGGATATCCCTCAGGTAAAAATTAATGAAGGGATTTTCCGAACGCCAGTAGGCTGCCTCCAGCAGGTGGCGCACGGGGACAGAGCACTGGAACGCTGTGGAAGTGGCCAGTGCTCTGACCTCGTGGGCCCTGGGTGATAGGACAGGGAGATCCTTGTACGCCTGAGCGTAGGTAGATCTCACCGTCTTGGAGAGCCACCTGGAGATAGTTCCCGCCGAGATATCTCTAGTATTGTTGGGGTTGAGGGAGATAAGGAGTCGTCTCTGGGAGGAGCGCCTGGGGCGTGTGCGTTCCCAGTAGTACCTGAGACACCTGGAGGGGCAAAGGTCCATGTCTCCATCTTTTTCTCCCTTTCCCAAGATGTCAGAACTCCGGAAGGAACTTGAGAGAGACTGAGCCGTCCCTGTGGAAGGCGATATCTGTGGGGTCACCGCTGAGGGCGTGAATCTCACTTCGTCTTCTGGCCGAGGCCAGGGCGAGGAGAAAGGTGGTCTTAAAGGAGAGGAGGTCAAAAGGAATAGAAGCAATGGGTTCAAAAGGGGTTTTTCTGAGGGCATCGAGGACCGTAAAAAGGTCCCAGAGGGGAATGCGCCTAGGGGACTGAGCTTCCCGTAGAGCAACTCCTCTAGACACCTCTCTGAGGAGAAAGTCATTGTCAAAAGAAGGGCCCCCCAGTTGACGAATGGTAGTGCAGATAGCTGATCTGTAGCCCCGAATGGAGCCAGCCGACAGCTTAAGGGAAGAGGATAGGTGGGAGAGGAAATTTCCTATTTGGATGTTGGAGGGGCAGTAATGGGGAACAGAGTTATCTGAGCACCAGGTTATCCATCTCTCCCAACGGTAGTTGTAGAGGGATTCGGTGCTGGCTCTGCGAGATGCCGAGGCGAAGTCCCGTAATCCCTGAGAGGCCCCTGCCCCGGCTAGTGTGTCTAGGACGGACTGGGGTCTCTCCGAGTGGGGGGTAGATGCAGATGTTCGCAGTTGGGCTGGCATAGAAGCCACGCGTGTAGGCGAAGCATCTTGGGATTGGAGTGAGGAAGACCTGACCGGGGTTGTCTCAGCATGTCCCAGCGAGGGCTGAGCCGGAGGGGGGGAACGTGGGTGAGGGACTTGGGGTCCGGGAACCAAGACTGGGTCGGCCACCATGGCGTTACGAGGATCAGCCTGGGTCTTTCCAGCCTTGCCTTCCTGATCACCTTGTGTAGGATGGGGAAGGGGGAAAGGCATACGCCAGTAGGCCCGTCCCGGGGAGGGATAGTGCGTCGACTGCATCCGCCTGGGGATCTGGAACGGGAGAGACGTACAGGGGCAGGTGATGGTTGAAGCTGGTGGCAAACAGGTCGATCATGGGCACAAACCAATGGTTGCGCGACACCAGCGAAGGAGGGCCTCTGTTCTGAGGGAGAGGCCTATGGAGCGGGCCTCTCCCCCTTTGTTGACATAGCAAGCTACCGACGTATTGTCCGTGAGGAGGAGAACAAGTCGGTGCGCGACCTTGTGCTGGAGTTGGAGAAGGGCTAGCCTGACCGCTTCCAGCTCCCACTCCCCGAGGCGTGACTGTCCTCCACGTGGGCCCCCCAGCCCAAGTTGGAGGCGTCTGTATAAAGTTCCAGTGGTTGGGTTGGGTTGGGAGGGAGATGGGGACCCCGGTGGAGAGAGTGGCTGGAGTGAGCCGCTCCTCCGTCGCCGAAATGAACCAGTGTCCGAGGGGAATGACCTGGTCCCAGCGGTCGGAGGTCTGTGACAAACGTCGGCGGAACTCCCTCTGAAGTTGGCGTTTGGGGACCCGCCGCAGGGGAATGAGGGGAGACAGGGACTCCATCATTCCTAGGAGGGAGGACAGGGTTCTGGCCGAGGTGTGGGGTGCCTGTGACAGGCAGGAGATGAGGTCCACTATGCGTGCAGGCCTCTCCGGGGTCTGCCAGACGAACCGTAGGAATCGTCTGTGGGCCGGGTGAATCAGGATCTGAAAAATAGGCGTCCTTCAGGTCTACGGATGTGGCCCAGTCGCGATGATGGATGGAGTCTCGGATCTGGGTGGGGGTCTCCATCTTGAACTTGGTGGGCCTGAGGAACTTGTTGAGGGGCGAAAGATCTAGAATGGGCCTCCATCCTCCCGAGGCTTTTGGGATCACAAAGAGTAGAAGCCGGGGTTTGGGTGGGAAATCTCCGAGATGGCCCCTCTTTTGAGGAGGTCTTGGACTTCCGTGCGAAGAGCTTCTGCTTTGGCGGGGGAGGGTTCGTTGGGGGAGGGAGGGGGAGATAGCATGAGGGGGGGACGCTCGTGGGCCCAAGGAAGGCGAAACCCTTCCTGTAGCACCGCCACTATCCAGGGGTGAGGCGTATGCGTCTCCACTGGTGGGCATGCCGGGAGAGGCTGCCCGCCAGGGGGGGCGAGGGTCTGGGCTGGTGGGTGGGGGATAGGGCGAGGGGGGGTGCTACCTGATCTAAGTCCCCCTCGGGCTGTCTCCCTAGTCAGCTCCGGGAGCGTGACTGTTGGCCTAACCGAAAATTTTGCTGATGGGGTTTTGGCTTAGGCCTTGGGAGAAGATTAGGTCGCTTGGCGGGCCGTGCGGTGCGGGAAGGCGATTGTCTGGGATAGGGTCTGTGCCTGGGGAAGGAACGAAGTGGGGGTCTAGCAGGGCGTGGCGGTGGCCTGGGCGCAAAGGACACAGCCTGCTTGCGTTCCTCAACTGCTTGTGCTATGACGTCAGCCGAGTAGTCGCCAAAGAGCGACTGGACCTGGCCCGGGATGCATCGCAGGGCTGCCTTAAGCGTCGGGGAGAGAGAGGTCCGCGCCAGCACGGCCTCTCTCGCGACCAACAAGCAGTTGAAGTGGCTTCTGGCTGCGCTGTCCGCCGCAGCCGAAAGGTGATGCGAAATCCTGTTAACTAGGTGTCGCATGAAAGGATCGCTGAACAAGCGAGGGTCAGGCTCTTGGTGCGCCTCAGAGCCCGGGTCCCCCGGTACTGGGATGGCACCATCGTCCTCCGGCCATAGAGCCTCCGCTCGCTGAAGGGGCATGTCCAAGTAGGTGTGTCCCGCCGTGGTGTGGAGGATGCCCATCCTGGCTACTCGGACCCATTCCTTTAGGTTCTTAAAGGAGATGGCGCCGGAAGTAGGGGGGGGCAGGTGGGGGATCAACCGACGGTCCGACTGGGAAATGCCCATCTCCCTGGTCACGGGATTGTCCGTAAACAAGGAGGCGACTGAGGGGTTCTTGGGTAGATTGGTCTAGATCTCTGGGCCGGGGGAGAGGGAGAGAAATTCGTCAGCGGGTGCGGCCTCCCTCCTAACGAGGTCTGGTCGCCACCGTTCTATCGTGCGGACATCGTACAATGAGGTGGGGGCTAGCTCCTCGTCATCGTCCGCCTCAGGGAGGTACTGGTCCTGAGAGGGTTCATAGCACCCGTCTTCAGGAGGTAAGTCGAGGGGTGCCTGTAGTGTGTCCCCGGTGGCCCTATAATCGGCGGCCGGGACATCGTCCTGCCGATAGGACAGCGCCCGAGGAGGGAGACCAAGGTCGACCCAGGTAAGTGAGGCCGGGTGCCACATTCGACCATGTAGCTGGTCGTGCTGGGTGTTGGCGTTAAGCCACTGGTCTCTCTCGGGGGCATAGAGCCACCGGTCCCCGGGGAGGTAAACGGGCTGTGGCGGCCCTGGGGAAAAACCATGGTAGGTAGGCCGCACTCAAGGTCTGACCAGCGCGTTGGGCGAATGCGTAGGTCAGACATCTGCCGAGTCGTAGCCACGAGACCCTCTTCTTCTTGTAGGCAGAAAGTCCCCGGGGACCCGGGTAACCTGAATCACTGTTGGGGGGGGCTTGAGAGGCCGTGGCCTGTCGTCCCCGTCCAGGTCCGTGCACTGCACCATACACGTCCTTGGAATGGGCCTGGGAGGGCCATAATGGTATGGAGGAGGATGCGGAAGTCGAGCCCCCAACCCGCGAAAGTGCGGATTGGTCAGGATGCGGTCCCGTGTTCCTCCCCCTGGAGGAATATGTCAGGTTACCCTTGGTCCCGCTGGTAGATCCTCCCCCCGGAGGAGCGGGACCGCGGACGTTGCCCAAATGGGGATCCGAAAGGTCGGTTCCCCAACGTCCAATACCCCTAGGGAAGAAGGTGACGTTCGATCGGGGTAGGTCGACCGTCCTTGTGCATGGGCACGGCCGGGCCCATGGCGCGGCATGCCCGCACGCCCAGGATTATGGACACCACCGAGGTCGTGCGTCGGGGTGACCATAAGGCTGCTTCCGGAGTCGAAGCGCTCCTCGAGCTCAGGTGTTGGCTGCACCTGTGCCCGGTGGGGCCGAGCGCTATGAGTGCACGTATCAATTTGGGGGGAAAAAGAGATACGTGACTCATCAAGGCGAGTGACGGATGGTGATTCCATCCCAGATCCGTCACCCGTGCTGGTCCGCGGCTCGGCAAGGTGCCCCGGGGGCCGAGATTCGCGTGACTCAGCATGATAGTTAGAAGTCTCCGAGCGAGTCCGTAGGCTAGAGGGCAAGCTGGCCGATGGAGAAGGGGTGGGGGAGGGCGAATTCCGTTGGCTAGTCTTTGCTCGGCCGGGCCCCTTGAGGGGAGCCTTGCCATTAGACTTTCTGGGCAGCACCTTGAGGGGAGCTTTGCCCTTAGACTAGCAGGCAGATCAAATGAAAGGCATTTTGAAATGGTGGCCGCTTGCCTATCAGCCTTGGGACGCCGCGGTCGTGCGTCCGTCGGTTTGGTAGACGAGGAAGATCACGCGTCCCTTCCGCGGAGAAGTCGTCTCTGTCTACCCGAACCGTACGTTCATCAGTGCGAACGGATTGCTCCGAGATGGAATCGACCCGCGGGTTCTCCGGGAAATTGAGCGAACTCCGAGCAGTGGAGTGGCTCGACCCGGCGGTGTCCTTCACCATGTTGGGCACAGGTGGATAGAGCAAACCCGGAACACACGACCGCAAAGAGGAGACAAGGTGGCCGATCGAGAAAATCAATTAATCTCGATCGTCCGTGTGGTGTCGTGCAAAGTGCTCGAGAGATCGACTGAAAACTCGAACTACCCGTACACGCCACCGGTCGTGTGACTGGTATGGCTATTAATAGCAATCTCTACACGTGGAGTATCACTGTGTATAGGTGTGATAGTTCTTGGGCACTAAATCTTAATAAGCAGATCAGTGTCACACACCCTTACTCGAACACGTTCTACCTGTGAAGGGTAAAGAGTACAGGTGTGATAGTTATTGAGCCCTAAACCTTAATAAGCGGAACCAGCACAAAATGCGTGCTGAACCCGAGGCTCGGCAATATGGTGGGGGAACACGACCGGCGAGCGGTGCCGACGATCGCGAGTAACAAAGTCGCGAGAGTGCCGGTAAAAGAGACAAATCTTTAATAAATACGCTCCCGAGAGTGCCGGTAAAAGAGACAAATCTTTTAATAAATACGCTCCCACCAAGAGCCTCACACGGCAAAAATACTCAGGGTCTAGTGCAAGCCGGAACCAGCACAAAATGCGTGCTGAACCCGAGGCTCGGCAATATGGTGGGGGAACACGACCGGCGAGCGGTGCCGACGATCGCGAGTAACAAAGTCGCGGGCGTGCCGGTAAAAGAGACAAATCTTTTAATAAATACGCTCCCGAGAGTGCCGGTAAAAGAGACAAATCTTTTGATAAATACGCTCCCACCAAGAGCCTCACATTTGCAAGCCACAACTGAATCAAGTATAGAACAAAACACAGCAAAGTTAACACAAAGGCAAGTATAGGCGAGACAGAGCACAAGACTTATCTTGCTTTGACGGCAGGCCGAAGATGAATGACTTATAGGAAGTTGACACTGGCTTCTTCCGGGGCCGGAAGTGGGGTGACATCACGTGACTGTCTTATGACTGCATTGGCCACGGAAAAAATTCGGCCTGACAGAGCTGGCTAACTGCCGTTGAATGCTATGGTCTGACATGGTAAAGTATATGACGCCAAAACAATGATATGAACAATACAAGGATTACTAGCACAACAAACCAACTTACGGTATCTAGACCCATGTAGCTTTGCCGACCACCTCGACCCTGACCATTCTGAAAGTCACTGTATTTGTTCAGAACAATCTCCAAGACTGTTTTTGAACCACCGTCTGGGTCATGTCGCAGCAGTTGATGCAATAAAGGTGCCAATCGATTGAACAGCTGGACAGGAGGGTCATTCTCCTGACTCATCACTTCCATGAGGTATTGTAGTAGAAGCGAGAACAGCAACTGTGATAAAAAGACAAACGGTTGTAATGTAAGGAGGTTTGCTCCATGATATCAAACTGCATTATTTTCGATTGATCTTCTGAGCACTGTACTTTACTAATAACTCTCCACTACAACAACCAGTCTGATTTTTATCTTTTCAATGCTGAAAATGGTGTCAGGGTTTCTCTAGGTTACTTTCAACACACATCTGAGTTCTATCGATGGCCTTTAAACATGACTGTTTTATTTGTCTTTTCCACATGCCAGGAAACTTTGTCTAAAATTTTTAGAACAGAAAGGATTTCAGCAGACCAACATTTCAGAAAAGGATGGATTTTACCAGACTAACCTTAAAACTGTCTTCTGTTCATTGAAAACGGAAACTGAAAAATGCACCTCACCTGGAGTTTCTGTTTGTTACCCTCAGCTAAACTGGGGTGGTAGCAAGTCACCAGCCTCTCCAGAACAGTCACTTGGTCGTCAGGACTGTAAGCACTCAACAGGGACATCAGGTCCTCTAAGTTTTCTGGGGCTGTCAACAATCATCACCCACAAAAATTTCTTTCTCTGACATTGAATAACAGCAACTGAAATATGACACTGACCTCCATTAAACATAGCACTTCAACTGAAAAAAAAAAAAATGTATGTTGACTGACTCAGAATGCTTAACGCATGAACAGACAGGAAAAAGACACAGATTCAACCTATTTCACAAAGTCTTTTTATATCATCATCTGCATATGAATACATAGATTTGAAAATTTTCTCCATATCCCCCAACACACACCTACCCATCCCCCTCCCCTCCTGCCCCCACAATCACCCCCTTTCTCCCATCCCTGCTTGTTGACTTGACCAAAACAAGAAATTTGAAACCCACATACAAGCGTCAATGTCAGAATATTACTCCTGGCAAATATCACGATTGTGTGTATTATTACCTGTGAATGTGTATGGCATCTCCTCAGCTTTCTTCTGTTCCTGCAACACAGACACAGATACACAAACACACACACACGCACGTGCACATACACACACACAGCCATGACACATTAAGTTTCTACTGCTATATTAACCAGTTAAAAAAAAAAAACACAGAAAAGACAGGGTAAATCTGGGCAAATTTCAGACATGAACTAGTACTACCTATAAGCCAGCTCATTCTAGCTATTGTGAAAAGATTGCCAGGGGCTACTAACACCACGGCCAATGTGGAATATCCTCAACGATCTGAGTTCAAATATCATTCCAAATTGATCTACATTTTTACTGTCTTAAGTACTCATTTGTATGTTTTACATAGATTTTTCTTTGCTGACAACTGATTGGTTGTGCTTGTATTATGTCTTTCACGTTATACTAACAGGCTTCACTACAGCACCATCCTTTTTCTGTTGCATGACACAAAGCTGTTGTTGCCACAGGTATTCAGCAAAGTCCTATGTACCACACAAATGTACAAGGGTCTTGGTGTTAATATTTTCCATGCAGAATCTTTTGGTTTGGTTATAGATGTTTCAGCTTAATAAGGAGAAGCTGTAGCACATACCACACTTTGCAAGCTATAAACTACAACTGTTCTTTCCTAAACTCTAACCTCTGTGGCTACAACACAGGCAGCCACCTATTCATGGATTTTTCCCATTCTGTTCTTAGCTTACCATAAAGTTATCTTCTCCTGATCTGTAGTTGATTGGACAAACTGGAAACCAGTGTTGGCAGAAATCCAACTGACTATTCTTCACAGAAAGAATGATTCATGCCTAAGCAACACACAAAATGAGAGTCATAAACAATCGCTAAATATTATTTTTGCTTGATCTTTCACTCATCAGAACCAGTTTCAGTTTCATCAAGGAGGTGTTAAAGCTGATGGATAAATGAATTAATGACTAAGATGAGAGGATTTATGAAGAGGGACTCATGCTACAAATTAACAGCTGTATGACCCGACAATTAGCTCAACGCATTGGTCAAACCTTGGATACCTACCTAACGTTGTCTGTGCCATTATTACCACTGTACATGTGTGTGGTGAGTGCACATGTGTGTGTGTATTATGAGTGTGCATGGGTATGTGGGCATTGGCCCATGTGTGTGTGCCGGAGTAAGCAGTGTGCATGCGTGTGTGCATGTGCGTGTGTGTGTGTGTGCACATGCATATGTGCGCATATGTGTGTGTGTGTGTGTGTGAGCGTGTATATGCATGTGTGTGATCTGTAGGCTTGTGTGAGCATGCTCCTGAGTGCATGCATTTGCGTATGTTTGTGTACATATATTGTGTATGTATCTGTGCCTGAGTATGTGGGCACACACACGTGTGTGTGTGTGTGTGTGTGTGTGTGTGTGTGTGTGTGTGTGTGTGTGTGTGTGTGTGTATGTGTGTGTGTGTGTGTGTGCACAAAATGATGACGCATGTCTAAGTCAAGAAATTGACAACGTGCATTTCAGATTGAAGGCAATCGATCTGGCATATTTCAGGGCAAACGTACAGCAGTTCAAGTCAATAGTGGCATATTCAGTGCAGTGACTTTTCCTGAGGCAAACAAGTTTCAGCAGTCTACTATCATTAACAGTTAAAAAAAAAAAAAAAGCAAGCACTGTCTTGACAACAGACAAAACAGAAGTCACAACCTCAACAAGCATGGAGGCAGAAGTACCAAAAGTCTGCAGACAAATGGCCGAAGTAGATGAAGAGTTCTAAAAACCCTTATGACTGACACTGAGTTGAGTTTTTCAGTGGTTTTTAATTTAGTGTTGCTGAGAGCAACGATGAAAAAGAATCTGAATAGCTTATTTTTTTCCTGTCACTGTATGCATTGCCCTGTCCTGTTTACTTGCCCGTTCATGACAGTCATACCTCAGAATACAGAGGTTTTGTTCATACTGCTTGGCATTCTTGTAGTTAGTTTCCACCGCTATTTTCTTGTGGCTAATCAGTCAGTTGTGAACTGTATGTTATTTATTTTCTTATTTTTTTCAAGAAACTGGTGGGTGTGGCTTCACGTAACAGTGCGGTTTATAGCCTGGAAATTATGGTGCATAAACAGATAAGCTGAAATGTATTTTGCTGAGTCATGTCCAGCACTGCTATAAGGCCTGCAATCAAAAAAGGTACAAAACATTTACTGCATCTTTAAACGAACAAAAGAATCAGAACACAGAACTAAACCCTAACACATACATACACAAATTTTGACCAACACAAATGCACAGAAGGTAATTAATAACATCAGATAAAATTACCTCTTGATCCGACACAGGAGCTTCTGCTTTCTTGGTTAGGGTGGCACTTTTCTTTTCCTCCACCTTTTTCTTCAATAACTCCTCCACAGCTTTCTCTGCTTCTTCTTCATCTTCATCATCCACTAAATCACTGTCATCAGTGTCTTCTTCACCTTCTCCACTGCTGTCTTCTTCCTCTTCACTGTCCTCCTCTTCATCGTCATCCTTTTTGTCTTCATCAGAATTTTCGGCATTCTGCGCGGGTATGGAGTAGCTAAACCTGGTTAACACAACAGTGATATTGATTATCATGCTGCTACCGATGATAAGTCATAGAGTTAGATGTAGACACACTTATACATGTTGCAGAGTTAGGATTGTAAAGCAAGGGTGCATATGATCTCTAACATCTGCCTGGCACACCATGTGGCATAAACTTAAAGACAGAAAACAGGGATGAGAGTAAAGAAAGATTTAAACAAAAAGTCTATAGCAGATAAGGGGAAATTACTTCTCTAGAATTTCTAGACGGTGAAGAAACAATTGATATCTGGAAACCTATAGCTTTTCCTCTCTCAGGAGGGGGAACAAGCACTGAAACAAAATGATTGCTTGGAAGCACATTCCATAACAGCTGATTCTGTAATTTTTCTGACTTTAATCAGTCACCAAATTTGCCAGACAATGAAGGATTTACAATGCATACCCATCCTCCAAACTGTCGGCAGAGATATGGGTGGGCCCTTCAAGGGAGGCCAACTCTCCCTTCATCCTTCTCTTGCGGTCTTCCTGAAAAACAACAAACCAACATTAAGACTGACAATTGTTTGCATGCACACATAAAAATATATCACAAAGCACAGACTCCCTTCTTTTTTCTTTTTGTCTACAGTCAAGTGTTCTCCATAGATACAGTGTTCTTACAATTTACTTTCAATGCACTCTAAACATGAAATACCTTAATTTTCATTGAAGTTGTCAATGCTTCATTGTTCACTTTTTTGGCTCTCTTTTCTAGGCAAAAAAAAATGACCCTTTTCCTGGATCTATTTCTTATACTAAATCACTTAATAAGATACACACACGTTCTCAATACAAATACCGAGGCCTGATCAAAACAAAAATGTAATACATACTTTTTCCCCACATTAAAAGTAATTCTATTTTGATCTGACACATTCACAAACACTATGAAAAAAAAAGTTTTTCAACATCCTTACCTCTAACTCTTTTAACCTGTCAGCCTCCTCCTTTGCGGACTCTTCCTCAGATTTCAATTTATCTGATGGCTGGAAGGAAAAAAAAACACACAATAAAATGATACACATACATTAAAAAAAAACCCAAAACACAATACTGTATACCATAAAACAATGAATAACAACAATGGTCTCAAGTGAAGAGTAAAGGGAGAATAATCAGTGATTGTACATAAATGCATCAGTGGGTAAAACACCAATCAACAAATTGATGTCATAGCAGTTTGTGACATGGGGTTCCCAAACTCTTTTTTTTCCCTTTCTTTTGCTAAAAGAGCACATTTAACTGCTGGGCTCTACTGCAGAGGCTAACTTTCCAAGGGCAGAAACTGGAATGATATCATACTTTTTGAAGATGTCTATATGCAAGTTTTATTGAATAACAATAGAGCAATTTAATTTCTTTTTATTTAACTGAATTGCAATTGAGCAATTTACGACCTGCACATCAGCAGGGTCAGTGTTCCTAGTCTACATGGATGCAGTAGCCTCTGAAGAACTGATGTAACAACTGTGCAGAGTTTCTGCGCTTGCTTTGAAGAAACCTGCAATAAGAAAAAGTCTAATGCTTAGAATAGGTGCAAAGGCATCGACAACGAAAATTCTTAGCACTGGACAATCACGTCAAAGTTGTGAAAGGAAAAGGGGGAAACAGCAATCATAACTGCTACAAGGTTAGTTGTGGAGAAAACAAAAAAAAACCCAGTACATTAAAAAAGACAAAGACAACATTTTACAAAAGATGAAAAGTTAGTGAAAGCGCTAAAAGTATACACCAAAAACCAGAGAACTCCATACAAAGATCTAAATAACAGAGGGTGGGAGTGATTAATTGATGTCAGAAACAAAATCTCTGTGAGTGGAAAATTAATCACAGAAAAAGCTCTTTAGCTCTCATTAGACATGGG
Organism: Conus canariensis; assembly: GCA_033310375.1. Classification (NCBI taxonomy): domain Eukaryota; kingdom Metazoa; phylum Mollusca; class Gastropoda; order Neogastropoda; family Conidae; genus Conus; species Conus canariensis. The sequence continues at coordinate 33,868,114 of CM065714.1, forward strand.
ACAAGATGATTTTAAAGTATCAGATGGATGTCTGGACCAGGGACTAAAGAGAAACAATACAGAAGCCTCTGCTCTTAATGGGGAGCAGCACAGTCAGCATCAAAGTGGCTGATGACTGGGTGAAAGGAATTACACATCTGTGTCAAGGATATGTACTTCTTGACCTGTATAACATGGATGAAACAGGCCTTGTCACTGCACGTCCACCTCCCTGAAAAGACTGCCTCTCTACAAACACCTGTTTTTCTTGACATTTTCAAGGTTGATGTGAGATTCCACAGCATGAACCTAGCACACAGCACATAACTTTGGCAGTCCTGCTTACAAGGCGCAACTACTGAATTATGGCACATGAAAATGTATCTATAGCACTGCATTACACCTGGTTTATAGTGTCATTTGAAAGACTAGCTCTGGAATCACTACTTCTGGAGTAGTGGAAAGAGTTAAAATCCAGCCTGTGCCAGATTTGAATCACAGACTTGGAATTTTCTTGTTTTCAAGGCGAATGTGATATCTGTGTGGCCAACAGTGATCACATAATGAAATGACAAACAAAATCTTGTGCACATTTTCAGGCAGTGCATCCTTGGAGTCCAAATGGTTCTTGTCACCAACTTTCAGTCATGGACAGAAGTGCCTTTGATAATACGAAATCAAGTTTTTGTTTCTCTTCTGACTGCAACATCTGGAACTGGAAGCCAGTACAAAGTCATTCAGATATTCTGAGGTGTAGGTTCTACACACTTACTGGCTGTTTCAGTAAGAAGGAACCATTTGTGCTTTTCTGACGCGGATTCTAGCGGAATATCATAGACTAAGCATTGTCGCATCACTTTAGTTACATGGTAGTCTGAATGAAATAATTTATGATTGTCACCTGACAACTTTTGTTACATGGTAGCGAAATAACCTATGATTTTGACCTCACCAGCATAATCATTTCTTTAAAGCCAAATCAAACTCAATGAAATGTTGCAAAGCATCTAGATCACCTGAGGCATTTGATAATACTAACAAATCACTAAAATGAGAATCCAACATTAAATGTTTTGGGACTTACCGTTCCTTTAATCTCAAACTGCTGCATCCGAACTTTGATGTCAAAGTCATCTGGTTTGGGTTTCTGCTTCTCCGCTCCAGTACTTCTCTGGAGAAAGAAAAAGGGGGGAAAAAAGACAGAGTTTGATTTATCAAGCATAGTGACACATATGAATACATACCTGACTCTTCAACTTTCATCAGACATAATCAGAAAATCCAATCAAAATTACACAAAGCAAAGGATTAACGTCTCATACAGTTTAAGTTATTAACACATTCAGCTTGAAACCATGGAACATGTCCAACAAGAGCTTTATAAAGATTTTGAACATTTACTTCTTTATTGTATACATTCACAGAGCTGAATCACACATTCACCAAGTTACTTCTACTTGACATACAGACACCCTACTTTCATTTACCTAGTTTTTTAATTTATATTGTCTTCCACACTGAAAAATTGTGACAATTTTTTTTTTCTCCAAAAATTACTCATGAAGGTAGTAATATATATATATAGAACTAATATCTGCAAAATCATCCAAAATTCTGTTGTTTTATTTTTTTAATGATTGTGATAAAGAGTCCCGCTGTCCATCTCAATTATGAATTACATTAGAAAGTCCCTGGTTAAAACTAACAAGTGCATCAACATCTTATACAAAAATGGAACATTACACCAATTGCTATTTTTAGACATTAAACATCACTACATTCTTATATACAAATAATTTAGGCTTACCAAAATCTTTAATCTATAATGATGCAGAACAAAACCGTCTACTGAGAGGCTGATTAAAAAAAAAGCCCCAAAATAAGAAGCACATCATCAACTACAGAAGTGATCTAAAACAAAGTACAGAACCAACCGTATTTGCAAATACTAACCAATTACTAATCTGGAAAACAAACAGACAAGAAGATAAATAAATACAAATAAAATCAGATATACGATTAGCAAATACCTTAAAATAAAGGTAACTTTATACAAATCAGCACATTAAATCTTTAAGTAACTCTCATGCAAAAGAATACATCTGCTTTTTGTCAACATTTACAAAATGCCAGAAACTTTTTTTGTATTTTGAATTCACACTATAATCATGCTTTTCTTAAGCTCAGCAGACTTGATGTTTCAAATATTGACAGCATAGAGAACTCCCTGACATGGACTGCGGAGGAGGGACACTAATCCAAGATTAAGGCTGGGATTAAAAAAAAGTGTTTTCAAAGAATTAAAATAGTAATTCTTGCCTCACATACTCAAAGACGAAAAGAAACTGGCTCTTTTTTTTTATAACTCTCTTTAATCTGTCTTTTTCTTCTTTAACATAACATAAGGAAGTATTCTTATCAAGCTTGATCTGTGATTTTAAAGAGAGGTTCCTGAATCATAAATCTTCGCTTGTTGGCTTTTAATTTTTTTGTACAAGTTTTATAGACTCACCTTAGTCAGCAGAAGGTGATGAATGCTTTTGAATTCAGCATCCACCTCCTCTATCTTCTTCTGCATCTTGTCCTTTTCTGACTGGCGATCATACTGGTCAACAAAGACACAACAGATTTGTCAGACATCATGGTATACACACACACACACTCTGGTGGACACTGTCAAATTCCTTAGACAGAGAGATTCACACACACACACACACACACACACACACACACACACACACACACACACACACACACACACAAACACACAGATCTATACAAGAGTGAAGGTGGGTTGGACTTCAAGGATCTGAATACACTTGCTTTAAAAATATGCAGAACAGATGTAGTGCTGTACTTTGTAAATGATAAGAGTAGCCCGTAGCAAAATGTTTGTCTGCCAGTGATAATTCTTACACACAAATGTGCGTCTCTGGCGCATAAACCTCCCATCTGACGCACTGGAATTCAGGCCAGTGTGTCACAAAAATGTACCAAAATTTATTGTGATGCACTGATTTTCTCCTGTATGCATTGCAGTTCTGAACAGCGCATCAAGCAAAAGGGCTTTTGTTTTATCCACCACGATCAAAGTTAAAAACGTAAATTTCCTAAACGTTTTAGAACATTCTGAATCGATTAACACTTCCGCTTGAGAATTCTTCTCTACTGAAAACCAACAAGAGTTGTCAAAATAGACTAGGCCTATCCAGTCTATGACTGGGCCACAAGATCACATGATTCAGCTAAGTGGGAAAGGCATGGAATACTGTAGGAATTTCGGCTTTTCGGAATCAAAATCCGACAGTTCAGCTAAGGCCCGTGGGTGATAATCCAGCGAATGGAACAAAAGCCAAACGATCTGTGCAACATGACCATTTCAGACAATTAAAATGGCTCCGTTCTGGACATACGAATGTGTTGCTCATAGAGCAAGAATGGCCAGTCTACAGTCTCGTTGTTGGTTCCACCGGGCTTCTGATGATCATTGCATGGCAACTGGAATTTGGCCATACAGTAAAATATTTAAACATTGAAGAAAATGGCTCACAAAGTGGAAATTCTGTGATGATAATCGAAGAGGACATCCCACAAATCAAGTTTCACTGTTAAAATCCTGATAGTGTAGGTGCTCACATTTACTCATGTTAGTTGATAACACTTTTAAAAGATAGGAACACGAATATGAATAGATAACATTTAGCACTGTCTTGAATATTTTATTAACTTTATTACAAACACCTCTTTTCTAATGTTTTTCTATCTCTATTATAAACACCTCTTTTCAAGTGTATTTCTATCTCTTTCTCTGTGCATTTATGTGTGTGAGCCAGTGAGAGCACGCTCGCATGTGTGTACGTGCATGTGCGTGCGTGTGTGTGTGTGCATGCGTGCGTGTGTGTTCATTACATTTTCTAGCAGTTATGAATGGTGACCCCCTAAATATTTTTGTGACCCCCTGAAAATTTGGAAGTGAGTTTTTCGTACCGAGTCTGACCCCCTAATTCTTAGAAATAATTATCACTGTTTGCATCCAGGGATGATGGTCATGAGATAAAAAACCATTTGTGGAGTTGGATTTTTTTTTTGGTTTGAAAATCCTGTTTGTCCACCTAGTAGTAAATGGTCTGATTCAGTTCACGGAATATTAAAGGCAGTGGAAAAGTGGGAATGGTCACACCTTCTGTCATGCTGTGCCTCAGACATAGTGAGCCTCTGATTGGTCACTGTCTTTATAGCCATCAGTTTATTGGCCTTGAAAGAGGGGGAAGAGGTAGAGGGAGAAAGGAAGAGAGAGAGAGAGAGAGAGAGAGAGACAGAGACAGAGACAGAGAGACAGAGAGAAAGACAGAGACACAGAGACAAAGACAGAGACAGAGAGAAGAGGAGGTGTAGAGGGTGACCCATAGAGAGCGAGACAGAAAGAAAACAAATCAGTTTATAACTGAATATGAATGATCTGAGACATGTCATCCTGACCTGTTCTGCATCACAATGTTAACGAAAATTAAGCTCATGGACTGAACAAATATTACAAACCTTTTCCTTTCGGGTCTGAGCAATCAGTTCTGCCATTCGTTCTTTCCAGCTTTTCTCTGGTTCTTTTTCTTTCAAATACCCTCCAAAAAATTCTTTGGCAACATCGCCTGAAAAAAACAACCACCAAACCACATTGGCTTTATCATCAATTAAAAGAAAACCCTCTCACTCTAGCACACACTCTTCCACTTATGTACATGTACACATGCCCTCCAACTCACATACTTTGTAACACCAACACAAATGTAAGCAGTTCACAGATCCATCAACAGTCTTTCAGATGAGACAATACACCCAGGTCCTGTGTCATGCCACTGAAAGTTTTCTGCTGTTGAATTGCTTTAGGAGTACACTATATCTTCCATCACAGGAAAACTTTAGGCAGTCCTAAAGAGAGAGAGAGAGAAAGAAAGAGAGACAGAGAGAGAGAGAGAGAGAGAGGGGGGGGGGGGACAGAAAGAGACAGAGAGAGAGAAGAGACCACTGTTTTAACCACATTATCCAGCATAATAACAAGTATTTCAGGCATTCCTTCTTTCTGAACTTAGTGTTACACTTTCCAGCTTTATTGATATGCAAGATTAGTGCAGACACTTCACTAAGTTTCAGTTCAGGAGTCCATGGGTCAGAGTACAACCTTTCCCAACCATTACACTTATCTTTTCTGAACAATTTAAGAATATGGGTAGAGGTGATAACAGCAACAACTGTAATGACACTTATTTGATAGTTGTAGAAGAAACAGAAGTAAAGCTGTTATCAATACCATCATCCTCATATCATAGTTATTGGTGTTTTCACAATCTTAAATCTGTCACTCACCGCCAAGTCTGCCGTCCTCCTCATCCGAGTCACTCCCCATGGCGTCATCAAATTTTTCTATCTCTGACACTGACTGACCCAAATGAGTCAGCACTTCTTCTTCACCATCCTCTTCTCCCAAGTTCCGATGTTCCATCTCCAGCTGCATAAAAAAACAACAACAACAAAATAAAGAAAAAGAAAAACAAGTTGCTTTGTAATTGTTGACAGAAATACCCCAAAATACACAAGGCTGAAGACATGTTAAATGTTAGCACACCCTTTATCCATTCTTTAAATTGTTTCACACACACACACACACACACACACACACACACTCTCTCTCTCTCTCTCTCTCACATTTTTAAAATAAATTGTTCACAACACACACACACACACACACACACACACACACACACACACACACACAGTGATATACACACAATATACACACGACATGAACATAACTTTTACAAACACAAGATGTATACATACACAATATGCACAACACATGAACACAATTTTTACTACACACAAAGCATGATCCTGGCCATAGACGCCATAATGATCAGTGCACAGCTATTCTGTGAAAGTAAAGAATTTTATCTTTTAAAATTCTACTAAATCAAGTTAAATTGTGTTCAACAACAACGTGTGTATTCTAGAAGATAAATCAATCACTCTGAGAAGATGTTCCTTTAATGCAAAGCTTTACAAGATAATCTGAAAACTAAAAAGACTATGACAGTAACTTCATGTTCATGTATTAAAGTATTTGTTCTAGTATGATTAAATCAATATGATAATACAACATTATGTTCTCCATCACACTTACTTTGTTTGTTTTTGTTTTGAGGAAGGATGTGGAAAACTGTGGAAAACTGGGGTAGGAAAGGGAAGGATGGACAGGAAAGGTGAGGAGGGATAAAGGAAAAAGAGAGTGGGTGAAAGGTCGGACTGCTTACACCTGTGAGAAATAGCCTTTCTTTTTAATATTAGTTCATAAGGCTTTAAGAGAAATTAAGAAAGTACTTTAAAACACACAATGTTTAAAAGTATATTCACCTTTAAAAAAAAGCCTCCACAACCACCACTCCCATCAATACAAATCATAATAGTTACACATGTACCAAGTTTTGAATTAACAATATACCAATTCACTCACTCAGTTTTTCTAGTACCCTTCTCTCTCCCCTTGTCAACACACACACACACACACACACACACACACACACACACACACACACACACACACACACAAACAAGCGTACCATACATCTTGAAACTGAACACTCACCTTCCTTTCCAGGGCAAGCCTGTCTGTTGCCTCTCCAACCCTTTTGTCTTTAAACTGATTGCTTTTTCTGTGGTTTTTATATTCCTTCAGCAATGTTCTGCGACGCTGTACAACACAACATGAAACCAAGACAATTTTTGTCAGTTATAATTTCTTCATGCCATGACTGGGTACAGGTAAAATCAAGGAAGACTATATTTGACTTGTGCGTGTGTGATGAAAACATGCGATAGCAGCTGGTGTGTGGGGATGGTGATGGGTAGGTAACTTCTAACAAGCACAGAAGATGACATATGATAGTCAGCACTAGCATAACAGGTGACATAGCCAATTCTCATCTTTGTGAATACATATTTACTGACCTCTTCTGTAAACTTCATTTTCTCACTCACGAGACTCTTCCCCTCCTCCTCTTTTCCCTTTGCCTAAATTCTTTGTTTCATGAGAAGCAATCTCCAGATTTTAAAGATTAAAGATAAAATTGAGGGAAAATCTCCAAGGCTGTCTTGAGAGAGACTACAGAGAGAGAGAGAGAGACAGAGAGAGAGGAGGGGGGGGGGGGCAGACAGAAAGAGACAGAGAGACAGAGTGGCATAGAGGAAGAAAGAAGGAGGAAAGTAGCATGGTCAGGTGCCAAGGGCATGCAAAACATGTTAAAGTTGGGAACTTGGAATTGAAAACAGCTAGATGGCCAGGCTTGATCCACATCAGCACCTGATAGAGATGAAGACTTCAGGAACTGTACTGCTGTAAAAATGGCTTATGCTGCATTCCACAGACCAAGTTAATCAGTAGGGTTTCTATGCTAAGTCATGGTAGTCTGTGACTTTGTAGTAAAAACTTTAAAAGAAAGCAGAAGTGCATCGTGATATTTCCAATATCATACTGCTACTTAGTATGCTAAAACTATAAAAGTCATTCACAGAGGCAGTGCAACTAGCTTTGGGCCAGTGATGGGTAACGCCAATGTTTCGTTGCTGGATTAAACTAAAAAACCTACTGGTGACCCTGAATTCAATACAAACGAAAAACTTATAAACATTAACTTGTACATTTTTAATTTAATGTCAATTGCCTTAGACTGCAGTATGCCTATTCTGTGGCTAGTATAATTAATGGAGTTGTAAACAGACACTATTATTACACCAAAAAATGGACCATATCAATTTTCTATTTGATTAAGATCTTTCATATAAAGACCACACTATCTTATAGTATCTTCACCCATCACTAAATCTAATTTTTGTCTTCTAAAGTCATAGCATTTGGATTAGAGATGAAACACACAGAAGTAATTTATAGCAAATGTACCTGCAGGTTTTCATGTGTGTGTGTGTGTGTGTGTGTTGTCTTAATAAATTATGGTCAAGTTCTGTTGATCAAAATGAACCTTAAACAGTAACTCATCACAATGATAGTACAGCATGCCTGATGATTTTGGTATTAAACTTTCACTGCCAGGAAAATGGATGAACATTAAAATATAAATAATGTTGTGAACTCACCAACTCGCAGCGCAGTCGTGTTTGTACATCAACATATATACACCATCACCTACCACCCGTCACAGCCTCTGTTAGTGTGCGTATCAGTTGTGAATGAGTGTATGCGTGCGTGTGCATGCCAGAATTTCAACTTTAATCCAAACAATCGTCTTGATCAACAACACAATCATACAAACCTGCTCGATTGCTCTGGACCTTGATTGAACTGGGTTGCCAACTTCTCCACGAGCAGTCTGGTTACGTCCCAAAATATTATGTTTCTGCTTATTTATGTGCAGGTCGAAAGCTGATGGTGCCTTAACTGGTTTTGCTGATCTGGCTTTACGGATTTTGTCCGCCAGATACTTTTTCTTCTTTGAAGTTTTGCCCATTTTGATTGTCTTTTTTCCGACTCTTAACAGTTACACACGTGCGTCAACACTGGCATAAAACCGGAAATGGATGTTGTGGCTTCCGGTTAAAGCGCGCACAGAATGCAGACCAATCAGCGGACATTATGAGAAATAACGAAGGCAACTTTGCCCCATTTCGGGCCTAGTAGGTCAGGCAACTGGACGACCAGGCCTCGCGGCCTCATAACGCGTCCTTCTTTTTGGTTAATTTAACAATTGCTGTGATGATATAAGCATCCCTTTTGATGCACTAATCATAAAGAGCAATCTTTGTATCACTGTCTAGGAGGTTTTTGAATTTGTTAGTATCTGAGGCCAATTTAGTTTGTGCAGGAAAATTGTTCCAATGTTTCGTGACTGTGTTAGAGAAAAAGTTTTTCCTAATATTATTTCTGCTGTACATGGTTAGAATTTTAAGATCACTGTTACGAGTTATTATTTCGTTAGACAAGTGAAACAAACCTTTGTTAGTATTGTCAGTATTTTGAAAAATCTTGTAAACATTTATCAAATCTCCCCTTAATCTTCTATATTTTAAGGATGGCAAGTCTAATTTTCGTAGCCTGTCCTCGTAATCTTAAATTTTTTAAAAATAGATTTTAACATTTTAGTTGCTCTCCTCTGTACTCTTTCGATTGCACTAGACTGTCGTTTAAGAAAAAGGATTCCAAATTATGTTTCCATACTCAAGATGTGTCCGTACCAAACAAGTGTATAGATTTATGAACACCTCTTTATTTACATTTTTAAAACTCCTAATCAAGCCCAGCATCCTATTGGCTTTATTTATTGCTGTTGTAATATGCTTGTCAAATTTGAGTTTTGAATCAAATATCACTCCTAAATCCTTTTCCTCTGTACAAGTATCTTGGATGAGCCATGAGTTATTTCATATCCTTAGTTTGGATTATCATACCCTGCATGCATAACCTTGCAATTCCCTGCATTAAAGTATAGATTCCACTTCTCTGACCATTGTATGAGTTTGTTTATATCATTTTGCGGTATATCTGAATTCTGGGAACGATTATACACTTTAGCATCATCTGCAAATATCTTGCATGTACTCTGTATGTCATCCGGGAGATCACTTATTAAAAAAAATGTAAAAAGAACTGGGCCCAGGATACTTCCCTGGGGAATACCACTTAAAAAATCAATGTTTGAGGACTGTTTTGTTCCCACCCGCATCCTTTGAGATCTTCCCTTCAAAAAGTTTTTCACCCACTGCAGTAAATATCCTGTTATCACATAAGCTTCCATTTTAAGAAGTAGCCTTTCATGCGGCACAGAGTCAAATGCCTTTCTAAAATCAAAGTAAATGATATCAAATGCCTCTTTGTCTTCTAAAAGTTGTGTAAAATCGTCCTTTTTTTTTTTTTTTTTTTTTTCTTTCTTTCTTTCTTTCTGCGTACGCAGGCTGATACTCCTGCGGACACTGCCCGTATAGACAGGCAGTGGAGTTTTGTGTGTATGACCGTTTTTCATCCCGCCATTAAGGCAGCCATACTCCATCTTCGGGGAAGGTGCATGTTATGTGTAACGTGTCATCCATACCAACGGCCAAACTGGCCTTCTCTTCCGAAAGTTGGTGATGGGATTTTACGTGTGTGCAAGATGTTGTGCGTGCGTTCACATATGGAACGTAGGTTTATAGTCTCATTCGAAGGACTGTATGGGGAATGGAGTCAGAACGAATGTTAACTCCGAGGGGAAAATCCCCCTGAACCGAAATCGAACCCGCAATCCCAGGATCACGAGTCCGGCGCTCTACCAACTGAGCTATTTCGGCCCCTGTAAAATCGTCCATCACATCTAACAACTGGGTCATGCACGAACGCCCTGTCCTGAACCCGTGTTGGCACTCTTTGAAAAGATTGAAATCTGTCATATGTTTAACCACGGCGTCCCTCACAAACTTCTCTAAAATTTTGCGTAATATACATGTCAGGCTCACTGGTCTGTAATTATCAGGGTCGGTTCTTGTGCCCTTTTTGTAGATAGCAATGACTTCAGCTGTTTTCCAATCTGATGGGAGTTCCCCAGCTTCTAAGCTTTTATTGGATAAAATTGTAAGAGGAATGGCTAGTTCCTGATACAGCTCCTTGAGCACTCTGGCTGGAACCCTATCTGGCCCCCTTAGCCTTGTTTATATCCACATTTTTCAATTTATTTTTCACAGCTTCTACTGTAATAACTAAGTCTGAGCTATATGCAGGAGCCTCCTTAGCAATTAGTGGTAAGTTGTCTGAATTTTCTTTGGCAAACACACCAGCAATCAGTTAAAGTAAAGTAAAACAGTTAGTTACACTTCCATTAACATCGAACTTGTAGCACCCATTCGCCTAGCACACACGCACACACACACACACACAACACACCACACACACACACACACACACATCTCTCTCTCTCTCTCTCACACACACACACACACACACACACACACACACACACACACACACACACACACACACACTGGACCACCTGCACACACAGAAAGAAAGAAAGAAAGAAACCGCAATTGACATACAGAGAAAATAGAGAGATAGAAAAGATGTCGAGAGGGTGAGTCATGAGAGGGAGAGAGGCGCAAGGGGAAGTGCAGGGGAGTAAGATGAAAAGCGAGGAGGGAAGGGGGGTGAGGGGGGGGGGGGATTGTCTTCGGTACTTTGTGTTGTTCCCACTCACCTCCACCTTCCCCCCTCTTCTATTGTGTTTTGTTGCGTCAAGCAAAGACGTTAATGTGATACCTGTCTCTCTGTCAATGTTAATGGAGGAACAACTCATCACCTTTTTAATGTATTTGTGAAGATAAGTGCTTTTGTTAAAAGTTTTGTAAGTTTTAGTCGCTAGTCATGCTTAGTTAGTCCCTTAGCGGGGCAAGGGCCGGATGTTAGTCCCTTAGCGGGGCAAGGGCCGGATGAAAAAAAAAAAAAAGTGTTTGCTTATCTGTTACCCTTAGAAATAAAGATATCATCATCATCATCATCATCATCATTAACACCTGTCTGTCTGTCTCTCTCTCTCTCTTTCTCCACATACATACTTTGATAAATAGATTTGCAAGCATCAGGGTTCATGGAGAACGTTCAGCAAATAGATCGGCGTGCATCAGGCCCAGCCTCCTCCTCACCTTCCTCACCATCCTCTTTATCAATGTGAAAACTGTCTTCTCATCGACGGTACCACTGTCGTGACGGAATCCAGCCTTCAGCCGTGATGGTTTTAACTTGTGGCTTGGATCTACTCTGATTTCCAGCATGATTTTACTGGCTTGGCTAGTCAAGCTGATACCGTGATAGTTCTGGCAGTGACGGAGATCTCAGTTCTAAGGAATGGTGATGATCAGTGATAGAGACCATGGCCTGGGCCCCGCCCCACTGGGCCAGATTTGGTTGTAGATGAGTTGGCGATTAGGTTATGAATTACTGACTCTCCACCATGTTTTGAGAGTTCTGCATGGATGTTGTCGATACCTGATTATATTTCAGCGATTTCAGGGCAACAATGACATCAGAACGAAATATTGCAAAGTCATCATTTGGTGAATCCAGTACTTTTATCTGGGTCGCCTTTGTGATCATTCAGCCCTACAGACATATATAAGCATCAGTGTAGATAGATAGACAGACAGACAGACAGATATAGAGAGACATAGATAAACAGACAGATAGATAAAGAGACAGACAGACAGACAGACAGATAGATAGATGGATAGAGAGATAGACAGACAGATAGACAGACAGACAGACAGTTAGACTGATAGATAAGAAGGCAGGGAGTGTAGAGTGGAGCAGCCGAAGCCGTCTGATATCTCTAAAACAATCCTCCGACAGCTCCAGCGGATCAAAAAACGGCGCTTCGACTCACGTAGCAATAATGGACTTAGCCAAGGCTTTTGACCACGCAACTGAGCCAGTCTCTTGACTTTACAAGTTTGACCGCTACTGGATCAGAAAAAGACGCGCCAAAAAGTTAAGATGTCATCTCTTCCGAATGAACTTTCTTCCTCGCAGGTAGCAAGCTGTAGGTGTCGATCGAGTTACCGAATACACTTTATAGCGCCGGTGCAATCCAAGGTCACCCGTATCTGATCTCCAATGCCATGTCCTACCGGTCAGAATTCTTTGCATATGACTTAAATCTGTACTGTTCCATGGCCGTATCACGATGAAAATTAAACAGCAAGGTGAACTACAGAAATGACAGGACTGGGAAGGAGAGTGGCACTTGCAATTCCATCTTGACCAGTGCAGTCGCCTCCCATTACAAGAAAATGGTATGACATAGGCCGCAACAAGGCCATATCCCGGAGACTGCTTCTGCCAGTTCCACCCAGGGTGTGAGAAATCCATCGACATGGTCAGTTCTGGGCTTCCTTAGAAGAAATCAGAAAATGTTTTCCGGGAGGACCCAGGCCAGGACGTTTGTGCAGGGCAGAGGCGGATAAGGGGCAGGGATGAACAGGGAGAAACAGGAATGGGAAGTGGGAGGAGGGGTGGAGGGATGTTTCAGAGATTCTGGAATCTTGGCCTCTTTCCAGGCGCTGAAAGCCCTTGTTCCGAAGATTAAAGATCAATGTGACAAAGAACCTCAAAAACAACAATATCAAAAGTGTCTCCCATGAGATGCCTGAACTATCCGCGGGTTATGAAAACCTTTGGGTGAAGATCAAAATGAAAGGACGGCGCTCACTGCTAGTCTGCTGCTTCTACCACCCCCACACAGAGTACACTGAGAGCATGAATGCGTTTGAGAAATCTGCCCGCCTTGCTTCCAACTCGTACAGGAATGCCACCATCGTTGCCGGTGGTGACTTTAACCTACCAGGCTGGCACTGGCCCACCCAAGACGCTAAAGAAGGGATGCCCCAAACCAGATATCCACCGACAGTTTATGGACGCCATCATTGATGTAGGCTGGGAGCAGATGGTAATGGAGCCAACAAGAGGAAATAATACCCTGGACTTGTTCCTCACAAACCACCCCAACCTTGCCCCACGAACTGAAACACTCCCTGGTATTGCTGACCATGACACAGTGTACATGGAGCTGCAGATCCATCCCCCAAAGAAATGCCAACCCCAGCGACTCATTCCCATTTACACTGAGGAATGTAAGGAGCCACTTAAAGAGGCAGCACAGAAGATGAGCGATCACATCATGATCAAATTTGACGAGAAGAGCAATGTTGAGGAAGTATGGTCTGAAATCCGTATTGGCCTGAGTCAAGCCCTCTCAGATCACGTCCCCCATAAGCAAACCAGACCCAAACCAAGCCTCCCCTGGGTTGACTATGAGACCAAGAAACTCATACGTAGACGAGATAGGATCCACAAGCGCATGAAGAAAAACGGAGATGAGGCCCTCCGACAGGAATTCAAGGCACTCAAGCGCCTTGTCCAGAAACGCCTACGTCGTGCCTACTGGAGACACGTAGAAGGCCTGATCTCTGACGAAGGAGAATGCCAGACTACCTCCAAGAAGAAGTTCTGGAGCTTCATCAAAGCTAGAAGGACAGAAGGAGTGGGCGTCTCTCCACTCAAAGAAGCTGGGAAACTTGTCTCCGACCCCAAGGAGCAAGCACAGATCCTGAACACCCAGTTCCACTCTGTATTCAGCCCCAAAGACACCATTACAGCTGAGGAGTTTGAACAGCGGTGCCCCCCCTGGACCAAAACTTCCAGACTACCCAGCATGCGATGACATCAACATCACGGAAGACGGCCTGAAGAAACTTCTGCTCAACCTTGACCCAAATAAAGCCTGTGGCCCAGATGGCATTACCCCCAGACTTTTGAAGATGGTTGCAGAGGAGATCACTCCAGCCCTCACCCTGCTTTACCGCATTTCATACTCCTCTGGTACCCTGCCGCAGGACTGGAAACATGCCAACATCACACCTGTCTTCAAGAAGGGAGAAAGATATAACGCAGCCAACTACCGTCCCATCTCCCTCACCTGCATAGCCTGCAAGCTGATGGAACATATTATCACCAGCCACATCATGTCCCATTTTGAGAACAATGAGATTCTCTGTCCAGAGCAGCACGGCTTTCGACGCGGACGGTCATGTGAGACTCAACTCCTAGGGTATGTGGACGAAGCGACCAGAGAGATCGAGAAGGGAAACCAGGAGGACACTATCGTCCTCGACTTCTCAAAGGCCTTCGACAAAGTTAGCCATACCCTACTGGTCCACAAACTACGTCGTTACGGCATCGTAGGCCGCACCAACGCCTGGATCAAGGACTTCCTTGCGGACAGACAGCAGGCTGTGGTGGTGGAGGGAACAAGATCTGATTTTCTACCTGTAGAATCCGGTGTCCCTCAAGGCTCGGTCCTGGGGCCGAGTCTTTTTCTTCTATATATAAATGACCTTCCTGATGGCATCAAGTCGAAAGTCCGCCTATTTGCCGACGATACCATGTGCAGCAAGACCATCACGAAGAAAAAAGATGAGAGAGTGCTGCAAGAAGACCTACACTCCCTTACCACCTGGGAGGAGAAGTGGTCTATGGAGTTCCATCCACAGAAGTGCTCAACGCTGAGAGTTTCTCGGAAGCGGAACAAGATTGCCCCTGTGTATGAGCTACATGGCCAGAATATCGAAAACGTCAACACCACTAAATATCTTGGTGTCAACATCCAGTACAATATGCAGTGGGAATCTCACATTGACTCCATCACGAAGAAAGCCAGCAAGACCCTAGGCTTTGTCCGGCGCAACCTCAAGATCGGCAACAAGAAAACAAAGGAAACTGCGTATAAAGCCCTTGTTCGCCCGCTTCTTGAGTACGCAGCCACCGTCTGGGATCCCTACACTGCAAACGAGATTGAGGCCCTCGAGAAGATCTAACGAAGAGCAGCAAGATGGGTGTCAAATCGCCACCGCCAAACATCATGCGTCGACTCCATCCTTGACTCTCTTAATTGGCCTTCCCTACAACAGCGTCGTAAGAAAGCCCGCTTGGAGATGTTTTATAAATTCCATCACGGACTCATCTCCATCAACTCCACGTACCTGCCCAAACCATCTGACAGCAGGCTGAGCTCGAGGATCAACAATGACCAGAGCTACGACATTCCAACATGCACGGCGCGGTACAGGCAGATGACGTTCTTTCCAAGGACCATACCAGAATGGAACAAGTTGCCTCAGGAGGTTGTGACAGCTGAGTCACTGGACTGCTTCAAGTCCAGGCTGGCCTCCCATCTTTAGAACCTGAAACAACCACCCACCCACCCCTTCCCCATTACCCCCAACCCCCTTGCCCTCCTCTTTTTTTTTCTTTTTTTTTTCAACAAATCCTCACAACAGCGCAATCTTCGGCAATCTCCCCAAATACGACAAAACCATCAGCAAAATGATGTTGGTCGTACAACGGAAGAAGAAGAAGTCGGTGTCCAGTTACCTATTTGTTTTAATAGGATGGATGTGAAACATCCAGCTCCCCCCTCACCTTGGTTGTAATAGAGTTTTTCTTTCTTTCTTCCTTTTTTTTCTTTTTGTTTTTCTTTCTTTTTTTTCGTTCTTTAAGCAGTTTCATCCAATTCTAAAACTTTTACAAAAGCAAACATAATGAAAGAATAATAAGAACAACACAATTACAAAATAGACCCCGAATCCAGCTTTATGAAAAATGCATATGCAAACCATCACATAAAATTCACTTTTCAGGTATTGATATCACACGGTAATGATTTCTATCTTTATCACGATTTTCTACATTGAACATTGGTCCAGAACACGTGAAACAGGGAGGAGGAGATAGAAATAGTGAGACAGAAAAAGAGAGAAGGGTCCACTGGTACTTGCGCTCAAAAACCTGTGGACATTTGTAACCAAACAGACAAACCAGAACTGAATTGTTGCTTTTGTCCGAGATAACCAGTTGGAAGCTCCACTTTAGAAAATTCCCGGATGTTAGCTGTAGTTGATGATGATGCCTTTTTCTTTGGTTGTGATACATCATTTGGGTTGATATTTGGCTTACACATTTTTTTCAAAGACAGCAACTACAAGGTACATTTTCCAACATCATCCATCAGCAGCAGCAGCTGCAGCAGCAGCAGCAGCAGCAGCAGCAGCCAGCAGCAGCAACAACAACAACAACACACACAAGGTACATTTTCCAACATCATCATCAGCAGCAGCAAGCAGCAACAGCAGCAGCAACAACACAACAACAACAACAACAACAACAACAACACACACACACACACACACACACACACACACACACACACACACACACGCATGCACACACACACGCACGCACGCGCTGGCGCACGCACGCATACACACACACACACACACACACACACACACACACACACACACACACACACACACACACACACAACCCCCCTCCTTCTCGAAATCGTTTTCACTGAGATTTACTACCAAATAATATATTGTTTTTTGCCTCGGTGACGTTGCGGTTTAATATGATCATTTTGTTTGAATCATTCTGATACGTATTGTTATGTTGCATAAGACGAATAAACAACTAAATCTGACGATATGATTTTGAATTTCACACACACACACACACAAAAGGTAGGTTTAGGTTTAGGTTTAGGTTTATAGGGACAATTGCCTTTAGCAATTATAGCCAGAACTGGCTTTACATGTCCCTTCTGTATGTTATCTAGTCTTTATACGGTCAGGTCTTTAACTCGCTCAAGTCTTTATTTATCATAGTCAAAATAAATGGTCTTCAATAATACACTATCATCGATAGAGCTTTTGAAAAAGTTAGTATTTTGTGCACCTTTAATGTTAGGGGTTAATTTATTCCAAAGATTTGTTACTCTGTTACTAAAAGAAAATTTCCTTATGTTAGTGCGACAATATTCATGATAAATTTTATCCACACTATTTCTGGTAATATCAACTCTTGATGCAGTAAAAAATTTTGAAATAGGAATATTGTCAACACAATTAAATATTTTATAGACTTGGATCAAATCGCCCCTCACTCGTCTTGTTTTTAGAGTAGGCAGTCCAAGAGCTTTTAACCTACCTTCATAGGGAAGATTTTGTATATTCTTTACAAGCTTTGTTGCTCTTCTTTGTACTCTTTCCAGAGCAGCAGACTGCCTCTTTAATCGAGGATACCAAATTGTATTGCCATATTCCAAATGTGGTCTAACGAAAGCCTTATATAATTTTGTAAAAATATCTTTATCTATGTGAATAAAAGTACGTTTAATTATACCAATCATTTTATTAGCTTTATTTATAGAGTTTTGAATATGCTTATCGAATACCAGGCCAGAATCAAAAGTGACACCAAGATCTTTTTCATAATCACATGTCGAAATATCTGCACGCTCACCAGTATTACTGTTTAGCATTGTATATTGGTATCTTGGGTTCATACGTCCAACATGTAACACGTTGCACTTGTCCGCATTAAAATGCAAATTCCATGTGGTAGACCATTTGGACAAATTATCAATATCATTTTGTAATGTATTATGATTATAAGTTGTATTATAAATTTTTGTATCGTCAGCGAATATTTTGCAAATACTTTCCACCGAGTTTGGCAAATCATTTATAAATATTGTAAATAATTCGGGACCCAAAATACTCCCTTGTGGTATACCACTTAAAACTTCTGTAAAATCTGAATATGAACTTCCTACTCTGACTCTTTGCTGTCTTTTAGTTAAAAAATCCCTTATCCATGAATGCACTCTACCTGTAATTCCATATGATGATAATTTCACTAAAAGCCTCTCATGGGGAACAGAATCAAAAGCCTTTTTAAAGTCTAAATAAAGTATATCTACATTGTTGCCATTATCTAAAAGTTTTGTTAAATCCTCCATGACAAGCAAAAGTTGTGTTACACAAGATCGATGTTTACGGAAACCATGCTGGCATTCTGTATATAAATTATTCAAGGTCATATGATCTACGATCACATCACGTATAATTGATTCCATAATCTTACATACAATTGATGTAAGACTAACAGGCCTATAATTTCCAGGATCTGTCCTAGTACCTTTTTTAAATAAAGCTGTTACATTTGCAGACTTCCAGTCCATTGGTACTACACCTGATTCAATTGACTTGTTGAACAAAATACTGAAAGGTAAAGCTAGCTCATTATATGACTCCTTAAGAACTCTTGCAGGAATCATATCAGGTCAACAAGATTTATTTGGGTTTATATTTTTAAGCCTCTCTCTAACTGCACTGGGTGTAATACACGTATCAGTTACGGTGACTCCACTGGACCTTGAACCAACTTCCAAGATCGGAACATTACTATTATCTTCTTTTGTGAACACACTAGAAAAGAAGTCATTTAAAGTATTTGCCTTATCTTCATCTGACACTGCTAAACCACCATTTTTTGTATTCAGTGGACTAATGCCGATGTTTGTCTTGGTCTGTGATTGTACATACTTCCAAAACTTTTTTGGATGAGCTTTACAATTTAACGCAACTTTTTTTTCGAATTCGATCCTTTCTTTTCTTTTTCTTTTCTCACATTTATTCCTCTTCCTTATATACTTCATATACTCACTACCTTGTTTAGTGCACATAAATCTTTTATACGCATTTTGTTTTTTTGTAACTTTCCTCCAAGCTTTTTTATCCAACCATATTGGTTTTTTCGATATATGTGTTGAACACTCTTTTTTGGGAATATGTTTATCAATACACTTATGAATAGTATTCTTGATCATTTTCCAACTCTCATCCACATCCAAGAGGGTACTTTCACACCAATTTATCATACCCAAATCTTTTCTTAAATTTTCATAGTCACCCTTATTGAAATCATATCTGTATTCACCCTTTTTGGATTCTTTTTTTCCCTCTATGTAAAGAAAAATGATAAAACCTCGTGATCACTTTTTGCAACTGGGGCGCTATGTTCAATATCTGAAATCACTCTTTCGTCTTTAACCAAAACTAAGTCTAATATATTCTCTTTCTGATTTAGTCTTTTCCTTGTCGGATTTTTTACCACTTGAGTAAGATATACATCCCTTAGACACTCTATAAAGTGTTCATCTCTCTCATTTGACCATGTACCTTTCCAATCAATATTAGGATAATTAAAATCACCCGTAATACACACAACATCATAAGACTGTATTGTTTCCATTTTCAGAAGTTTAAATAGTTTTTCATCATTTTCTTGTGATGAAGCAGGATTTTTGTACATGTTTCCAAATAAAACAGTCAAGTTTTCTTTACTTTTGAATTGAATCCAGACACTTTCTTCAAAATCCACATAATTTAGTTCCTTAGGTAGGTAGCCTACATTTTAAAACAAAAATAAACAAAAAACATGTGGCCAGGATCAAGTGAATAAATGTCATTTAAAAGTTTTCTTTTTTTACTTTAGAACATAATACCTTAACTCCTTTCGTATCCGAAAGAATGTTTTTCCATTTAAAGTTAATCAACGTTCATTGGTTCAAATTTTTAATGGCATCTTGGTCTCCACTTGCATGCTGTTAAGCAGTCATACTACGATCTTATTTTTTTTATTATTTTATTTTTTTTCATAACGCTAAAAAGTGTCACTAAGTCTTTTCGGAGCTGTGTGATGGTGGTGATAATTTGATATACCCTACCTGCATGGTCAGCAGTCTCGCCCCCCCCCCCCCCCCCCCCCCCCTCCATTTTCGATCTACGGTATTGCAGGTGTTTTGTACTTAAATGAAATTTCATTATGATATACCTGTAAACACAACACACACACACACACACACACACACACACACACACACACACACACACACACACACACACGCACGCACGCACGCACGCACGCACGCAAGCATGCACGCACGCACGTACGCACACATGCACACACACACACACACACACACATATATGCACAACTAAAACAACCAATGAAACAAACAAACACAGTTGGAAATGGAACAAAAGGAAAAAAGATTGAAAAAATAGCTGGCAGGTTCAAGAAGATCCAGACTATACAAGAAATCAAATTAGAATGGTTTGAGATCAAATTATTGCACAGAACTATAGAAGAAAAAATGTTATCCATGGAGATTATAATGAAAAATGGATGAACTTTTTGCTGTCAAGGAAAATGAAATATATCAAACACATATTTTGGTATTTTGGCGACACTTCAAGCTGGCTGAAATTCGTGAACAATATCTCAAATTGAAAACCAGGGTTTGGTGTAGGCTTCAGCTCCAGGGGAAATCTTCGATGACCACTTACATACATTGAAACAAGTAGTTCAGAAAGCCAGAGCCAAAGCGTCGCCAGAGCTACGCGGAATATTGTACTTGGTGTATAAGAAATGCCCCAAAGTCCATTGCCTCCCACTGATAAGATCAGCATGGAGGATCTTAATAATCAACAACCACTGGATGTTAGCTGATGGCGTGTACATCTCAACAGAAAAAAACTCGAGCGTCATCAATCAATTCAGACCCTAATATCACTTGTGAACAATGAGGAGAAAATTCTTTCTGTCATGGCCGCAAGGCTATATAAATCCATCACAGAAAATGAGTAACTGGGTCTATGAGGTCAGAAAGGAGGCATCATCGGAATGTTTGGCCTTGTGGAGCATGCAACGATGATTTGGGAAGCTATCAAAACAGTTATGGCGGAGAAAAGGGACTGCAACATGGTGTGGCTTGATCTGGTAAATGTGTATGAATTAGTTCCACATACGATGATTCAACTGACTCTTGAGTTGTATTATGTCAAAAAGAACGTCCGCCAACTGCTGAAGAAATAGCTACGTGGCTTCCCAACAATATTATTCACAGAGAAAAGCACAACAGACTGGATCAGCCCAGAGGTTTGCGTGCCAGCTGACTACGCATTCTGTCCAGTACTGTTAGTGTTGGCAAAGATGGTCACATTGAAGGCGGCAATGAACATTACAAGTCCAGTTCACCTCGGAAATGAATGCCAGCTGCCCAATCTAAAAGCTTTCATGGACACCACAGCAATCCTTTCTTCCAAGGAAGGTGAAACTCACAAATTGTGAAAGAGTTAGACAAGTTAGTCGCTCATCCATGAGTGTTGAACCAGACATCACAGAGCTTCTCACGCTGGGAAGGTAAAACACTTGAAAGGGTTACGATCATTGTACACAATATGTCCTTCCAACAGCGACAGAAGAGAACCAGTCAAGAACCTTGAAAAATGGTATGATGACTTCTTGAAAGATATAACAAGGGTAAATAAAACCAGACAAATTGCAGAACAAAGCCTGAAGGTAAAAAAGCAATGTGGCCTCCCTGGTAAATACAAAGTTTGCACTGGAGATTCACACTGTTCAAGAAGCTTTCCAGGCATTTTATTAACTACAATATCAGCGTTAGCACAGTGGAATCGATGAAGACCAGAATCAACAAATACAGAAGGAAATGGCTTGATGTTCCCACTTGGTCTCACCAACATTGTGTTGGTTGTCGCTAAGCAAAGGTGAAGCTACCCCTGACTTCTATCAACGAGGAGTACAAAGTGGGAAAAGTAAGATTTTGAACTCTACCTAAAGACTCATGAGACAAATGTGACGTGACAATTGACAGCCATCACCATCCTCTCTCTCTCTCTCTCTCTCTCTCAGCACAAAGGGTTACCAGTTTACGTCATTGCCCACCTTCATTCCTTCAACTCCCTCCTCCTCTCACTCCCTTCCCTTTGTCTTGCCAACTGTTATTGCAAGCAGCATCGATGACGTCAATGTTAGAGACTTGCCGTGACTATATGACTATGACCACTCCTTTCTTAATTTGATAATGGCGTACTTCTCATGAACACCTCCCAAGCACAAGGAAGGGCCACCCCCACCACTGCAAAGGAAGCTGCCACCACCCAGTCCTCCTTCCCATGTCAGTCCTACTTCCCAGGTAAGATTGCTGCAATGGTTCTATCCATGCAAATTCAATGGACAGGCCAGATGTCCGTGTATGTCGGTGTCTTGCAGGTAAGGGCATGTTAACTTCGTTCATTAGCACCAGGGCTGAAGAACACCATGATCTTAGAGATAGTCATCTCTGATCCTAAGAACATTGTGTCACGCTGCCTATGCTGAGAAGTGGCTGTCTCCTTTAAGATTACTTACCCCCCCCCCCCCTTCTCCCCCCTTTAGATAACTGACAATCCCCGCCCCCTCATTTCCCCTCTTGCCACAATAATTTTTGACTGGCTGCCCTGTTTCTCGGTCAATCAGACAGGCATTACAGACATGATGGGTAGCATTGTAGTGAAAAATGGGAGAACAAATGTCCACCATAGGCTGTAAGACTGATCACAGCAAAGTTGTCAGTTGTCAAACTCAACACTGATGTATGCCAGAGAAGGGAACATTTATCAGTTTAACATTCAATGCCGGCTCAAATTTATGGTAGGACTCAAAACGTTTACATGGATTATATAGTGTTTTAGTGCAAAATCTTTATTGTGGTGTGTGGCCCGTTCATCGGTGGGCTCTCCGACCAGTGACTAATGGCCGAACTGGGTGCAAACAACATGTGTGGAAAACGTTACACGCTGTTCATTTAACAAAGCCCTTCATTGTGATTTGGGAACATGATAAGCACTTCAGTGGAACGGGCTTCACTGTCGTATTTTAATACTGATTGATAATAATCATTTACAAATATACATTATGGACGAAGAAATTCTTGTCACCGTGCAGCCATTAATACATTTAAAATGATTCTAATAGATGAAACATACAGCACGTTCATAGATCAAATTTTGTCGAGTTCGGTATCAATTGGCATCTATGAAGCTTTGATCGAAATATAAGAACCTGATAAATGTAGTGTTCTGTCTGTAACCTACTGAGCAATGTAAAAAAAAGTGGCTTAGATTCGAGTACAGTGTTTCACTGCCTTTACAAAGGGGTCATATGCGTGTGCCACTTGTACCTATTTAAATCCAAATTTTGATAACAAATCGTCAGACGTTAGGTTTTATAGTGCCACACCCCTAATGTTGATGTCGCTGGGTTTGTTGTTTAAAGTTTTAAAATTCATGTGTCTGTGTCAATTCATGGCGCTTGGAGCTGACATGTCCATGCACACAAGTGTAAGTACATTCAGTGTGCATGTGTAATCTGACGCCGGGAGCATAATAGTGCCTACGGATTAATTTTGCGTGCGTGTGATTCCATGGAAGTGAGCTGAATGATCAAAAAGTAAGTTCGTTAAACTTTTATTCATCTTTACCGTCACACAATGCATTCCATATAAAAAAAAAAAAAAAAAAAAAAAAAAAAAAAACA
>CM065714.1:33896898-33906898 GCA_033310375.1 Conus canariensis
ACTGCTGTAAGGATATTAAACCCAAAATGCTCTGTTTGGGACTGCTGTAAGGATATTAAACCCAAAATGCTCTGTTTGGGACTGCTGTAAGGATAATAAACCCAAAATGCACTATTTGGGACTGCTGTAAGGATAATAAACCCAAAATGCACTATTTGGGACTGCTGTAAGGATAATAAACCCAAAATGCTCTATTTGGGACTGCTGTAAGGATAATAAACCCAAAATGCTCTATTTGGGACTGCTGTAAGATGATAAACCCAAAATGGTCTGTTTGGGACTGTTGTAAGGATAATAAACACAAAATGCTGTGTTTGGGACTGCTGTGTGTGTGTGTAAACCCCAAATGCTCTGTTTGGGACTGCAGTAAGGATAATAAACGCAAAATGCTCTAATTGGGTCTGCTGTAAGGATAATAAACGCGAAATGCTGTGTTTGGGACTGCTGTAAGGATAATAAACGCAAAATGCTGTATTTGGGACTGCTGTAAGGATAATAAACCCAAAATGCTCTATTTGGGACTGGTGTAAGGATAATAAGCGCAAAATACTCTATTTGGGACTGCTGTAAGGATAATAAACGCAAAATGCTCTATTTGGGACTGCTGTAAGGATAATAAACCCCAAATGCTCTATCTGGGACTTCTGTAAGGATAATAAACCCAAAATGCTCTGTTTGGGACTCCTGTGAGGATAATAAATGCAAAATGCTTTGTTTGAGACTGCTGTAAGATGATAAACCCCAAATGCTCTGTTTGGGACTGCTGCAAGGATAATAAACGCAAAATGCTCTTTTTGGGACTGCTCTGTGTATGTGTGTGTGTAAACCCCAAATGCTCTGTTTGGGATTGCTGTAAGGATAATAAACGCAAAATGCTCTATTTGGGACTGCTGTAAGCATCATAAACGCAAAATGCTCTATTTGGGACTGCTGTAAGCATAATAAACGCCAAATGCTGTGTTTGGGACTGCTGTAAGGATAAAAAACGCAAAATGCTCTATTTGGGACTGCTGTAAGGATAATAAACGCAAAATGCTCTATTTGGGACTGCTGTAAGCATAATAAACGCCAAATGCTGTGTTTTGGGACTGCTGTAAGGATAAAAAACGCAAAATGCTCTATTTGGGACTGCTGTAAGGATAATAAACGCAAAATGCTCTATTTGGGACTGCTGTAAGAATAATAAACCCAAAATGCTCTATTTGGGACTGCTGTCAGGGTAATAAACCCCAAATGCTCTATTTGGGACTGCTGTAAGGATATTAAACCCAAAATGCTCTATTTGGGAGTGCTGTAAGGATAATAAACCCATAATGCTCTGTTTGGGACTGCTGTAAGGATAATAAACGCAAAATGCTGTATTTGGGACTGCTGGGTGTGTGTGTGTTAACCCCAAATGCTCTGTTTGGGACTGCTGTAAGGATAATAAAACGCAAAATACTCTGTTTGGGACTGCTGTAAGGATAATAAACGCAAAATGCTGTGTTTGGGACTGCTGTAAGCATAATAAACACAAAATGCTGTGTTTGGGACTGCTCTAAGGATAATAAACGCAAAGTGCTGTGTTTGGGACTGCTGTAAGGATAGAAAACCCAAAATGCTCTATTTGGGACTGCTCTGTGTGTGTTTAAACCCCAAATACTCTGTTTGGGACTGCTGTAAGGATAATAAATGCAAATGCTCTGTTTGGGACTGCTGTAAGGACAAGAAACGCAAAATGCTCTAATTGGGACTGCTTTAAGGACAATAAACGCAAAATGCTGTGTTTGGGACTGCTGTAAGGATAATAAACGCAAAATGCTGTGTTTGGGACTGCTGTAAGGATAATAAACGCAAAATGCTGTGTTTGGGACTGCTGTAAGCATAATAAACGCAAAATGCTGTGTTTGGGACTGCTGTAAGCATAATAAACGCAAAATGCTGTGTTTGGGACTGCTGTAAGGATAATAAACGCAAAATGCTGTATTTGGGACTGCTGTAAGGATAATTAACCCACATTTGAGACTACTGTAAGGATAATAAACGCAAAATGCTGTGTTTGGGACTGCTGTAAGGATAATTAACCCACATTTGGGACTGCTGTAAGGACAATAAACACAAAATCCTCTAATTGGGACTGCTGTAAGGATAATAAATGCAAAATGCTGTGTTTGGGACTGCTGTAAGGATAATAAATGCAAAATGCTGTGTTTGGGACTGCTGTAAGGATAATAAACGCAAAATGCTGTGTTTGGGACTGCTGTAAGGATGATTAACCCAAAATGCTCTATTTGGGACTGCTCTAAGGATAATAAACACAAAATGCTGTATTTGGGACCGCTGTAAGGATAATAAACGCAAAATGCTCTAATTGGGACTGCTGTAAGCATAATAAACGCAAAATGCTCAATTTTGGACTGCTGTAAGGATAATAAACGCAAAATGCTCTATTTGGGACTGCTGTAAGAATAATAAACCCAAAATGCTCTATTTGGGACTGGTGTAAGGATAATAAGCGCAAAATACTCTATTTGGGACTGCTGTAAGGATAATAAACGCAAAATGCTCTATTTGGGACTGCTGTAAGGATAATAAACCCCAAATGCTCTATCTGGGACTTCTGTAAGGATAATAAACCCAAAATGCTCTGTTTGGGACTCCTGTGAGGATAATAAATGCAAAATGCTTTGTTTGAGACTGCTGTAAGATGATAAACCCCAAATGCTCTGTTTGGGACTGCTGCAAGGATAATAAACGCAAAATGCTCTTTTTGGGACTGCTCTGTGTATGTGTGTGTGTAAACCCCAAATGCTCTGTTTGGGATTGCTGTAAGGATAATAAACGCAAAATGCTCTATTTGGGACTGCTGTAAGCATCATAAACGCAAAATGCTCTATTTGGGACTGCTGTAAGCATAATAAACGCCAAATGCTGTGTTTGGGACTGCTGTAAGGATAAAAAACGCAAAATGCTCTATTTGGGACTGCTGTAAGGATAATAAACGCAAAATGCTCTATTTGGGACTGCTGTAAGCATAATAAACGCCAAATGCTGTGTTTGGGACTGCTGTAAGGATAAAAAAACGCAAAATGCTCTATTTGGGACTGCTGTAAGGATAATAAACGCAAAATGCTCTATTTGGGACTGCTGTAAGAATAATAAACCCAAAATGCTCTATTTGGGACTGCTGTCAGGGTAATAAACCCCAAATGCTCTATTTGGGACTGCTGTAAGGATATTAAACCCAAAATGCTCTATTTGGGAGTGCTGTAAGGATAATAAAACCCATAATGCTCTGTTTGGGACTGCTGTAAGGATAATAAACGCAAAATGCTGTATTTGGACTGCTGTGGGTGTGTGTGTATATAACCCCAAATGCTCTGTTTGGGACTGCTGTAAGGATAATAAACGCAAAATACTCTTGTTTGGGACTGCTGTAAGGATAATAAACGCAAAATGCGTGTTTGGGACTGCTGTAAGCATAATAAACACAAAATGCTGTGTTTGGGACTGCTCTAAGGATAATAAACGCAAAATGCTGTGTTTGGGACTGCTGTAAGGATAGAAAACCCAAAATGCTCTATTTGGGACTGCTCTGTGTTGTTTAAACCCCAAATACTCTGTTTGGGACTGCTGTAAGGATAATAAATGCAAATGCTCTGTTTGGGACTGCTGTAAGGACAAGAAACGCAAAATGCTCTAATTGGGACTGCTTTAAGGACAATAAACGCAAAATGCTGTGTTTGGGACTGCTGTAAGGATAATAAACGCAAAATGCTGTGTTTGGGACTGCTGTAAGGATAATAAACGCAAAATGCTGTGTTTGGGACTGCTGTAAGCATAATAAACGCAAAATGCTGTGTTTGGGACTGCTGTAAGCATAATAAACGCAAAATGCTGTGTTTGGGACTGCTGTAAGGATAATAAACGCAAAATGCTGTATTTGGGACTGCTGTAAGGATAATTAACCCACATTTGAGACTACTGTAAGGATAATAAACGCAAAATGCTGTGTTTGGGACTGCTGTAAGGATAATTAACCCACATTTGGGACTGCTGTAAGGACAATAAACACAAAATCCTCTAATTGGGACTGCTGTAAGGATAATAAATGCAAAATGCTGTGTTTGGGACTGCTGTAAGGATAATAAATGCAAAATGCTGTGTTTGGGACTGCTGTAAGGATAATAAACGCAAAATGCTGTGTTTGGGACTGCTGTAAGGATGATTAACCCAAAATGCTCTATTTGGGACTGCTCTAAGGATAATAAACACAAAATGCTGTATTTGGGACCGCTGTAAGGATAATAAACGCAAAATGCTCTAATTGGGACTGCTGTAAGCATAATAAACGCAAAATGCTCAATTTTGGACTGCTGTAAGGATAATAAACGCAAAATGCTCTATTTGGGACTGCTGTAAGGATACGGTTCTGCTGTCAGCGTAGGAGGCCCACAACCGTGTGAATGTGTGTGTGCGCGCGCACCTGCATCCAGGCGGCAGTGTGGGCACGATTCCGGTGATCTTTCCTGGACTGTATCAAAACTTTATGGACAGCATTACTATGGTCAGTTTCAAAGCAAGTTGACTGAAGGCGGAAATTGAAGCAAATTTTTGAAGAGGAAAGATGTCATTTTTGCAGACAATACAGACAAACTTACAGGACAAAATACGATGCATTTCGACCTCTTGGTTCTTCTGTTCTTCGCTACAAAGCATTATTATCAATCTACCATAACCACTATCATCACTAATATATCATACCATTAAACAATAATCTAAAAACAAACAAACAAACAAACCCCGTTGTTTTACTACCTCCAACTCCTCTGCTTTCTCCCCTTCTGTGTTTAGCCACTAATAATACAACTATCATCGTCATTATTATCATCAAAAGCAACAGTATTCATCCTCCTATTATTTAAAGATTTTCATCAAAATCACTATCATCACTAGTATTGCTATTGTTATCATTATTATTATTATTGTATTATTTTAACTCCCATTATTATTTTAACTCCCATGTCATCATTATTTTAACTCCCATGGTCCCCTTCCCAAACAAGCCTCGATTTTATTCAACAACCATTTTGCACCGATTTTGAGAAGATAAGTGGTTGCTCGTTCTTCGTTTTCATTGTCCTAAATGTTGTGTGTTTTTGCCTGAAGAAGACCAAGAGGTCGAAATGAATCGTGCTTTGTCCTTAACCTCTTTGTCTGTATTGTCTGCGGAAATGATATCTTTCCTTTTTAAAAATTACTATGGTCAGCCGCTCAAATGAAAGGAGACAGAAAACCAGGACGATAGACCTAAAGGCAAGCTTCTCAGTGCGTTGCTGATGTGTAATTCCACAGGAAGGACCAGAATTAGAGTTGTGCGAGTGAGTGTACTACCTTCGAAAAGGTATTATCCCGGCAAAAACAATCACTTCCCCGTGTGTGTGTGTGTGTGTGTGTGTGTGTGTGCGCGCGCGCGCGCGTATGTGTGTGGTGTGTGTGTGTGTGTGTGCGTGCGTTTCATGAGAAGAACCCATATTGTAGGAAAGTAGATAGGCCTATATTCACGGGTATAATGAGCAGACAAGATGATTAGCTACCGTAAAAAGTTTTTTCTTTTGTTTTGTTTCGTTTGGTTTTGCAGTGATTAGCTGTCTTCACGGGGAAAAAAATGATTGTTTTCCCATGAAAATTAGCTGTTCTCATGGGAAAGTAACTGTTTTCCCGAAAAAAAAGATTGTCTTTCGGCAGAATTAACTGCCTTTGCTGGATTAAATTTTTTTTTATTTTTTTTTTTTATTGTAGGTTAAAGTGTCGTCTGTAAAGGAAAACAACGGCTTCCCAGGAAAATACGATGTGTTTATAAAATCTTAATTGTCTCCTGGGATATTTTTTAAACGGAAAAATGATTGTTTTCCCAGCTGTATTTTCAGTTTTCACAGAACAAATATGTTTCCCCAGGTGAAAAACTTTTTTCTTTTTTTTGAAACCTGAAAATAACTGTCTCTTCAGGTGAGTGAGTAGCTGTTTAGTTAGGAAAATAACTGTTTCTCTGGGGTACTCAGCTATTTTGACAGGAGAGTCAAACTCTTTGTCCAGAGTGATTAGCTTCGACATGAAACTGACTGTTTATCTGTGGTAATAAACTTTTCTTGGGGGCAACAACTTTCCTCCGATGACGATAAGCTGCTTTTACGGCATAAATCGCGATTGTTATGGGGAAATCACTGTGTCCCTTGGGATAATTAGCTTTTCTCAGAAAAATAATCTATCTCACGATCATTAGCTTTTTCACGCATGAATGATTTCTCACAGGGTACGTAATACACACACAAATGACTGGTTTTTTTTGTTGTTTTTGTTTGTTTTGTTTTGTTTGTCAGGCTAATCAGCTGTTTTCCTTGGAAATAATTAGCTGCTTGTTACAGGACCATAACTGTTTTCGGAGGGAAAATAAATGTTTTCCTTGGAGGGAAAATCAAGTGTTTTCCCGCGATGATTAGCTGTGTCACAAGTAAACAGCTGTTTTGTTGTTTTTTTTTTCCGGAGTAAACACGTATTTTCTCTGGAAAATAACATCCTGTTCCCTGCCCCACTTTTTTTCTTTATTTTATTTAATTTTTTTTTACTTTTTATAATCTTCTTCTCGAACACTCAGAAAGTGACGCCAGTTGCCGGCACGAAGTTTTTTTTTTTTTTTTTTCTTCTTCTCACGTTTTTAATCAAACAATATAGAGATTACAAATACGTCATATGTACATTGGCATCATTTCTGTAAGTTCTATAAACAGTTGGTTTTTTTTTAACTCCCCTGATATATATCATACACATTTGACATACATTTTTTACATTACAGCAAGAGCATACGGATAATATATCAATACATTAAAAAAAAGTATGTTGCTTCAAATGTACATTCAAAAACATGTCAATTCAAATATCATGAGAATTTCAAAAAAACAAAAAAAAAAAAAAACAAACAAAAAAAAAACAACAACAAACAAACAAAAAAACTTGAGAAATGGATACTGGGATTACGGAGATGCGTGTTAGATTGAGATTTTGTTGTTGTTATCGATTTTTTAAAAAGTATTTGTGTAAAAAATCATCGGCATGTAATTGTACCATTCAGCATCAAACCTGTTTTGATCATTGTTGACTTTAGCATTATAGAGTTCGATTTTGAATCTGCTGCTCAGCTGGCTCTGAAAAACTGAAGCATTTGGCCTACGTCTTTCGATCTTACACTTGTAAATATA
Organism: Conus canariensis; assembly: GCA_033310375.1. Taxonomy (NCBI): domain Eukaryota; kingdom Metazoa; phylum Mollusca; class Gastropoda; order Neogastropoda; family Conidae; genus Conus; species Conus canariensis. Next base: position 33,904,134 of record CM065714.1, read on the forward strand.
AGATTTAGCAACCATAATAATAAAGTCAAAAATTGTCTCTGTTTGCATATGTTTGTCGACTCCAAAGATAACAACATCGCGTGTTATTTTAATGGTAAACGAGTTTCGGCATTTTTCGTTAAATAAATTTTCAACCTCTTTCCAAAAAGTTTGAACGTAATTGCACATCCATAAAAAGTGTTGGACTGAATCTCTCTCTTCATTGCAGAATGTGCAGTTCGTCGTGTTTGTCAGGCCCATGGCGTTTAAAACAATATTTGTGCCAATAATTCTGTGAATAATTCTAATTTGAAGCCATTTCAATTTTACATCTTTAATTTTGTGGACGTGGGTAAATACCTTATTCCAAGAAACTTCAGAATTAAGTTTTTGTAGCCATTGAGAGCAACAGTTTGGCTTACGCTCATCTTGAGTAAAAATTTCATAGTATCGTTTAGCTCCTTTTGCTTCTTTCATAATAATATTAAAAGCCCTCGGCATGTTCTGAATTGTGTTTGCATTGTTATTATCAGGTTTTATTCCAGTTTTCTTTATGAACTCTTTCATTGAGGAAATCCATCCACAGTATGAGACAAAATTTATAGTATAATCATCATTGGTCATGAATTCTTCAAAGTTCATGAATTGTCCATTTTCCTTCAGAAAATGTTTTATTGCATACTTTCCTTTCTCAATTAATTTCTTTTGTTTAATTATCTCATTTCCTGTTTTTACCTTGTCGTTATAAAAAACAGGTTCAGCTAGAAGTTCATTTAATGTTTGTGGTGTCACGCAAAGACAAAATTCCCTATAGGCTATAAAGGTGTGTCTCCAAAACAAATTAGAGCTCATGTATCCTGTACCAAATGCTGGTCCATAATTTTCAATTTTTTCGCTGAATGGATATATTTTCATAACAATGCTCTTCCATTTGTGATTTGTGATTTTAAGTTTTTTTATCCATAAAAGTTTCAAAGCATTAATATATTTTTTGATGTCAGGTATATTTAAGCCACCTTGTTTTATAGTTTTAATTGTTGTTTTCCTGCTTATTCTATCTTGTTTACTATTCCACACAAAGTTAAAACACATCTTTTGAAGTTTTTGAATTAAGTGGTCAGGTGGGTTGGGTAACAAAATCCAGAGGTGTATGAGCTTAGACAGAATGAGTGACTTGAGAACAGCAACTCTTCCGACTGGTGTTATACTTCTTTGAGACCAAATTTTGAATAATATTTTAACTTCCGAAAATTTATCTTCATAATTCATGTTATCACATTCTTTCAAGTCTTGAGTAAACCAAACACCGAGTATTTTGAATTGAGAAGGGTTCCATATGATTTTTAGATGAGGACAATATTTTTTCTTGGAGTTTTTATGACATCCTAGCCATATTGCTTGCGTTTTTTCGCTGTTCATGAGGAGTCCTGAAACTCTTCCAAACGTGGTAAGGATATCAATAGACTGTTCAAAAGAACTTTTGTCACCACTGTTTACTAATTGAGTGTCATCAGCAAACTGGGATATTTTGTGTTCTACATCGTTTATTTTTATACCTTTTATCTTCTTTTCTTCCTTTATCATTATGGCTAAAATTTCTGCGCATATAATGAATAAGTAAGGAGATATAGGGTCTCCCTGTCTGCATCCTCTTTCTACTTTAAACCACTGAGCAGCCTGGCCATTTACAATAACAGCTGATTTGATATCCTTATAGAATGTTTCTATCCAGTGACATATACTTTCACCAAACCCGAAAGCCCTTAGAACGTTCAACATAAAATCCCAATCGAGTGAGTCGAAGGCTTTTTCAAAGTCTATACAGAGCAACAGTCCAGGAAGGTTTTTCGCATTTAAATAATTAATCAAATCATAAATTAATCTAATGTTGTCGCCCATAAATCTATTAGCCATGAAGCCTGTTTGATCCTCACTGATGAGAGATGGTAAAACATTTCTTATTCTTTTTGAAATACATGAGGAAGCTATTTTGTATATTACATTTAGGAGGGAAATAGGACGCCAATTTTTTATATATTCTTTGGGTTTATCACCTTTTGGTATGCAAATAATTAGTCCCTGCTTCTGTGTTGTTGAAAATTCTCCGTCTTTGTATGATTCATTTACAGATCTTACAACCAGTGGGCCCAGTGTTTTCCAAAAGAATTTAAAGAATTCGGCGCCGAAGCCGTCTGTACCTGGGCTTTTACCATGCTTCATATTTTTTAAAGCTTCGCTTGCTTCCTCTATAGTGATTTCTCCTTCCAATATTTTTTTCTCATCTTCAGATAACTGTGGGATATTTTTAACAAGTTTTCTTATTTCACACTTTTCAGTTATCTTTTTCTTGTATAAATTTTCGTAAAATGTTTTAACCTCCTTCAAAATATCTTTTTGTTCGTTTATTATTTCATCATCTTTAGTCACTAGTTTAGTCATTTGTTTACTAATATAGTTTCTCTTTTCAAGGTTGCAAAAGTATTTTGATATTTTTTCACCATCTGCAATCCATCTCGCTTTTGATCTTAATAATACACCTTCCATTTTTTGTTCCCTGATTGCTCTTAGTTCTTGGTTTTTTTCTTCAATTATTCTTATTTCAATTTCTGTTTTATTCTCAAGATTTTCAAGACTTTCAATGCGTTTTAAAATCTTGTTCTCTTTTTCTGTTGCTGTTTTCTTTTTCATTGTGGCGTAAGCTATTGATTTCCCTCGAATTTTCATCAACAGAAAATCCAAAAAAATTTTATCTGAAATCTTGAATCTGAGTCCAGATTTTATTAACT
>CM065714.1:33911898-33914398 GCA_033310375.1 Conus canariensis
AAATATTTTTTAAACCAATTGATATCACTGCCTCTCACAGCACTGATCACTATGAACATCAACACACACCAAACACAGGAGGGGGGCGCACTGAAGCGCACACCAACATAAATTACAAGTCTGGCTTACCGTTGAAATTGTCTGTGGAATTCAAAATTGTTTCAAAATTTCAAAATAACTTAAAATATTTAATACAACATACATCAGTCTAAAGATATAAATAATAGTATAAAGCTTCACGCCACACATCTGTTTTCAATTCTCTGATGATCGTAAATGTCAATCATCATTTGTCAACCTTCCCCATCCGACCCATCCCCAGTCCCAACCCCACCCCCCGCATAAGAGCACGCACAAGAACAGAATCGTACCTGTCACCCAGCTACGCCATCCCCTTGGAAAGCACATTGTCAACATCCATGTCAATCTCCAGCTTCACTGTCTTTCCGTTCTTCAGTTTGGTGATAATTTTGCCGTTGGATGACCAGGCGGCCATTGTGGCAGAATGGTCGTTTGCTTTTTTTAGGAGTTTATAGTTAATTTGGGTTAGGTCCTCGCCCACTGAAGTTCCTGATTGTTTCAGTTTTTTTCTGTTTGTGAGAACGAGTCCTCTTTGCCTGCGAGAGTAGAAGCGCACAATAATGGGGCGTGGTCTACCACCCCCCTGTGGCATCCTCCCTGATCGATGGGCAGTCTCCACGTCACTCTTGGAGATAGGGACACCCAATTTTTGAGAGAAGATGTCCACACACCTTGACACACAGCTCTCCACCGTCTCGTCTGGAGTTTCCCGGACACCGTATACTCGGAGGTTCCACTGGCGTCCGTGCTGCTCCTGGTCGTTGAGAGCCCGTCGCAGTCCGGTAGTCTCCCTGGTTTGCTGCGCCAGCTGACCCTGCAGATCGGCCTTTTCCCCTCGTAGCTTGCTGACCTCGGCCTTCAGGTTGTCCTTCTCATTTTGCAGTTCAAACACTGTCCCCTCCAGTTTTTCCAGTCTTGTTGTCAAAGTCGCAGCCAGCCTCTCCATTTCTCCCCTAAGTTGCTGTATGTCTTCTTTTGTCGCCAAGGTGACTAAATCTTCCTTTGTTGCAAGTTTGCTGATGGTTGCCTGCATTTCGTGGAGTGTTTCCTGCATGGCCATATTGTCCTCCGCTTCCTGCCTCTGTTTCTTGCTGTCTTGTTTCACTCTGTCAGATTCCGGACTATCACACACGTCACTTGCCGACGATGTTGATGATGGTTTTCGTTTGCCGGTCGTTCTGTTCGCAAAGTATTTGGATATTGTACTGGTCATAATACAGAGAGTTTTGAACCTAACATTGTATACGACAGTTATTCCAGACAAGGCACACTGTTACTGTCACAGAAGGGAATCCAAGTGGTAATCGTATCCAGCAGAACGTATCCAACATAAACACAAACACAGTGCTCCCTCACTGCTTACTCAATACATAATCCACAGCGCATACAGAAAACATATCATATTGACTTTTTGTATAAAAAAGAAGACATTTGTTCAGATGCGCGTACACAAAAGACACTGTCGCTCTCTGCTCACATTTTCGAAGTTGAATCAGGTCATAGGTCACCCGTGTATTACGACACGTTGAATTCTCTGTTTATAATAAATTCACAATACACTCGGATTTTTTTTTATATACGTTTCAAAAACAAAGTCCAGCTCCTCAATCATGAAGTACAATAGCTTCAGTGTTGTACAATGATGGACAACTTCGGGAAAAAAAAAAGAAGGTAGAGCTGCATGACAGAGCAATTTCGCCACACGTCCTACCTGTTCGGTGAGCAACGGTCAAGTCCGCCGGCACGAAGTTGGCTGTCCTCCGAAGGTCCGCCAGTTCCCCGTAGAGCTTGGCCCTCAGAGCCACTGACTCCGGCCATGTGTCCTGCCTGGCAGTAGCATGGTGGTGACAGTCCTGTAGTATGTGCTCGGTGTCCATTTTGGCCTCTTCGCAGACTCGCCAATCTTGTACTTTTTGTGCATGTGTGCATTCAGTGCTCTTTTTATAATGCAACGTAATGTGGTCTACACAGGCTGGGCCTAGTATTCTTGTCGCCACTTCACTGATGACGAATAGTAAGCTTATTGCTGACACAACACCGAATGCAGCATCCCCCTTCAGCCCACCACACTGGGTGTGTGTGTGTGTGTGTGTGTGTGTGTGTGTACAACACCGGATGTGGTACATCCTGCATCCTCTGTGTTTGTGTGTGTGTGTGTGTGTGTGTGTGTGTGTGTGTGTGTGTGTGTGTGTGTGTGTGTGTTAGAGAGAGAGAGAGAGAGAGAGAGAGAGTGTGTGTGTGTTAATGAGAGAGAGAGAGAGAGAGAGAGAGAGAGAGAGAGAGAGAGAGAGAGAAATGATCTTAACATGTATGGGAGCTTATAAAGCCCACTCTCCCGCTGGAGAGACAATGACATTGTTCACGAAACACGTGTCAGGGAAGGATAAACACAATGACTACATGCAACACATATCCGACA
>CM065714.1:33919398-33924398 GCA_033310375.1 Conus canariensis
TTTTACTTGTTCATCGTATGGTGGGTTGTACCATATGATCTTTCTTTTCCTATTTTTCTTATTTCTGTTCGTGTTATTGTCTGGACTGTATTGTAGTTTGTAATTGTAACCACTTTTTTGTAATGCTTCTTGATATTCTGTTGCTGCATCATTGAATGCGTTTTCATTGCATGACAGGTTGGATAGTCTCTTGTTTATACCATTGGGTATTGTTTTTAGTATAGATGGTGGGTGGTTGCTTTTGGTGTTTACGTAGATTGGTATGTCATTGGGTTTTTTGTATGGTTTGTACACATGGTCATTGAGGCCTAATGTTATGTCTAGGTAATTCACTACTTTTTTGTTTGCTTCTATTGTAATTTTTAAGTTGTGGTTTTTAAAGATTTTACATAATTCTTTTTTCTTGTTTTCAATGGTTCTTGGATTATTGTTTAATAGATACACAAAAATAACAGAGTCAGAAATGGAGATTATTTTCCACACCAAGAAAACCTTACTCCATAGCAGAAATGAAACTTGGATTAAAAAAAAAACGAGCAAAAACTCCACATTTGATGTAACCATGGGATCGTATGATGGTGCCGAAACATGTGAACTAGTCGGACTATTCATGCTATCCAACATCCAAAAACAACTTGGAAAACAGGTCGGTTTATACAGAGATGACGGCCTCGCTGCATTAAACAATAATCCAAGAACCATTGAAAACAAGAAAAAAGAATTATGTAAAATCTTTAAAAACCACAACTTAAAAATTACAATAGAAGCAAACAAAAAAGTAGTGAATTACCTAGACATAACATTAGACCTCAATGACCATGTGTACAAACCATACAAAAAACCCAATGACATACCAATCTACGTAAACACCAAAAGCAACCACCCACCATCTATACTAAAAACAATACCCAATGGTATAAACAAGAGACTATCCAACCTGTCATGCAATGAAAACGCATTCAATGATGCAGCAACAGAATATCAAGAAGCATTACAAAAAAGTGGTTACAATTACAAACTACAATACAGTCCAGACAATAACACGAACAGAAATAAGAAAAATAGGAAAAGAAAGATCATATGGTACAACCCACCATGCGATGGACAAGTAAAAACAAATGTAGGAAAAGAATTCTTTAAAATCTTGGCAACATCATTTCCAAAAGAACACAAACTGTCGAAAATATTCAACAAAAAACAGCATTAGACTATCATACTCATGTAGGCCTAACCTCAAAAACATAATTGATTCATCTAACAAAAAGAAAAGCAACACAAAAGAGAAGGGTGCTGAAAGGACATCTTGCAACTGCACTAAAAAAGAACAGTGCCCCCTAAGCAACAAATGTCTTCACAGCAACATTGTGTACCAAGCTACGGTAACATCAGAAAATGAAAAAGAAACATATATAGGGATTACTGAAAACACTTTCAAAACCAGATACGCAAACCACAAACAGTCATTCAAAAATGAAAAATACAAAAATCAAACAGAGCTGAGTAAATACATTTGGAGACTCAAAGATAAAAAAATAGATTACAACATATCATGGAAAATCATAAAAAGAGCAACACCATACAACAATATTTCAAAAAGATGCAATCTATGCTCAACAGAAAAATGGTTGATATTATGTAAACCACACTTAGCAACTCTGAACACAAAAGTAGAAATTGTAAACAATTGCAGGCACAAGTGGAAATCTTTGCTAGCACATTCCATCTGAACAGGCCCCAATAAGAACCACAGGCCGCACGTGCAGCAAATGAGATCCGCCTGCACACACAGAGTTGAAATCAAGTCCCGCACGCCATAAAAGATAGTTGGCGTGCCCCAGAAAAAGATATTCTGATGATAGCAAGGCTTGAAACAAGCTTGTAGATTTTTATACTTCATTAAAAAAAATTTTTTTTAACAGAATATATATATATATATATGTATATATATATATATATCTATATATGTATATTATATATATATATATATATATATATATATATATATATGCATGTATGTGTGTGTGTCGGGAGGGGGGGGGGGGGGGGGGCTGGGTGTGTGTGGCTGGGTGTGCGGAGTGAGGAGAGGTGCATGGGTGTGGAGGAGGTGGTGGCGGAGGTGAACGCTGGTTCGTGCGTGCGTGTGTGTGTGTGCATGCACTAAGAACTAAGATACATGTACACACACGCGCGCGCGTGCACACACACACACACACACACACACACACACACACACACACACACACACACACATACACACACACACACACACACACACACACACACACACACACACACAGAGAGAGAGAGAGAGAGAGAGAGAGAGAGAGAGAGATGACAATTTTGCTGCAGGCAAGTCAGCTAAAAGAAATTTATTTTCTCTTTTTCGGACTCCCATTTCATTTTTTCCCCAATTTTAATAGGATTTTATGATCTTGCCTCCCTTTTTATCTTGTGCGTGTCCATGGGAACGCTCGACAAGTGTGTGCTTAGACTCCATTGGTCGTGTGACACTTTGAGTTATGCTCACGATTTTCATAACGTATGAAAAGTAACAAAGTAAGCAGGTATGCTACATCCTGTCGGAGAGATGTATACTTGCCCAAATCAATGTCGTTTTTTTAACAGTATCATTTAGCAAGCACAATTCCGAGCCTTTACACAGATTTAGCTATTATTTTCCGAAGTCAAAAGAGGCTCTGTCTAGTGAGGTTCATCATCATCATCATCATTGTCACAGGACTTGACCACATCAAAATCCTCACTGTCGTCACGTGCATAATTATTCGCCTCCCCCACCCACCCCATCCCACCGCTCCCCTTCATCCCTATCCATCTCCAAGAAAGGATAGTTGCCATACTTTGACCTTCGCCGTTCTTCGTGAGTGCGAAATCACCCTTACTTTTATTTCAATAATTCTAACTTCGTTAAGTTTAAAACCACTTGCTTCGACTTGAATGAATTTGTGAATAAGTGATTTGCTCATTTACAGTCCGAAATTCGGGGAAATTGATGATAAATAGAGAAATAAACAAACAACAAAGTCGCCCAATAACATTTGCTTTCTGAAGTAGCCTAAATACAAACTCTGTCCTTTCACGTTCGGGCTGCAATACCATAATCACTGTCGAGTTACGGGTCCACACGAGCATCTTCACCGTCGTCACTTGCATATTCGTTTCCTGTAGGTGCTCGAAAGTCCCACATGACCCAGAATGGGTCGTTATCCTAAAATTCACGGAAGTCCTGTTATGCATTGCTGAAAGGTAGTAGCACCTTTCGTACTGTCTGTGTCTTGATAGTTGTTAATGAGTTGGGAGGCAGAATAAAATATAATCAAAAGAACCGGGGATTCGGACGCATGAAGCTCATGTGACATTTTCATAATGATGCTGTCATGTTGGCACATGTTTGCTCCACGTATTTTGAGAGGAAGACCACTTGGTACACGTTACTCCCTTAGACAAAACGAATCTTGGGCATATATTAAAGGCGCGCGCGCGTTCACACACACACACACACACACACACACACACACACACAACACACACACACACACACACACACACACACAGAATTTATTGCTGAACAGAGAATTTATTATCAGGAAAAATATATACGAGGTAGAAAGATTGTCACAGAGAGAGAGATAAATAAATAAATGAATATTATATATATATATATATATATAGAGAGAGAGAGAGAGAGAGAGAGAGAGAGAGAGAGAGAGAGAGGGGGGGGGGTAACGTTTTTTTTCCTGTCCCATCTTCTGTGCCACCTCAGTGGCAGTGCACCCACGCCGCTCATTCCGACATCCCGTCCACAGCCACAGCCCGGTCAGTCCCGCTCAGCCCTGCACCGGCAATCCAGAGGGAGCAGTCAAAATCAAGTCGTCAAGAGGCAACCCACCGGAGGAGACACTGCACTGCTGCTGTGTCAATTCGTTGGTGGGTGTTCAGCGGCGCCTGTTCTGATCCAACATACGCAGGACACCACCTGATAAGCCCCCGACTGACGACAATAATTGCTTAGTTGCGGAGCCGGCGTGAGTGAGCTCTCCCTCCGGAGGGCGCCACCACGTCCGTCCAACGACAGCCCCCATGGACTCGCCGATACCGGTGACCCCGACGGAACCAAACCAAGACCACAGACGTGGGAAGGACATCGAAACTGAGGTCACTATGAGAGCAGGGAATGAGGGGGCCATAGAATTTGAATCTTTTTTTTTTTAATGCTGATCGATGAGAATGAGGATGATGAAGATGATGCTACGGATTTCCATTCCGGTCTGAGACTGCATGGCAGAGCTGTTCTTTTCCTTTCATGATATATCTCGGCGTCAACCAGGCCCGAGAGATACAGACACCTGCAGTGTTGGTCAGGAAATTTGAGCAACACTATCAGAAACGCATCCATTAAGTGGATAAAACTCAACTGTATGGTCCCAGTCTTCCCAACTGAGCCCATAGCAAACTCAACTCTGGGTAGGAGCCGGTCGGGGAAGAAAAATCCCTCATGATGGGAATCGAATCCACGACCTCTCAGTCGGGAGTCCGCGACGCTAACCACTTCGCCACAGCGGCTGGTGAGAGGGAGAAAACTTTGTTCGTGTGATTTGGGAAATTGCGACAAAAAGAGAGGTGGAGAAGAAGAAGAAGAAAGGAATTGGAGAGCCGGAGGATGCGAGAGAGGTTGCCAGGGAAGGTGTGTCTAAAAAAGGGAGGGAGAGCTTCGTGGACAGGAGCTTGTGGGGAAGGGGAGGGAAGGGAAGGTAGAGGGGGAGGTTATGGGTGATAGAGAGGGAGCGGTTGAGAGGTACAGGGAAATGCCCGGGAGAGGCCCATTAGGGTTGTGAGAAGTGACAGATAGACGGGGAAATACCGGTTATGCCCCTTTTATGTGCACAGTGACAGAAGAAATCTATCAACAAGGTAATTAATTACACACGCACGCGCGCGCGCGCGCACACACACACACACACACACACGCACACGCACACACA
>CM065714.1:33929398-33936898 GCA_033310375.1 Conus canariensis
CCTTAAAGTGGAGCAGCCTCCTCCACATGTTTCTGATCGAGTGGGCCTTCCGCCATTTCTACGGCTGATCTCGCTATTCAACTTGTGAGGTGGTTGTTTCATTATTCATTTTCCATCCTGCTCATTGAAACGTATATTGTATATCTCTACGGTCATAAACTTAAATTCCTGTCATAAAGAGAACTATGTAACAGATGAAATTTCGATCTTGGAGCAGACTGCAGTGATTGATTTAGTTGGAGCACTGTGATACACATGATAAATGTGACTGTTCTTGACGTGACACAAATGACAAAAACAGTAACATGGGGATATTCACACAGTAACGAACCTATCGCATGTATGAAATCTTCATTCCTTCCTTTCTCATTTCCTTCTGTTTTCATTAGCCGCAGGGCAGAGCTGGTAGCAAAGTCGTCCTTAGCCTGTGTTGGTCCCACAGTCGGCAGTACAGCCATTTCTAAAGATCTTATTGGGCTGTGTTTTCGCAGCTTTGACACTACAAAGTGTCTAAAGAACACATTTCTATACACCATAATAAACCTATTAATAATATTTGTTGTGTACATGTAAGATAACTGGTATCTACGTAATATTATTACAAAGATTCGGGCTGCGTTGAGTGCATGTTGCACACAGGACCTCGGTTCATCGTCTCATTAAACTACTCGTTATTTTGATTTGACTTTTTAAAAAGTTCACTTTCTACTTATATATATCGTATCAATAGTAAAATGCAAAGAAGTACACGTATGTAAAACTTCTCAAAGTATTGTGTTTCAAAGGCTTTATAGCTGCTATAGATATGAAACAGCTCTGCTGAGAGACAAAGCATCCAGTTTAAGAATAAGATTTCATTCGTGAAAATAATTCAATTAAAACTGTGGATATATGAAATTATCAACATTATCTGGGTAGCTTTCCTTTTGTTTTTGCTTTTGTGAATATCAATGAAACTTTTGTAAATGGCAAAACTACCAAATATTTAAATAGATATAAATGATTCTATCTCTCTATCTTTGGATTTTATAGCAGTACCTTAATCACATTGTTTGCAAGAGCAGGGTTGACCTCAGCTGGTAAGAAGTAGCTTTCGTTGACAGCTCAACAAACGCAGCCATAGAAGAAAGGGAAGTGAAGTTTCAAACGATCTAGGACTAGGAGCCAATTACTATCAAATACTTTAAATCTGAACATGAAGTGCGAATATTTCTGTGCTAGACTTATGGGGTACCCTCTAGAAAATAATGAATATTCATTATGCATGATACTTCATAATGGTGGTGAGGAACTGGCCAATTTTTTTTCTCTTAATTTTACTGCTGACCACAGTTATCATTATTAACACCCCTATGAATATAGTAAAAAGCCAACAAGACATGAATCTGAAAGGAGTTATGGCAGCATTATTGGTCACAATGTATACCCCATAATGATGCTCTTCATTTCTTCCGAAAAAATACCTCACAACAGCAGGTAACCGTGCGCGCGCGCGCGCGCGCGCGCGCATGCGTGCGTGTGTGTGTGTGTGTGTGTGTGTGTGTGTGTGTGTGTGTGTGTGTGTGTGTGTGTGTGTGTGTGTGTGTGCGTGCGTGCGTGTGTGCGTGCGTGTGCGTGCGTGCGTGCGTGCGTGCGTGCGTGTGTGCGTGTGTGTGTGTGTGTATGTTCTGAAAATTTGTAGGTATGTTCTTTATGAGTCACGGATGATGCCCATTTTACCGTTATATCCGTTGCTAACGGCTATAACGGCCCATAACGGTTTTTCTCTTTATGGAACATCTCAGAAAGTACTTGGCCGATCTTTCTGAAAATTTGTAGGAATGTTCATCATGGGTCACGGATGATGCCTGATGTTTTGTTTTACCGTTATATTGGTTACTAACGGCTATAACGGCCCATAACGGTTTTTCTTCTTTATGGAATATCTCAGAAAGTACTTGGCCGATCTTTCTGAAAATTTGTAGGTATGTTCATCATGGGTCATGGATGATGCCCGATGTTTTATTTTACCGTTATAGTTATTGGTTACTAACGGCTATAACGGCCCATAACGGTTTTTCTTCTTTATGGAATATCTCAGAAAATACTTGGCCGATCTTTCTGAAAATTTGTAGGTATGTTCATTATGGGTCACGGCTGATGGCCAATGTTTACCAGAATAGCCGTTACTAACGGCTATAACGGCCCCAAACGGTTTTTCCTCTTTATGGAAAATCTCACGCGTGTTCAAGATAAACTGGGAGTACTTTTATATACTTTGCATCTTGTTTTTGTTTATTTGTTTGTTTTTTTCACCTTTCTTTTCCTAGGACGACAATGCAGTGGAGGAAAGGATAGCGGAGCGGCTTATTTGCAAGTCTCGCTCTTTGTCTCTCTCCTGACGTCTCTCCTACTACTCCACCACCACCATCACCCCTCTCCACCCGCCTCTCCCTGTGTCTCGTTTCTCTTCCACCACCCTCCTCGTCCTTGTCTGTCTGTCTGCCTACCTGTCTGTCTGTCCTCTGTCTGTCTGTTTGTCTGTCTCTCTTTCTCTGTCTTCTGTATAATTTGCTTGTCTCGTTACCGTGGGAAAATACAATTTTGTTCGTTCGTTCATTCGCTCTCTCTCTCTCTCCTCTGTCTCTGTCTCTCTCTCTGTCTCTGTCTCTGTTTCTCTCCCCCTCTATATTTCACTTTCCCTGTCTTTCCCCCTTCCCCTTTCCTCTCTTTCCTCCTGCCTTCTGTTCCCTGTTTCTCTCTCTGTACCTCTCTCTTGCTTCTCTGTCTCTTCCCCATTCTTTTTTTCTGTCAGTCTGTCTGTCCTCCCCTCCCCCTCCCTCTCTCCACTTCCCTCCACCATTGCTCCCTGACACCTCTCGCCTCTCGCTGTATGTCCCCTACCTCTCTTTCCTCCCCTTTCCTCCCTCAGTCCGCCCATGATTGTCTCCCTTGCCTCTCCTTCGCACTGGCCTTCCCCCCCCCCCCCCCCCCTCCCCCCCGTCTCTCATTTCTATCTGAATGACAGCGTTACCTGAGAATTGTGAACTGCACAAGTGTGTTGGGAGTTTCATTTCTCTCCTTGTGGATAGGCCACGAAGCAGTTTGGCCGTAGCAGAGAACAAGACGCGAACTCTGGGTTCAATCTGACTTTTTTGGTGTTATTTTTTTCCTTGTGGCAGGTGTTCGGAGGTCGGTGGCAGCAGCACGAGGATGATCTGGAAAAGCCGTTCGTGGGGCCGGCAGTTGGCGGTACTGGGGGTGTTCTCCTGCCTCCTCGTCCTCCTCCTGCACCTCTTCGTCGCCGCCGTCCTCGTCCCGCCCATGCCAGCCTCCTCCGCCACGCTGTGCTCCTCGCCGCTGCTGACGCCGCAGGTTGACCGCGATGACTTGACCCTGTACTTCACGCCCAGGTCTCACCCGGTCACCACCATAGTGTCCCGCTTCTTGCTGGAGCCGCCGTCGCGGACATGTTCCTCGGGGCTTGATCTGCTGATCCTGGTCCCGTCTCCCCCCGAGGCCGTGGAGAAGAGGCGGGCCGTCCGGAAGACGTGGGGCTCCGTGGCCAGCAAGACGTGGCCAGGGTCCAGAGCGGACAGGAAGGTCGCTGTGGTGTTTCTGCTGGGGAGGAATGGACGCGGGGAAGGCGTCAATCTCTCAGCGCTGAGACAAGAAGCCATTACGCACGGTGATCTCCTGGTTGGGGATTTTATGGACTCTTACCGGAACCTGACGCGAAAGATCCTGGCAGGGCTGAACTGGGTCTCGCAGCACTGTTCAGGGCGCGTGTCGTATGTGCTGAAAGCGGACCTGGACACGTTTGTCAACGTGGATCTCCTCTTGGATATCCTGACGCAGCTTCAAAGAAACCAGTCCATGACCCACATCATGCTTGGTGAGCTGCTGTGTACTGAGCCGACCAATAGGGACCCAGAGTCTCGAGTCTTCGTGGAGTCTTCAGAGTACCCGTTTGCGGTCTACCCGCCTTACGTTCGGGGAGGGAGCTACGTGCTGAGCGGGGATCTGGTGGCCCCTGTGGTCAACACGTCCCGCCACCTGCCTCTCCTGCCCGTAGAGGACGCCTTCATCAACGGTGTGGTGGCGCGTGCGCTGCACGTGCGGCACATCAACCTGCCGGGCGTGATGAAGAGCCAGGCCTGCGCCCTGTCCCCGTGTCTGTTTTTGGGCACGGAGCAGGTGAGTGCCACCAACGTGGACCCCCAACTGATGGAGGCCATCTGGTGGCAGCTGGAGCAGGGGGCTCACCTGTGTCACCACGAGGCTTCCTGGTGGACCAGAGCCTGCATCTGGATCGGCAGATACCTGGGCTGAGGCAAGAAAGGGGAACACTTGTGCTTCTCTGTCATCGTTCATTCCAGTTTAAAAAAAAAAAAAAAAAAAAGAAAACTGATTGGAAAAAAAGTAACCTCTTTAGCAGTCATATAAAATTTCCTCCCTACAATTTTTTGTTCTAAGAACATTTCTTTGTCATTCTTTCTTTTTTCTTTTCTTTTTTCTTTTTTGAAAAATGAGGGAAGAAAAATTTCAGCGTTAGTTTGAGATCAAGAATATAGAAAATCCTGTCTCTATGTTTGCTTCTGACATCACACACACACACACACACACACACACACACACACACACACACACACACATGCACGCATGCACGCATGCACGCACGCACGCACCCCCCCCCCCCCCCCCCCCCACACACACACACACAAAATGACGATTGTTAAAGAGAAATTGGTATCTGAATTAGTGGAAGAAAGGAGATAGCAGTGCTTGTGATGCCTTGACTGGTTTCGCTTTCCACATTCGCACCGCAAGTGACTACTTATTAAATTGAGGGCGAGGAGGATTAACATGTCTTGGATATTCATTAAAAGTAAATGAATAGTCAGATATGTTGGTCGTTGAGTTTTTCTCCAAGCCATCTAGATATGACATGAAAAAATCAAAGTAGTTTGATATTGATGTACAGTTAAGAAAATCAAAATATGTTGAAAATAGTGATCTGCAGTTAAAATTCATGGTCTATTTTGTTGGCTTATCTCGCTGTTCAGTTGGGATTAATTTGATGTCAAATTTGTTATGAGATTAATTTAATGTCAGATTTGTCATCTCTGTCTCTCTGTCTACCTGTCTTTCTGTCTGTCTGTCTATCCGTATGTTTGTTTATGTATGTATGTATGTATGTATGTATGTATCTATCTGTCTGCTTGTCTGTCCGTATGTCTGTCTATCTGTCTAGATATCGTTAAAAATATAGGTATATAGAATTATATACCTCTCTCTCTATGTATATCTCTATATATATATCTCTCTCTCTATCTCTCTCTCTCTCTCTATCTCTCTCTCTCTCTCTCTCTCTCTCTCTTTATATATATATATATACACGCATCCATACATGCATATATATATATGTATGTGTATATATACATGCTGAACAAATACACAGAGAGAGAGAGAGAGAGAGAGAGAGAGAGAGAGAGAGAGAGAGAGAGAGAGAGAGATCTTCACACAGGGACAACTTAAATACAAATCAAACTTATGCTGCAAAGGGTTCTTCAGGAAAGTTTTTTTTTTTCAATTATTGAATTTGTGCCTGTAGGAAAACGTCACCAACGTTGGCTATTTAAACCTGTCCTTTATCGTCATGCATGTGTTGTTTTTTTTCGTTTTGTCGTGGCTCGGTGCGGTGTCTACCAGAGATTTTTCACTGTGAAATTTCTCTCTTTATCTGCACAGATCACAAAACCACAAAGTGTTCCATGGAATATTCGACCCAATCAGAGTCACCATCTAACTGCTCCGCAACCAAAGAAGTTCTAACAGAAAGACCGCGCGCGCGCGCGTGTGTGTGTGTGTGTGTGCGTGCGCGCGCGTGCGTGGGTGCGTGCGTGCGCGCGTGTGTGTGAGCGCGTGCGTGCGTGCGTGCGTGCGTGCGTGAGCGCGCGTGTGTGTGTGTGTGTGCGTGTGCGTGCGCACGCATGCACGAGCTGGCACGGATGTGCTTGTAAGATCAGCGTTTTTGTGATGCCCAACACCACTGCTTAATTTTATTTATCAACTGAGTTATCCTGCAAGATTGTGATTGAAATGTCTGTGGTTATTTGTGTCGTCGTCTTCCATTTATTGGCTTGAACTGTCTCTTGCTTTGTCTCCATCCGTGCGCGTGCATGTTTAATATGCACATGTGTGTGTGTGTGTGTGTGTGTGTGAGAGAGAGGCTTTGTGTTGACTATGTCATCTGTCATGGCCCATCACTGGCACGACTTCCACACCAACCATCCCGGCTGTCCCTTGCACAGCCACACCCAGCTCTGTGTGTCCTGTCGCAGGCTCATCAACTCAGTCCACAGGGAGCATTTTTTTTTCTCCCCCCCCCCCTCCCCGCGTATGCAGGCTGATACTCCTGCGGATACTCCCTGTATAGACAGGCAAGGTTTAATCCCATCTACCCAACAAAGGCAGTGGAGTTTTGTGTGTATGACCGTTTTTTTTATCCCGCCATTAAGGCAGCCATACTCCAACTTCAGGGAAGGTGCATGCTGTGTGTAACGTGTCATCCATAGAGACAGTCAAACTGGCCTTCTCTTCCGAAAGTTGGTGATGGGATTTTACGAGTGTGCAAGATGTTATGTGTGTGTTCACACACAGAACCTCGGTTTATAGTCCCATTCGAAGGACTGTATGGGAAATGGAGTCAGAACCAATGTTAACTCCGAGGCAAAAATCCCTTTGTGCTGAAACGGTCCGGTGGAGATTCGAACCCGCAACCCCAGGATCACCAAGATTACGAGTTCGGCGCTCTACCACTGAGCTGTTCCGGCCCCCGGGGAGCAATCAATATCCAGGTCGTCATGTGGCAACCTGCCAGAGGAGACACTGCATTGCTGCCGGGTCATGTCAGTGGCGTTCAGCTGTGCCCGGGTCATGTCAGTGGCGTTCACCTGTGCCCGGGTCATGTCAGTGGCGTTCAGCTGTGCCTGGGTCATGTCAGTGGCGTTCAGCTGTGCCCGGGTCATGTCAGTGGCATTCAGCTGTGCCCGTTTTGATTGACTATACACGGGACAGCACCTACTTAGCCCCGCCCCTCCACCTCCACTACCTCTTTCTATTGACGACAGTAACCACTTAGTCTAGTAGTCAGCATGAATGTACGTGTGTGGGCGCCTTACGCTCGCAGCTGACCGTAAGCTAACAGCAATGCACACTCCCTTGCAGATGTAACCTACTCATTCTTTCCCACAGCCGCGCGCATGACACGTGTTGTCTGTCCATCGCACCAGTTCCAGCCAGAGAAGTGGGAGGGACCCCCCATTTCTCTGGTTCCAGCTTGCGCGCCCTTCAGCAAAATTCCCATGTACTGAAAATGCTTTTTTATTAGCATGCGCTCTCTCTCTCTCTCTCTCTTCTCTCTCTCTCTCTCTCTCTCTCTCTCTCTCTCTCTCTCTCTCTCTCTCATAGTGACCAGGCTAACCCAGTTCTCACTGAACGCGCGTAAAGCAGGCGATA
>CM065714.1:33941898-33956898 GCA_033310375.1 Conus canariensis
GTGTGTGTGTGTGTGTGTGTGTGTGTGTGTGTGTGTGTGTGTGTGTTGCGCGCGCGCGTGTGTTTGTGCGTGCGTGTGTGCGTGTGTGTGTGTGTGTGTGTGTGTGTGTGTGTGTGTGTGTGTGTGTGTGTGTGTGTGTGTGTGTTGTGTGTGTGTGTGTGTGTGTGTGTGTGTGTGTGTGTGTGTGTGTGTGTGTGTGTGTGTGTGTGTGTTTGTGCCCGCGCGCAGAGAAAACCAAGAGACAGACAGACAGACAGACAGCAATCCCCTTTCCATGACACAGCTCCCTGCAATCTCGCCTCTACCACCAGCGCCATCCCCGTCACCACCCCCCTCCCCCACTCCCCTTCGCCTTCCGTCCCCACCGCTTTTTAACTTCATCCCTGCTCCACCACGGTGGTTGAAAGTTGACACCAGATAACCAACATTAAAGGATAAGAAGCGAACCAAAGCAAACGTAAACGAAAGAGACAGGACGACCAGCCAGTGCCATTGCCACCCTCAGACAACTGTGACCCTGTCCATCATCTTAACCCAGCCCCTCTCTCTGCCCTTCCCCTGACTTTTTTCAAATCACCCCCACTCCAAGCCTCTCATGTATTAGAATGTTGTGTTATTTTGTTCGTCCGTCGAGTCGATGAGAACCACTTAAGTCATCTTGGAGTTGAGGGGAGGTGAGATGATTTGTGAATACGCAGGTGGCTGATCAAGCCGATGCGTGCACGGAATGTGCGGTGACAGCTTGGAAGGGAATGTGGGAGGCCTTTGATAGCCAGCGCGGGCTATTCCTTGCCTGTCTCTTTTGTTGCGCTGCAGCTGTCCTCCTTTCTTCACATGAGTTGGCACCTTTGTGGATAGAGTAGCGCCATCTAGCTCAAAACATTTCAGTTTGCTCCCATGTGTCAGGGTTGCCGTTAAATGCTTACAGAGATGTCTTCTATGAGAGTATACTAGCGTCTAAAGGCGAGGACAGTTGTTTTCTTCAAGAAAACATGTATGATTCTGGAGAAAAACAACGAAAAATGGGGGAAAGGTTATTATCCTGAGGGTCACGACTACTTTCCTGGGTATCACAACTATTTTCCCTGGTTTGCCTGAGGATAGTAACTGTTACTCTTGTTTTCCTGTGGAAAACGGGTATTATTGTGAGGAAAATGTTGTTGACTGCGAAAACAGCTATGATCGATGTTTACCTTGTCAAACGCGTGCGCACTGGTATCAATGGTATATAGCAAAAAGAGGGGAAAACAGTTATTATCTTTAGGATCACAAGTATTTTCGTAGGAATCACAAAACTTACCCTATTTTCTTTTTCTGTTCTTTTTTTTTTTCTCTCCAAAGGATAACTGTTATCCCCGCAAAAATAGAGAGAAAAAAAGGTCAGAAAATAACCGGTCAGAAAATAACCGTATTCACTGAGAAAAAGGTAAATACTCTTGTGATTCTGAGGGAAAGCGGAGAAAACACTTATTATCTTTTGAAAAAAACAGCAGTGATCTCAGGAATAACTTCCTGAAGAACAGCAGTTGTTCTAATAGCTATTGTTGGCTTATGAAGCTAGCATGTTGCCATACTTACCTCCACCACAGCTTTGTCACACAACCTTGTAGCTGACCTCTTCGGAGTAATTGTCTGTGCAGAGTTCAGACATTTGGATCTTCCAAGTGAAACCAAAGTTCCGGTAATGAAGGCCTGCGTGAAATGAATGGGGAGAAAACAACAACAAACAATGGTTAAGTTAATGTCATTACTGCATTTTGCTCTTGTTTTTCTTTCGGATACGGCGTGTTTTCAATGATCTGACTCGTTTTGTGATGTGCCTGTTTCCCTGCGCGAATTGGACAGCCTTTGAAAGGCTTTGTGTGGTCGGCTGGGCTATAATACTTACAACTTATATGTCCACACACGTTTAATCTCGTTCCATCTTTTTCAGAAGAGCAGACTATCGTGTGCCCATGAATCATCCGATGAATCACAAATATGCACATGCACGCAGACGTACGCAGGCGCACAGTTTCGCAGGCTCGCTCGTACGCACTCACGCACGCGCGCGCACACGCGCGCATGCATGCACGCACGCACGTACGCACGCACGCACGCACGCACGCACGCACGCACGCACGCACGCACACACACAGAGGTGTGAACAGAAACATGAAAAAAAATGACTTTGAAGTATGGCAACATGCTCTCCGTGAAGACAGCAGTCCGAATTTCAAACAGAGACATCTTTTGTAACGACAATGTCATCCAGTACAATGGAAAGCAATACAAGTCAATGCAATGCAACGCTTCACAGTACACTGCAACACTGCTATACCATATGCAACACAATGCAATGAAGTACAAAGATCTTACTTCTCCTCCTCTCCTCCTCCTCCTCCTCCTCTTCTGCTCCTCGTCCTCCTCCTCCTCTTCTCCTTCTTCTTCTTTTCTTCTTCTTCTTCTTCTGCTTCTTCTTCTTCTGCTCCTTCTTCTTCTTCTACTTCTACTTCTTCTTCTTCTTCTTCTTCTTCTTCTTCTTCTTCTTCTTCTTCTTTCTTCTTCTTCTTCATCTTCTTCTTCTTCTTCTCTTTAACTCCGTGGGGAGCTGTTGGAGCAACACACTGAAGAACAGTTCACGATGTTCCTCCAGTTCTGTTGGTTGTATGCCAAGGCCTGAGTCTGTGCAAATGCTTGTTTTTTTTGTCTGTTCATTCTGCAATGTTGTCAGTTCATCGAGTTTTCTCTGTCTTCCCGTCCGCTTCCCTTCTTTAACAGTTCCCTGGAGGTTTGCTGTAGCAAAGCCATACCAACATAGAATTCTTAATTGATAACAGATCTTCATATTGTCCAGTATGCTGCTTGGTGGCATTATTCATTGGTGATATGTCATTATATCAGACAACCAGTGTTAGGTAGGCACTCAAAGGTCTGACCAGCGCACTGGGCTAATGCGTAGGTCAGACATCTTCTAAGTCATAGCCACGAGACCCTCTTCTTCAATTCTCTCATCTTAGTTGTCAATTCAGTTATCCATCAGCTTAAAATCATGCGTAGTGTGGTCTTAAAAATTAGCGGTTGTGGTGTAGCGTATATGGACTAATCCGCACGCAGTGACGCCTCATTGATGAAACTGAAACTGAAACATCATATCAGATGTTTAGTGTTATGTGCGAATACCCCATTTCTGTAGTTTGGATTCTTCTGTCCAAATTTGCTGTGAGGATCCGGTCCATGTCTGGCGTGAGTACAAGAGGATGGGATATATCAACAACAACAACAACAACAACAACAACAACGACAACAATGAATACTTATATAGCGCCTATTCTCGGCTAGAGACTAGGCTCTAAGCGCTTTACAATCAACACTCGTTTACACAACGGGCTGCCTACCTGGGTAGTGCCGACTGAAGAGCTACCAGCTGGCGCTTCATTCAGTCGTTTCCCGTGTCATCCAGTCAATATTGTTCAATATCGTTCACTCAATTTCCTTACTTCCTTCATTCTTTCCATTTCTCACGCAGGGTGCATGCTATGTGTAACGTGTCATCCATACCAAACTGGCCTACTCTTCCGAAAGTTGGTGATGGGATTTTACGTGTGTGCAATATGTTATGCGTGCGTTCACACACGAACCTCGGTTTATAGTCTCATCCGAAGGACTGTATGGGGAACATCATTGCACGCAGGAGCCTCAGCTTGCATGTCAGGCAGATATGATTGTCCTTCCGTCCAGGGTTTTGTTTAGCTGGTGCTGATGACGTCTTTGTTGCCATCTGGAGGAGGTCTGGTTTTGATCCCTCACTGCTCCTGATGGATCCCAGGTGAGTGATCTGTTGAACATAGTCTGGCACCTGTCCCTGATGGATCCCAGGTGAGTGATCTGTTGAACGTAGTCTGGCACCTGTCCCTGATGGATCCCAGGTGAGTGATCTGTTGAACGTAGTCTGGTACCTGTCCATGGACACTGCACACAGTATTGATGGTGGTTTCCAATACAGTATAGTACAGTACAAAATGTAATGCAGCATAATGCAGTGTAAAGTAAAACAATGCAATGGGTCTGCAATGTAATGCAGAACAACACATCAGAACGCAACACAGCACAACACAATACAGTGCAAAAGAATACGATGCTGTACAATGATATACGGTACAATGCCATATAAGTCGATACAATACAATACCGCATTTAGACACACACACACACACACACACACACACACACACACACACACACACACACACACACACACACACTCTCCTCTCTCTCTCTCTCTCTCTCTCTCTCTCTCTCTCTCTCTCTCTGTCTCTCTCTCATAACAGCCATTTGAGCGACGACACCAGCGTTTCACTGAGTTTCACTTTCACTCTCATTAATAACCAACCGATCGCTCAAGACCAATTCAGGGTTGTCTCCACTTTAGACAGAAAATCCCGTCATTAAAAATCAATCAGTCAAACAAGAAAACGAGTGCTCTTGGCCCGCAGGGATTAATTAAGCTAATTAAAAGCTATCCTTGCGCCGCTGCCCCACACAAGCCTGGCCTCTCGGGTCGTCTGGCCCATAAAAGATATAACATGCCCCGCGGCTGACCAGTGTCAATATCGGAAGACAGCCAGTGAAGAGAAACTAAAGACGGACATAATCTAACGATCAAATCTACTGCGTTACCCAGGATGAAAATGACATGGATCCACGGTTTCAGGGAAATATACAGCGGAGGTGACAGGCACCTTTTTCTGACAGTACTGACATGTCCTGTTCGTCAAGATATAGCTCGTTTGTCAGGTTGTGGAACAGTCAGTTTCGTTCGACTCTCTCTCTGTCTCTGTCTCTGTCTGTCTGTCTGTCTGTCTGTCTGTCTGTCTGTCTGTCTCTCTCTCTCTCTCTCTCTTCTCTCTCTCTCTCTCTCTCTCTCTCTCAGTGTGTACGTGTGAGATTCGAGCGTTCTGGTTATATGTCTTTTTTCCTGCTTAAAAAATATCTTCATACAGAATTAACTCTTCATAATTATAGTATTAACATATGCATAAAGTCTCTCTCTCTCTCTCTCTCCTCTCTCTCTCTCTCTCTCTCTCTCTCTCTCTCTCTCTCTCTCTCTCTCCTCACCACCTTTCTGCCCTCAAAACCCTTTTTTTTTTTACTCTCTCTCCCTCACCTCATGAATCACTGTTCGATCTGCTATAAGCTATGACCGTGCTGATGATGCTGCAGTTGATGACTTAACCTTCTCACTCCATTTTATAGGAACACTATGTCCTATGTAGTTGTGTGTGTGTGTGTGTGTGTGTGTGTGTGTGTGTGTGTGTGTGTGTGTGTGTGTGTGTGTGTGTGTGTGTATGGTGTATGAGTGTGTGTGTGTGTGTGTGTGTGTGTGTAGAGAGAGAGAGAGAGAGAGAGAGAGAGAGAGAGAGGGGGGGGGGTTTCTCTTATATTAATATGGTTCCTTACTTTGTTGGTACGTTCAGTTTATATAATGGATAATCATCCTCTCGCATTTCTGTGACGCGTGGGAGTAAAGACTCTCTCTCTCTCTCTCTCTCTCCTCTCTCTCTCTCTCTCTCTCTCTCTCTCTCTCTCTCTCTCTCTCTCTCTCTCTCTCTCTCTTGTTGTCCAAAGGCTGAAGATGGCGACCCATCCCAAAATAGATGGGGAGACAACAGAGACAAGAGGGGAGAAGATGAACACTGACAGAGGGGGATGAGAAGACTGAGGAAAAGGCCATCAGTAGGAGGGGGGGGGGGGGGGGAGGGGGATGGAGAGGTGGGGCGGGGAGAGGGAAGAGGCTCGTGCAGTGTGCGACAGTATTGATCGTCTGGGAAGGGAAGAGCTCTGGGTCATGTTTTGCTTCTTCCCCCATTCCTCTCCATCACCTCGGGTATGAGACAGTTAAGGTGTCAAAAACACAAAAACCTATACATGCACTCCTCTCCATCACCTCGGGTATGAGATAGTTAAGGTGTCAAAAACACAAAAATCTATACGTGCATTCCTCTCCATCAGCTCTGGTTTGAGATAGTTAAGGTGTCAAAAACACAAAAATCTATACGTGCACTCCTCTCTATCACCTCTGGTATAAGACAGTTAAGGTGTCAAAAACACAAAAATCTATACGTGCATTTCTCTCCATCAGCTCTGGTTTGAGATATTTAAGGTGTCAAAAACACAAAACTTCATACGTGCACTCCTCTCCATCACCTCGGGTATGAGATAGTTAAGGCATCAAAAACACAAAACTCTATACGTGCACTCCTCTCCATCACCTCGGGTATGAGATAGTTAAGGTGTCAAAAACACAAAAATCTATACATGCACTCCTCTCTATCACCTCTGGTATAAGACAGTTAAGGTGTCAAAAACACAAAAATCTATACGTGCATTTCTCTCCATCAGCTCTGGTTTGAGATATTTTAAGGTGTCAAAAACACAAAACTTCATACGTGCACTCCTCTCCATCACCTCGGGTATGAGATAGTTAAGGCATCAAAAACACAAAACTCTATACGTGCACTCCTCTCCATCACCTCGGGTATGAGATAGTTAAGGTGTCAAAAACACAAAAACCTATACATGCACTCCTCTCCATCACCTCGGGTATGAGATAGTTAAGGTGTCAAAAACACAAAAATCTATACGTGAATTCCTCTCCATCAGCTCTGGTTTGAGATAGTTAAGGTGTCAAAAACACAAAAATCTATACGTGCACTCCTCTCTATCACCTCTGGTATAAGACAGTTAAGGTGTCAAAAACACAAAAATCTATACGTGCATTTCTCTCCATCAGCTCTGGTTTGAGATATTTAAGGTGTCAAAAACACAAAACTTCATACGTGCACTCCTCTCCATCACCTCGGGTATGAGATAGTTAAGGCATCAAAAACACAAAACTCTATACGTGCACTCCTCTCCATCACCTCGGGTATGAGATAGTTAAGGTGTCAAAAACACAAATACCTATACGTGCATTCCTCTCCATCACCTCGGGTATGAGATAGTTAAGGTGTCAAAAACACAAAAATCTATACATGCACTCCTCTCCATCACCTCGGGTATGAGATAGTTGAGGTGTCAAAAACACAAAAATCTATACGTGCACTCCTCTCCATCACCTCGGGTATGAGATAGTTAAGGTGTCAAAAACACAAAACTTTATACGTGCACTCCTCTCCATCACCTCGGGTATGAGATAGTTAAGATGTCAAAAACACAAAAATCTATACGTGCACTCCTCTCCATCACCTCGGGTATGACATATTTAAGGTGTCAAAAACACAAAAATTTATACGTGTACTTCTCTTCATCAGCTCTGGTATGAGATATTTAAGGTGTCAAAAACACAAAAACCTATACGTGCACTCCTCTCCATCACCTCTGGTAAAAGGTGGCAAAACACACACAAAAAAAACTATACGTACATTCCTCTCCATCAGCTCTGGTATGAGATATTTAAGGTGTCAAAAACATAAAAATGTATATGTGTCTCATTTTCCAAAGGCTTGAATTTTGGATCCCACAAATTGAGTACCATGCGCTGTGTGGATGCAAGCGTTGGCGAGTATTTTTAAAACATGTTTCTTGACTAACGCTTCAGGTATTTCTTGAGTATTGTTATTTAACGTGTGCATGCTATGAAAAAAAAGTGAATCATAGCCTTATGACGGTATGAAGGTCCAGTCAGTTTTAAAGGTGAATCATAGCCTTATGACGGTATGAAGGCCCAGTCAGTTTTTTTAAAAGACAAGTTGGATCAATAATTGTACATTAAATTACAATATTTGGCAGCACTGCGTATATCAGGAATATCTCAGATCAGCCAGTGTAAGGTCCTAGCATGCCAGTCTTTATCCTCCTAAATGAGAATTAAATCTTCTGGAGACGGCATGTGACTGCCTTCGATTCAACTTTAAAAAATAAATGAAAGTACCCCAAACAAAAAAAAACGAATCGACAAACACGGCAGTTCTCTCACACTGCGGAATAAACTCACCGCTCGTGACTAAGCGAACAGCCAGTGACACCCTCCCCCACACACCACCCTTCCCTCGCCCTCAAGCTGGAAGGACAGCAGCCTTGAACAATAGCCGTAGGATGCAGTCCAAGACAACGAAGAGAAACGATCGAACAGACACATTTGTCACCTCGGATATAGCCGGAATCATACTGTCCTCTTTTCTCACTCCAGTCTGCTTCGCCACGGCGACCCTCCTGGCCCCCGGCCACTCCACCCCCATTCAGTCTCACAGACACTATTGATTCTCTGAGATCAGGACAGCCCCCATCTCCCGCCGCTCTCATATCAGCCAGAACAAACACAGCTCTTCAGTTAAGGGAAGCAAAATCCTGCGCACTTTCAGCCGTGAAAATGATGCTCCCCTCTCTACGGGAGCTCTGTAGATTAAAAAAAAAACCTCGTTGATAACAGCAATCATCACGCAGGAGCCTCAGCGTCTGTATGGCGCAAATGGTACGCCATACTCAGACTGGCTACTGCCCATTCTGAGTGCCGCCAGTCGCTGTGATGTCAACCGTTCTTTGATCCTGAACGTATTCCTGGAACCCGTCTTGACTGATGCAATTGAAGATCATGTCAGCACAGTCAGCACTGGAGGAAGAACCGTCACGAACCTCAGACTTTCAAATATTGATGACCATGCAGGCAGTGAACGAAGAAATCGTTAAGCATGTTGAATGACTGGATGAAACCTCAACAAGATGTGACATGGAGATCAGCGCTGAGACTATCACGCTGATGGCCAGTCAAACACCACCATCAATACTGATATACCTGTTAACGGCCAGAAGCTAGAATCTGTTCAACAGTTCGCTTACCTAGGACCACTATTAGTAGTTAAGGATCAAACCAGAAATCCTAAGGGCAGCAAAGACAACCACAGCACTGTGCAGATGTAAGTATGAAAGGATCAGAGCACGTTCATTAAATAAAAGATCAGGCTCCTGCTCGCACTGGAGTACTCCATCTTCCTGTATGCATGCTAGACATGAATCCTCACAGCGGATCCGGACAGAAGAATCCAAGCTATGGAAATGAAATGTCACCGCAAGGCACTTAACTTAAGATACATGATCATAGCACCAATGAACAGTTGCATCAAAACCGTGCAGCAGCACAAAGGACTGTACGAAGAGCTAATGACGTCAGTCAAGAAAAGAAACTCACGCTGGTATGGCCATGTTAGAAGATTCAGTGACCTTGCTAAAACAATTCTCCAGTGAACTGTTGAAGGAGGGTGACGGAAGGGAAAACAACAACAAACAAACAAACAAAAAACAACAAAAGAACAAACAAACAAAAACAGCAAACAAACAAACAAACAAAAAAACCATGATGGATGGACAACACTGCAGAGTGGACTGGGGATCATTCACAGAGACCCGGGCCTTGGCACACAACTGATAGAACTGGAGGAACCTATAGTAAAGTGTTCTTCAATGTCGTACACCAATGAAGAAGAAGAAGAAGAAGAGCAACAACAACAACAACAGCAGCAACAACAACAAAACAACAGCAGCAACAACAACAACAACGACAACAGCAGCTGCAGCAACAACAACAACAACAAGGATAAGAACAAGAACAAGAAGAAGAAACATTCTCTCCCACACGCATGCAGTTGAACGGGTGGCAGTGCCAACAATAGGCATGACTAGTCAATGAAACCTTTTTGTTTAATAGTTTCCCCAGGGGTTACAGAGTAGCCATTTCAATTTTCTTTTTCTCTCTGAGGGCTTGAAGATGATGGTTGATGTCTTGATTCAGGTTAAAGTCTCTGCCTCTGATAGGGCTGTTGTGATTCAGCCAATGGTGAGGCTGGACCTCACAATTACTCCTTATCTCTGATCGTGACGTATCCAAAATAAGGCATGAAAACCACGAAGAGAAAATTGACAGACGTGGAATGAGTAACATCATTACCTGCAACACCACATGCCTCTCCCACTCTGTTCACAAGTCAGTATTTTTGTCAGGAAATAGGTGTTCCCTGGCTCCTCAAATATCTGTGACAGTCATTTTTTTGTGGTGAGAAACTGGAGTTCTACCTGTTCCTCAGGTGTCTGTGCTATCATTCCTTTTGGTGGGAAACTGGAGTTCTACCTGTTACTCTATCCTTCAAGTGTAAAGCTTCACATAAATCTATGTTTAACAACAAAACGCGTAATGCTTGAGTGTACATATACACCTCCACACGGTTCAGTTTTCAGGAACCATCTCAAGATGGATACAGAATGGAAATACTGGAACAGTGCTTTAGGCTTCTTCATTTTGCTAACTGCACGAACAGCAGACGGAAACTATTGCCTCTCCAGTGATGATACTGGTGCTGAAACTGTAAATGCTTCTTGCATCAGGGAAGTTTGCAGAAAATCTCAAGACATGCATGAAACAAATACATTTGTCAACCAGTTACTGGACTTTTGTCACATGTTTGATTGTTTTGTATTAAATGGTTTACGTGACAGAGAAACTGAAGACAGTTACACTTATATTTCATCACCTGGTGCAAGTACTTACTTACTTAGGCCCATAGCTCAAGGGTGAGCATAGGCCATCGACAACACTCCGCCATCGCACTCGGTTCTGGGCTGCCGGCTGAATGCTTGTCCAGTTGGTTCCCTGCCTCTTTATCTCTGCCTCAGTGTCTCGCCTCCAGCTGCTGCGAGGTCGGCCTCTCTTCCTTTTCCCCAGCGGGTTACGTGGTGCAAGTAAAGCAGATTATTTAATTGCGTCTTGTGAACTATTTTACACAATTTATCCACGCAGCCCCAATGACGGTGGAACAGTCCCAACAACACCAAAAGAACAATCCTGGCCTGCCAACACACTGATGAATGCAAAACTTTATTGACCACTGGAGGGCCTTCACCATACAGAAGCCCTTGCCAGTACCTCCACCATTCCTGCCTAAGGGAACGGAGAAGAATCTCTTCCTACACTACCGTTGATCTCATATGATCATCACCCATCAGTGACTGATGATAATAATTTTTACCCTTTTTTTTTTTGTTTGTTTGTTTTTGTGAATGAGTGTATGTGTGTGTGAATATGTGTGTGAAAACTTTCCACAGTTAGTCTCATTATGATCACATGATCTTAACTCACCCATAACATTGTTTACATGTGGTCCCCCACCCCACCCCCCACCCCCACCCCTTTTGTGTGTGTGTGTGTGTGTGTGTGTGTGTGTGTTGTGTGTGTGTGTGTGTGTGTGTGTGTGTGTGTGTGTGCAACACATGATACCCTGTTTTTCATTGATCACTGCTATCTTCTCTCAACAAACATCAGCATATTGATGCCAACACATTATTTCACCTGTTACAATGAACATCATCCCACAGCATTGTTTACTTTTTAAAACAACACTATTTATATGAACCTCCCAACCTCCCACCCCCACCCCCACCCCATAGTGGATGAAGAGATATGAGCTCTCCTTCTCTTGCCCCCTCCTCCTTCCCTCCCCCCCCCACACAAACACATTACCCTCCTCCTTTCTTTTATTTTATTGTTTTTTCCTCGACACCCCCCCCCCCCCCAATCATACCTTATCACCCATTTATCTCCCATCCCCTTCCCTCCCTTATTAACATTACCCACACACCTTTCACAACTACCCACGCATAACTACCACCACCTCTTTCATCACCCAGCGAAATCATTTATTTTATTCACCTAAACTTTCTTCTTCTTCTTTTTTTTTTAAAAGTTTCTTCTGTTCATGTACTTATTTACCCCTTCTATAAATAATTTTTTTTCCAGTTTCCCTCCCCCCCCCCCCTTACCATTATTATCAATCCACCATTACCACAACCGTCACAAAGATATCACACCACCCCACTAAACTAGACACACAACCCTATCGTATCACACAACCCGCCCCCCCTCCCCCCACGCAACCCCCCTCCTTTTCCTCTCCCATAATCCCCCTTGTCATTTCCGCCTAGCGGTTATTCTCCCCACCACATGGACAACAACAGATGAGTCATTTTTTGTTCTTTGTTTGTACTGTCTTAAATGTTAAATGTGATTTATTTTTTCGCCTGAAGAAGACCCAAGAGGTTGAAATGCATCGTGTCTTGTCATGTGCTTTGTTTGTCAATGTCATTGGCGGTAACTAACACCCTCTCTTTCTATATTTTACAAGATTAACGTATCAGCCCTAAGCATCGAAAATATAGTAGAATCAACTTACCTTCAGTTACTCTGCCACTGGTAAGGAAAACAGTTGTACTGAAGAATATAACTGTAGAGAAAATGTAACGAAAATACAATAATGGAAAAATTAGTCTGGAAGAGGATGAAGAGTTGATTTCATCAAAGTTCTAAAGAGCAATAACAAATAGAGTAAAATGCATCAGGCTATGAGTTAACAGACAGTGGCGTTGACAGTACTCTACTGATATTTAACCAAAGCTTATACGAAGCTGGTAAGTGTATGTTCAGCAAGTTTTATGCTGATCAGTAAAAGAAACCTGAATGGTTTGACGAGGGATGTATTATAGTTACCAAAGAAGCCAGAATGAAGTTAAATCAGCACAGAAGATTTAGAGATAAAGAAGACAGACTAATATGTGTGGCAGGGCAGAAAAAGGTACAAAAAGCTACTAGAGGCCTAGAAGCAAGCACATCACAGGCAAAAAGCTAAGTCTTTTTAACTCTAAGGTTATTTTTCTAACTCTTCACCTATTTGGAAGGAACTTGGAAAATTGGAATATGATAACAAAGAAAGAGTTGTAAAAAGCGTTGATACTTTTGACTGTGTAAATCACCTTAAAGTTGTCTTCTAGAATAATGAAGATAAGAATAAAGAGCATTATCAAATGGAAGTCGACTTATCAGAACAAAAAAAATCATGATGTAAAGGCTCAATTGTAGTAGAAGTCTCGTTTGCAATAAAGAAATTAAAATCTAACGAGGCTTGCAGGAATTCATGCTGAAATTCTTTTTTTTTTTAAAATTGTTGCTAAGTATTGGAGCTGAGTATTATATATGAATATTGAAAAGGAGATTGAAGTCTTGGATAAACAAATATCAGCTGATTTCAGAAAGCCAAGCAGGATTTAGGAAACACCCTTCTACTACTGATCAGAGTTTACGCTGCATGTAGTTATACAGAAATATGTGTCTGTGAAGAGGCGAAAATTGCACGTAACCTTCGTGGACTTTAAAAAGGCTTTTGGTTTGTTTTTCACGAAAAAAGTTGTGGAATACATTAGAAACCAGCGTTTTTAAAGGAAAGCTTTATTATTATTATTTTATTTTTTTGCTTCCTTCTCTGCTATGTATAATTCTCTATTGTCATGTTTAAATGTAAATAATGAGTTGTCTGAGTTGTTTTTTCTTGTGTCCAGTTGATATTAAACAGGGATGCATTCTGAGCCCCCGTGTTATTTTCAATGTTGATTAATCACACATTCAATAGAATTAATGACAGCTTAACATTATTATTATTTCGTGTGTGTGTGTGTGTGTGTGTGTGTGTGTGTGTGTGTGTGTGTGTGTGTGTGAAATTATGCAGTTGAGAGTTACTTGATAAAATAAAGGTTATAGTCTTTAGGATGGCTGGCTCTCCTAGTGTAAGTGTGAGCGGTGGTTTTATAATGGTTCCAAGTTAGAAGTAGTATATAGCTATTGTTATTTAGGCTTCAATTTTATAATGGAGATTGGTGAAAAAGGGAATAGATCACTTGGTTTCAACAGGAAAGAGAGCAGTAGTTCAGTTAAATAAGACTATCAATAAAATTTTGAAGGATGAGCATTTACATTTTTTTCAGTTTGTTTTTATGTGAAGATCGAGCCAATTTTGTCACATTCATCAGAAATAATAAGGGTAAAACAGGCTTGGTGAGTTAGGTAGGTATTCGCTTTATGTCAACTCAAGCGCAAATTCCGATAGAGGCGTGTTAAAACACATACATCCTAATCAGCTGAATTATAATGCGTATCAATTGTTAGTGGAATTAGATACAGGAAGGAATGATGGGCGTCAAACATACGAGACATTCTCTGTAAAATGATTTTAATATTGTATGTCTGCAACAAGCTGTAGAGGATAGAAAAAGTGTGTGTGTGTGTGTGTGTGTGTGTGTGTGTGTGTGTGTGTGTGTGTGTGTGCGTGCGTGCGTGCGTGCGTGCGTGCGTGCGTGCGTGCGTGCGTGCGTGCGTGCGTGCGTGTGTGTCATCGTTTGAACAGAGACAAGCAGATATGTTCGTTCAGGAATAGTATGGCGCTATCAAAGACAGCGATAGGTACGAGTTATCGATCCTGAAAACTTCTTTTTGAAAACGAAAAGAGCATTGTGTTAAATGGACGTTATTAATATCATGTTGCTATTGCACAATTCAGATTTAAAGTTCTATTATTCAACAACAATGTTCATAGGACTGTGATCGAATTCAATATAAAACATGTCCTTTTTGTTAATCAAAAATTTGAAAATAAGGCCCATTCTTTGATGCAGTTATAGTACAGTATGTATACTGATTTGAGAGAGAAACTTTTAACCGCTTATATTAATACCCCAAGTTGTATGTTACTAGAATCGTACAACAGTGATCTTATACAGTCAATAGTAGATTTAAAATGGCAACGTAATCAAGTGATTACTCTTCTCCCGTCGGATTTGTTTTTCATTTTTCTCATGCAAGCATGATTTATTAAAATTATCTGGTATTTAATCATTGGCTTATGTTCTGAATGGTGATAATAATAACTTTCATGCATAAGAAGTTCACGCATTGATGTTTTGCATGTTGTTCATGTATGCCTTTGAGTTCATGCATTGTGTTCAAACCCGCCAGTCCTTTCTCTCTTGTCCCTGCTTTGTGGCTTTAAAACCAAAACACTTACAAAAGCTCTCTCTCTCTCTCTCTCTCTCTCTCTGAAGACGACGAAGAAGAAGAGCAAGCCCTCGCACAGACGAAACATACACCGACACATTTCGAAGAAGTGACGACTATTCCGGCTCCCCCCCCCCCCCCCCCCACTCCCCTCA
>CM065714.1:33961898-33979398 GCA_033310375.1 Conus canariensis
CACATTTGGTGTCTTCACACTGACGTTTAACAGTCTCTTAATGGCAAATAAATGTACCTGTTCAATGATTGAATAATCAGCGCTAAGACCCCATACTTCTGAACCGTAAGTAAGTATGGGTTGTATCTGGCAGTCAAAAAGCTTGAAAAACAGTTGAGGAGATTGATTACCGAGGGACCAAAGTAGTCGTAGAATACCAATTACACCTTTCTTTGCTCTGTCAGCCATGTCCCTTAACGCATACGAAAAGGACACACCTGTTGAAAAAATTACACCCAAATACTTGTACTGGTTAACAATCTCTAAATACTGTCCATCGTAAAGCCATTTTTCACGAGCGGCAAGATGGCCACCTTTTCTTAAGACAACCACTTTGGATTTATCCATATTTACTATCAGTCCAAGTCTTTTCGCAGTGTTACATAAAATATTTAGTTGCTGCTGCAAACCAATTACAGTATACGACAACAAAATTACATCGTCAGCAAAAAGCAGAATCAGTATTTGTGTTTGTTCAGGTGTAAGTGTTATGCCATGTTTTTCTTTTTGATTAATGTCATTTGCCAACTCATTGATAAACAGGGAAAATAAAACAGGACTACAAATGTCTCCTTGTTTTAATCCCTTGGGGCACATGAAAACATCTGTAAGATCACTACCAGCACAAACTTTTGCTTTGATAATGTTATACATACTTTGAATAGCTTTATACATTTTGTCTCCGATGCCGTTTTTTCTTAGAATGGACCATAAACAGCATCTATCAACAAAATCAAATGCTTTTTTGAAATCAATAAATGCACAATATAACTTTCCATGACTGCCAAACTGTTTTTGAATTAATGATAAGAGGGTAAATATGTGATCAATTGTGCTATATTTGTGTCTAAATCCAGCTTGGGCCTCGTTTAACAATTTGTTGTCCTCGGTCCAAGAAGTTAAACGCTTATTTAGAATATAACTGTAAAGCTTTCCACAGACGTTCAATAAGGAAATACCTCTGTAATTATCCGGTGAATTCATATCACCTTTCTTAAATACTGGCTGTATGATGGCTTCTGACCACCCGAGTGGAAAAGTACCTGAATCAAATAATGTATTGAAGTACTTCTTTAAAAGTAGTTCAACCTCTGGGTCTGCATATTTATAAAATTCTCCCGAAAACCCGTCTGGACCGGCTGCTTTGTTGTTTTTTAATGCAGGAATTGCATCAAGGACTTCCTGGTATGAGATCTCCTCATTTAGTACATTACAGTCAGTATCCACGCTAGAACATGCATCCAAATGGTAACAATTAGGCAACGTCTCGTTAATGTTAGTACTGGGGCAATCTTGGTTAAATACCTCTGAGAAGTGAGTAAACCATTCAGCAGCAGAAATAGAATTCTGGTTTATCGGTCTGCCTATATAGTTTTTCAGAGTACTCCAGAACTTCTGGGGGTTGCTCGCATTATCTTCCAATGATCTAATTGTCTGCTTTTTATTATCCATCTTCTTTTGTTGTAGCAAACTTTTATAATCACTCCGTTTGCTTGTGTACGTTATTCTCAGGATGTTTATTTCCTCATCCGATATATTTTGTTCCCTTTTATTTTTCTTGGCTTTCCTTAATATTCTTAGGGATCGTCTCGCCGCTTGACGTTGTTGCTTGCATTCAGAGTCAAACCAGGGGTTGTTGCTAAAACTCCCCATGACAACAGTCTTCAACATGGGACTTGCTGCGCTACCGATAATTTCATAAAACTTACAGAGCGCTGCTTCTGTATCCAAACTAATTAAATCATAAGCTTCCTTAAACATTAACGAAATCTTTTCAGTCTTGAAAGCATCCAAATATTCTTGCAATTTATGGCAGTCCCATTTATACATCTGAACGGTAGCTTTTTTTAAAATATACGTACGTTTACCTTTTACGTTCTTAAATTCAAACCCAAGCTCTACAGGCATATGTTTTGATTCGATTCTTTGACCGACATTCAGGTTACCAGCCAAGTCAAAAATGCGTCTCGATACTATGAAATAGTCTATAGTACTAGAGCCATTGTGAGCAACATAGGTATAATTTCCATCCATATTTCCAGATTTTACCCCATTCAGCAGGATCAACTTAAACTGTTCACAAACTCTGATTAAATAGCGACCAAAAGCATTCACCACGACGTCATCTGAAATCCGTTGGTATGGATCAGTCCTATCATATGTTACACTGTCAGTGTCACTAGCATCACAGGGCAGTTCAGCCTCACTTGCATTTTCACTGCCAGTCCTCGCATTCAGGTCGCCCATGATTATCAATGGAACATCACCGTAACATTGCAGAATATCCAAAATACAATGTTCCAAAAGAGAAACCCCATTATAGATATCTGTATCAGTATAGTATGGACTGTGTTGGGGAGGTAGGTATATACCAATCAAAATACAATCTGAATCCAGTCCTGTAAGTTGCCTGGAGAGTTTAAGAAAGATGCAGTTGTCATATTCTAGGTCAATTCGAGAAGCAAAGGATGTAAACTGTTTCTTTATCAACAAAACTACTCCTCCACACAGTCGGGCTGTGCGAGCATCGGAGACTCTCACAGCACTTGAAATAAAAACATCATACATCGGGAACAAGTGGCAAGGGAATTTTTTGTGAATGTTTCTGTCAGAACAATCAAATCGAATTTTGTCAAATAGCATCGCATATCTATTTCGTAAATTGTGTTTATTCCTTCAATATTATACGTCAAGCATGAAAAATAATGGGACAGATTACTCTTGCTGTGTTTGACATGAGCAGGGCCGAACTGCTATATAGGACTACTGGCAGCGGGGGACTGAAAACAGTCTTTCTTCTTGGAGGAATGGGCTCCCACACTTTGGAAGGTGTCTGTAAGATGCATCTGTTTACATTTTATTTTGCTGCGTGTAAGGGGACCACGCGCAGGGGTTGGGGTACGAGTGGTTTCATTTTCAATAGTCATGTTGGTGGTATCTAGTGTCTGGTCGGGGACGGGGCTGTCCTGTGTCTGACAATAGGGGGACAGGGACATCTTATTCTGACCACTCTCCGTGCAGTCCCATGGGTCGATCACTTGCTTCACCAGGGTCTGGCTGAGATCATGTTGGGACTCCGGAGAGTCTGGAGTTGGAGGTCGGAATGATACAGGCTCAGAAGGGGGTTGTGACTCGTCGTTCTGTCCACAGCCTGAGTCAACATGGACAGTTTCAGGAGTTTTGAAACGGTTCACATACTCTGGGGAATTTGACGAGCTTAAACAAGTGTCAGGTCTGGCAGAGAACACTGTGTCTGCCGCTGACACGCCATCTGCCACGGAGTGCTGCAAAAGAGGAACGGGTAGTCCCAGAGCAGTGGGTGACTCCACAGTTGAAGAATATGGCGTTTTAGTCACCACTGTCTCTCTCCGGAGTCGGGGGAACTCATCCACACTGTAAAAAACAGGGACAGGTTCTGCTATTTGATCTTGTCGCTGGTTACCATCTTCTCTTTGCGTGTTCACGTCCAGTGTGCGTCTCCCACAGTGTGGTTCTCCAGGTGAAGCCGTTCTCTCCCGTAGATGCAGGGAGTTATTAAAGAAGTCGTCTTCATTCCTAATCGTCTGTCGGGAGACTTCGATGACCGAGTTCTGGTCATATCCGTTTTTCTGATAAATGTCCTCATATCTCCTTTCCTCTGGCTGACTAGGATGTCTGTCTTTGTTTGGGGATCTATCATGTTGTCTGTCTTTGTCTTGTTCACTGTCTTTGGAGTGATGTCTGGTTTGGATGTCTTTCTGATGTTGACTATCCCATTTGCCGTCATGGCGACTTTTGTCTTGATTTCTGGGCTTGGGAACATCACTTTCTTCCTGTCCGTCCGAACAGTAGTGTCTGTCATCTTGTCCACTGTGCTGTTTGTGGTGATTTCTGTCACTCTCCTTTCGTCTGTCCGTCCCCCATTCTGAACGTCCACCTTGAACGTGTTGACGGCTGTTGACGTCACGGTAAAAGTCATTTTGTGTGCTGTAACATAGACGCCCATTGTAAAAGAAGGCTCGTTTTCCTGCCTGTTTTTCTTTTTGAAGGATGTCGTTCTGTCTGTCCGTCAGATCTGAGGCTACGCGGATGTTTAAAGTGTCAGCCATGTCTGTCCTGCTACCATGGTCCTGCAGCACATGAAGCTTGTCTCTCCACCTGTGCATCGTGGCGATGATGGGTCGGGGACGTTGACTTACTTTCTTTGGGGGGCCTAGACGGTAGGCTTTGTCCACATCTTCAGTAGACCATGTCTTGCTGGGGTAAAATCGGTTCAACATCTGGACAACTTGCCGTACACAGTCAAATGGATTCTCATTCTTGCTTTCAAAAACATTGAAAAACTTCATATTGCAAGCCCTTGAGGAAGTTTCCAGTTTGTCTAGTTTGTCGTCAATGGTAACACCTTTGTCTGCGAAGTGACCATTCCAGTCCAGGAGTTCTCTACACTGATTTTCCAAAGCTTCGCTCTTGGAAGACAGGTACTTAACATCTTCTTTCAAGATGTCGTTTTCCACTTGCAAGGATTGACACCAGTCCATCATCTCATAAAGGGCGCTGGACGTGGCTGATTCCGCCCCTGCCTGTGACTGTCTGGAGGTCGGGGTCTGTGTCTGACTGGAGTGGGCGAGAGATTCCATTTCCTTTTTCATCATGTCATTTTCTTTTTGCAGTGATTGACACCAATCATGCAAGACGGTGATATTATCTCTTGCTATTTGATGATGCTCATGTGACTCCTGCAGCTGCTGTGTTCTGCTGGCCATCACTTGGTTCACAGCATCTCTCAGCTCCATGTTCTCCGCCTGCAGAGAATGGCACAACGTCTCCACGTCTTCCACAGATGCGGAGAGTGTTGAATAAAAACGTTTGAGTTCATTCAATCGCCTGTCCGTGTTTTCAGAAAGACACAACAAGTCTTCTTTCATCTCTCTGGGAGTGGGTGAACAGCTGCTATGTCGGTCTGTGTCTGCAGAATGCATACTGTGTCTCAGTACTCCGTCTGTGAGCGGTGGGAATGTGTTTCGCGAGTCAGAGGCAAGATTTCGGACACTACCGGCATTGCGATTGAAATGATTTCCAAAGAGACCCCCTTTCTGAGACCAGGGGCCGGTCCAGCTCCTTCCTGTAAAGAGGGAGTTTTCTCTGCCAGTGAGGAGAGAGTTTTCTCTGTATGGAGCTGGAGGACCAGGGTTACTCTCCACATCCATACATTCAAGGAGGAAGTGTGCTAGAAACATGCCAAAAAACAAAGCAGTCAAAACACCAAATCGGGCGCCTGTTGGTTTTCCTGCCCGCTTGAATGTCATTTGCTTAAAGAAGAAAAGCGCACAGTCTGTTTTGATGTTAATAAAACGCGCTGTAGAGAAGTCAGCACAGTTAGGTACGAAGCGCACGCCTCTCACCTTTGAACTTGAAGATTGTTGTCTCTTCTCCATGAAGCATTGAAAAGTCCAGTAAAACAGACCACTCTGGACACGCAGATCAATGAAACTTGAAGGCATGATAGACTGTATGTTGATCTAACAATGTACCAAACTGTGAGGTAATTGTTGACTCCAATCCTCTCTAATTAACGAAACAAGTTAATTTTCTGCAGAGCTCCGAAAACTGCGTCTCACCCGTGAACTCTTCGCACCCAGAGCCAGGGTGGGGAGAGAGAGAGAGAGAGTCACTTCCGTGGGGCTGGAGAGAGAGAGAGAGAGAGAGAGAGAGAGAGAGAGAGAGTCACTTTTGTAGGGCTGGGGAGGGTGGGAAGAGAGAGAGAAAGAGAGAGAGAGAGTCACTTCTGTAGGGCTGGGGAGAGGGGAGGGTGGGAAGAGGAGAGAGGGAGAGAGAGAGAGAGAGAGAGAGAGTCACTTCTGTACGGCTGGGGAGAGGGGAGGGTGGGAAGAGAGAGAGAGTCACTTCTGTAGGGCTGGGGAGAGGGGAGGGGGTGGGAGGCTGATGTCGAACAACGCCGGGGTTGACAGAGGAGAGGGAGCGGAAGGGAGATTTGAGGCGGAACTTGGAACGGCGGGGGAGGGGGGGGGGGGGGAGGCGGAGAGGAAAGTAAGAAGGGGAGTTGAACGGGGGAAGGGTCAGCGTGGGAACTAGGGGAAGTCAAAGAACATCATCAGAAGAAGAGTCAGACTATCTTTGGTCAGACAGACAGAGCCCAACTGGACAGAGGAGGGTGGGGTGGGGGTACGAAGGAGTCAGTCAGAGAGAGCAACAGTACACAGACAAACTTACGTGGAGAAGGACAAATTTCCCCCCTCTACTGACATATTTTTGCTATGTTGATCTATTGAACGCTATACAGTAAGTCCAAATGTACACGTCTATATTGAAAGTGACCTTTTTGTGAGTTTACTGAGAAGAAAAGCTCTCTCTCTCTCTCTCTCTCTCTCTCTCTCTCTCTCTCTCTCTCTCTCTCTCTC
The DNA here is from genome assembly GCA_033310375.1 of Conus canariensis. Taxonomy (NCBI): domain Eukaryota; kingdom Metazoa; phylum Mollusca; class Gastropoda; order Neogastropoda; family Conidae; genus Conus; species Conus canariensis. The sequence continues at coordinate 33,968,339 of CM065714.1, forward strand.
TCTCTCTCTCTCTCTGGTGACTTGTAAGAACTTTGGTGTTGACATGTGTGCACTGTACAAGAATACTTTTTGAAAATCAAACGCTCATTATCTCTCACAACCGATGTTAATGTTGAAAGGAAAATCTTACGTATTTTATTCTCAGTAACTCACAATGCTTTGTATTATTGGCATTCCTCTTTGAGTTAAATACAGTTAACGAAAAACGACAAGTTCGCATCATGATTGTCTCTAGATATATATACTGTTCAAAAAAAGTTAAGGACCAACATTGAGAATGCACAAAAACTTTTTAATATTCACAAAAATTCAATTGTACCGCCTTTGTGGTCCAAACAAATTGAACCACACGCACAAATTGATAGTCAATGCGGCAACTGCAATTTTGTGGCACACATTTCTCACGCGCCTTGAAAAACACGTGTCGCGACTTGTCATCTTTGGACCAAATTGGGGTGAATTTCTGATGTGTTTGGGATCCGAGGAGCATGTGCTGAATCAAAATCATGTGAAGCACGAGCTAAATCAGGCTGTAGGTCATAAAGTATGCTCAACCAAATGTCTTTAAAAGCCACTGTACTGGCGAAAAATGCAATGCAACAGCATGCCTCCACGTCGAAGACTGAACGAGCTGGATCGAGGAAGAGCAATAGGATGGCTCCAAGAAGGAGTTGCAGTCCGGGAAGTGGCACGGAGACTTGGGGTATCACACTCTGTTGTTATCAGACTCAGACAACGCTTTCAAGACACAGGAAGAGTGCAAGAACGACCACGCTCTGGTCGACCCAGAATAACAACACCACGAGAGGACCGATACATTGAAAGGCAGGCCACACAAGAAAGAACAGCAAGTGCAAACAACATCAGACGTCGCCTTAGAGATGCCACCAACACTGTTGTCGGTGATCAGACCATACGAAACCGCCTACACGCCGCTAACCTCCGTGCTCGACGACCAGCCATAAGACCTCGTTTGACTGATGCCCACAGAGCAGCACGCCGAGTATGGTGCACGCAGCACGTGAGATGGACACATGAACAGTGGGCTAACGTGATGTTTACAGACGAGTCGCGGTTCTGCCTGGATCCCACCGATAGACGGAACAGGGTCTGGAGACGCCGTGGGGAGCGTTATGCAGAAGAAGCTGTCCTGGAAAGGAACCGCTATGGTGGGGGATCCGTTATGATTTGGGGCGGCATAAGCACACGCTACAGAACCCCCCACCGGGGTCTGCCCTGGGGGACCTGGGTGGGGTGTCTTATTTTTAGTTCTCAGGGTCACCCTCTTGTGCCCCTTGAGGGTGGGACTTTGTTTTAAGTGGGCTTTCTTTTTCTCGGTTTTTTGTGTTTTTTCTGCCTACCCATGGTTCTTTCACCTGCATTTCTCTTTCAACATTCTCCTTATTAATCTGCAGTTTTCTGTTTTGTCTATCTTCTGCCTTTACGGATCTTTATCCTATTCTTTTCCTTTTTTCACAAGTCTTCTGTAGCACTTTCTATTTTCTCTGTGGCCTCTTGGTCCACCGTGTTGACCGTGCAGTGCGACCCGTGTCGGGGGAGAATGGTGTCCTGGTGGTTGAGAGGGACTCGGAGTAGGATCCGCGCCCCTCAACACGCCACTTTGGCCCGGACTTCCCCTAGACGGGGGGCAGCATGGGGCCCAATGCTGTCAACCGGTCGCCTTCACAGTGTGGGCATGGCATGGGTCAAACCGTGTGCCACGTTGCTTGTCCTGGAAGCCAGGTGAGTAGCCTCCTGTCCGTTCCCGGCAGTTGGTCATGAGCCTGGTGGATGGGGTGGAGCGCGTGCCACGCGGTGTATACCTGCACTATAACCCTGGTGTTTCCCTTTGCTGGAGGACCGCTTAGGGGCATCGCCCTTGTAGGCACTCGATGGCGGGTGGGGAGTAGGGGAGGTGAAGTTTTTTCTTTCATTATGACATCTAAACAACTACCCCCTAACAAAAAGAGAAGAAACGATGATGGACATGGCACGCTTATGGACGAGACTATGAGTAGAGATTCAGATTCAGATAATGAGATAAGAGAAGTGGCAAAGAGAAAGGGTACCCAAAACACATGGCCAAGCTTCCTTTTAGTGGAAGCAAAAGATCCGAAAGAATCCATTGCTCGGATTTCTCCGTTCGCTGTTTGCAAGTGGTTCGAGGGAGTTTCGTCCACAGGATTTAAAATGATTAAAAGACTCCGATCTGGTAGTTACCTTGTTAACTGTGCTACGGAAGCGGCGTCTCGGTTGCTGCTGAAAAGGGATGGTTCTCAACTCATGCAGATCACAGTTAAGGTTTCCATTCACCCCTTTCTCAACTACTCGAAAGGGGTAATCAGATGTGTTGACTTGGCTGGAGTTGCTGAATCAGAAATTCGGACTGAGATGGAAAGTCAGGGTGTTCTGCAGGTCCATAGAGTTAAAATCTCTAAAGGAAGTGACTTAATCGAAACCAACACGCTATTCTTGACTTTTGCTATGCCATCTCCCCCAGAGTTTGTCAAAGTGGGTTATGTCCGAGTGAAAGTTACGCCTTTTGTACCATCTCCTTTGCGGTGTTTCAAGTGCCAACGCTTTGGGCATTCCAGCCGAGCTTGTCGGGGTCAGGAGATCTGTCGTGACTGTGGACAGAAGAAGCATGATGAATCTTGTATAAATGCTGTATACTGTGTCAATTGTAAGGGTGATCATCCAGCAAATTCAAAAAGTTGTCCAGTGTGGAAAAAGGAATGCGAGATTCAGAAAGTAAAGATTGAGAGGAAATGTTCCTTTCTTGAGGCTATGAAGGTTAGTGGAGGCCAGGACTCCTTCGGCTGCGACTTATGCACAGAAGGTGGTTAACGATTCTGCGAACCGGTCATCGGGTGATGATCTGGGAGCAGCTCCATTCACTGCTCTGGAGAAGAAATTGACAGAATTGTTGTCATCGGTTTTGGATCGGCTTACTATACTTGAACAATCAGTTGAGGTTTTGTCTCAGAAATGCAATAGTGTTCCGTCCAGCAGTGTACAACAGGCTTCAGTCCCTGCTGGTGAGGGAAGAAGTGTTTCAGTTGTACAAAGTGCTGTGGATCAGAGGTCAGGGGTGAAGGATCGGAGGAAAGAGATGTCCCCCTCGCTCACAGGCCAATAACAGCAGTACGAGACAGGCACGCAGTGAGGAGCGTCCTTTTCGGACTCCAGACCCTCCTAGGGGAAAATCTCGAAGTCAGGTATTTGGTGCAGCAGGTTTCAGTCCAGTAAGAGCAAATTCCAAGCATGGCAACAAACAACTTAGAAATTTATCAGGAGCATCGGCTTCTGACCTTGTCTTGAAGAACCGTTTTAGTTCTTTGGTGGACAGTGAAGTTTCTGGGAAGAGGGCTGATAGATATTCTTTTAACAACCTAACATGGACATACTCCAGTGGAACATAAGGGGAGTTAAAGCAAATTGTCGGGACCTTGAGCTATTATTGACAGAATATAGATCTTCGGTAATTGCTCTTCAGGAAACCCTTTTAACTGCAAGTAAGAAGCATGAGATTCCTGGTTTCTCCTGCTTACTCAAGCCAGCTTCTGCAGACTTTTCAAGGAGAGGCGTTTCTCTTTATATTCATAATTCGGTACTACATACAGAAATTCCACTTCAGGGCGGATCTGGAGGCAGTGGCAGCTCGTATCTCGTTAAACAAGGTCGTTACGATATGTTGTTTGTATCTGTCTCCATCTTCTTTGATTTCGAAGAGTCAGTTGGATGGTTTAATTTCTCAGCTCCCTCGCCCATTTCTTTTATTGGGTGACTTGAATGGCCATTCTCCACAGTGGGGAAGTAACTGCACCAATTCTCAAGGGAAAGTTCTTGAAGATTTTATATCGGATCATGATCTCTGTCTTCTGAATTCAGGCTCACCGACCTTTTGTTCTCCTTCTGGTTCTTTGACTCACTTGGATTTGTCCATTTGCGACCCTTCCTTATTTTTGGACTTAGAGTGGCAGGTTCATTCGGACCTAAGCGGGAGTGATCACTTTCCGATTTTTATTTATTTTACAAAGCAAATGCAGGAGTCACCTCGGGAAACATGGAAGTTTCGCTCTGCAGATTGGAGTCTTTATCAGCAACAGATTTTAAGTAGACTGCCTATGAATCTGTTGCGGAGTTATGATGATCCTGTTTTGCAGTTCACTAAAGTGATTGTAGAGAGTGCTAAGGAAGCTATTCCCAAGTCCCGTGATAAACCAAATGATGTTAAGACCCCTTGGTACGATAAAGAGTGCAAAACTTTGAAGGGTAAGAGAAAGGGTGCTCAAAGACTTTTTGCTAGGTTTCCTATGGTGGGGAACAAAGTTAAACATCAGGCGTGTAGGGCTAAGTGTCGGTATACTTTTAAAACTAAGAAGAAAGAATCTTGGAAAAAATTTTGTTCGAATCTGTCCTTTAAGGTCAATTCAAGGAAAGTCTGGAAACTAATCCGTAAGATTAAGGGAAAGTCGGTTACATCAGTTATAAAATGTTTGCAAGTAAACGGATCGATTATTACTAATAAAAAGGAGGTTGCTAACTTGTTAGCTGTTACTATCCATCAAAATTCGTCAGCTGATCATTATTGCAAGGAATTCCAGCGTATCAAAAGATCAGCAGAGTCAAAATCTTGTTCCTTCGTGCCAGATAGTTCTGAGGATTACAACTGCGTTTTCAGCATGGATGAGTTAAAGGACGCCATTTTGAAAGCCAACAACTCAGCTCCTGGACCAGATGACATTCATTATCAATTTATTCAACATTTGCCAGCTGAGGGTTTAAAGGTGGTGTTGTTTCTGTTTAATCATATTTGGTGTTCAGGGTATTTTCCACCTTCTTGGAGAGAGGCGGTTGTTATCCCTATTCCTAAACCAGGGAAAGATCATTCGGATCCTAACAACTATCGTCCTATAGCTCTCACTAGTTGCTTATGTAAAACTATGGAGAGAATGGTATATTCTCGATTGTTATGGCAGTTAGAATGTCTGGGGGCCTTAGATGTTTCCCAGTGTGGATTTCGGAACAACCGCAGTACTACTGATCACCTGGTTCGATATGAGTCTTTTATCAGGAATGCTTTGATTAATGGAGAACATGTAGTTTCTATTCTTTTTGATTTAGAAAAAGCTTATGACACAACATGGAGGCATGGAATTCTTCAGGATTTGAAGGCACTTGATTTCAAAGGTAATTTACCAATGTTTATTGCTAATTTTTTGTCTAACAGGCATTTCAGTGTTAGACTTCATTCGACCTTTTCGGATCCTTTTGAGCGGGAGATGGGTGTCCCTCAGGGTAGCATCCTTTCTCCACTTCTGTTCAATCTCAAGATTAATAACATCGTCCAGTCAGTAAAGTCTGGAATTGATAAGTCATTATTTGTTGATGACTTCTCCATCTCTGCCAAGGGGAAAACTTTGGCTGCAGCTGAGCGTCAACTTCAGTTGTGTGTTAATCGTGTTCAGCAGTGGGTTACTGAAAATGGATTTAAGTTTTCAGCTACTAAGACAGAGTGTATTCATTTCCATAGGAAAAGATCTCAGGTCTTAGAACCAGCTATCAGTCTCAATGGTCAAGTAATTAAAGTTTCCAAACAAGTGAAATTTTTGGGGGTTATTTTTGATAATAAGCTTTCTTTTTTGCCTCACATTAAGTACATTAAACAATCTTGCCAGTCAGGTTTGAATGTTTTGAAGGTTATTAGTCACACTGATTGGGGTGCAGACAAGCGAACTTTGTTGCGATTGTATCGGGCTTTGGTGAGACCAAAGCTAGATTATGGGTGTGTGGTATATGGTTCTGCACGAAAATCTTACCTCAAAGCTCTTGATCCAATTCATCATCAAGGACTGCGGATTGCTCTGGGAGCATTTCGCACATCTCCAAAAGAGAGTTTGTATGTTGAATCTGGTGAACCCCCTCTGGAGCTAAGGAGGTTGTGTCTTTCCATGAATTACTATCTGAAACTGAGGGCTAATCCAGAAAACCCTGCCTATGATATTGTCATGAACCCGCCTTTTAGAGCCAAATATGATCTAAAGCCAAATGAGATTCCTCCACTGGGTATTCGTATTTTGCCCCACTTCGGGGTAGCTGGCATTGACCTTGATGCTGTTGATGACGGTCCATTACAGACTGATGTACCTCCCTGGAAAGTCGCCAATCCAGAGATTAATTTATATTTAACTCAATTTCGAAAGGAGGTCACCTCGAGTGCTGCATATAAACAACTTTATCTTGGGCAATGTGAACTTTATAAAGATTTTATCAAGATTTTTACAGATGGTTCTAAAAAAGGTGAGAGGGCTGCAGCTGCCATTGTGTGTGATAACAATTTTCAGGAGCCTACTTTGTTAAGATTGCGGGATTGGTCGTCTGTTTATACTGCTGAACTGAAGGCTTTAAATCTGGCCCTCAGTGCGGTGTCCAGGTCAGATCAGAATGATTTCCTTATTTTATCGGATTCATTGTCGGCATTGTCGGCTTTATCGACAAGAGAAGTTTCACATCCAGTTTTGGCTGATATTCATGATCTTCATACTCAGCTTGTCTCTTTGGGAAAGCATATAGTTTTCTTGTGGGTCCCCAGCCACATGGGAATCTATGGTAACTCAGTGGTGGACAAAGCAGCCAAACAAGCTCTCGGTGCAAGTCTTTCCAGGAGGCCTATGCAGTTTGTTCCTCACTCTGATCTACGGCATAAATCTAGTTTGTATTGTCGTGAACTGTGGAAGAGTGAATGGTGTAATCAAATTCATAATAAATTGTTTAAAATTTGCCCAGATTTAACCAATCCTTTCCCATCGGTGGTACGTAACCGTAAAGAGGAATCGGTTTTGTCACGGTTACATATTGGGCACAGCTATATAACGCACAGTTGGATACTCAGAAGGGAAGACCCCCCATGGTGTGTTGCGTGTGACAGCTTGTTCAGTGTTAATCATTTTTTGACAGAATGTGCTGATTTGATGTGTATCAGAGAGAAGTTCTTTTCCACCAGTGATTTATCAGTTCTTTTTCGTGAGATTTCAGTAGATCTTATTTTTTCTTTTTTGAAAGAGGTAAACTTATTTTATAAAATATAGTGTTTTAATAATGTATACAGGTGTCGTCGGAGTTGAACAGATAATTGTGCTTTTGTCCTCATAAATTTTAAGCGATGTGTTAATACTAGTGTGGGTATTTGTATCTAGAGACTTAGATATGATAGCTGAGATCCTGATTTGGCTCCTAGTAGTCCGCTGGACCCTATAAACACTAACTAACTAACTAACACGCTACAGAACGGTTCTCTACAATGTGGCAGGGAACTTGAATGGTGTTCGCTACCAAACAGAGATTTTGCAACCCCTGGTGCTGCCAGCCCTTCAACAGCTTGGACCTCAGGCAGTCTTTCAAGACGACAATGCACGGCCCCATCGCACCAGAGCAGTAAACACGTTTCTCCAAGCTGCTGGTGTCAACAGAATGCAGTGGCCCGCAAACAGCCCAGACCTGACCCCCATTGAACATCTTTGGGATGAGCTGGGCCGGAGACTGCAGCAGCGTCGTCCTCCTCCTGCTAACCTGGGTCAGCTGTTTGAGTCACTCCAGCATGAGTGGGCTGCTGTCCCCCAGGCCTTTCTGCGCACACTGGTGAACTCCATGCAACAACGCTGCCTTGAATGCCTTGCCAATAACGGGGGACACACACGTTATTAACCATGACATTGAACAAACACTCCTCCTGTGACTTTCAAATTTGGGGGTGGGGGTGTTTGTACTGCGCTCGATTCCAGTTTGTTGATTCCTCGGACTTGTCATTGTCTTTACACACTTTTCACATATTCAATAAATTCATGTTACACTTGGAGATTGATCACTTCCCAATTTTCTTTTTTATAAGTCAGTGAAATGTTGGTCCTTAACTTTTTTTGAACAGTATATATGTTTATTCACCACGTATTCTTAGTTTTAGCTTAATAACTATTATCAGCCTCTTACTTTTGTCGATAAGATTCAAACTGAGCAAACGAACGGGGGTAAAGGTCAGAGAGAGAAAGAGAAAGAAAGACAATGGGAGTGAAGAAAGGAATACAAAGAAAGGGTGGGTGGGTGGAAGGAACGACACCACACACACACACACACACACACACACACACACACACACACACACACACACACACACATACACACACACACACACAAAAATTATATACCTCACTCCGGAAAAAAAAAGTGGAGAGAGAGAGAACAACAAGAACAACAAAAACTTTATTCTCTAGGCCACTAGCCCATAGAAATAGGGTCAAAATATACAGAATGTTATGTACGTGGAATAAAGCAATTGTTACAGTAAATAATAATATCTGAGAATTACAACATAATGGACTTAAATCTTTCATCAATTTCTCCTTAACTGGTTACAATATTCCTTTGACGGAGAGCATGAAAAATATACATGGCAAGTTTTCTTATCGCATCTACTGACCCCTTGTGAAGTGTATCGGTATACCGTTCTTTAATACCTTTCAGATATCTGTTTCTTATTGCATCATATCTAGGACAGTAATGTACAAAATGATTTTCATCTTCAATTACTTTACATGTTGAACAAGCAAAGCTTAGGTTTTCACTAAATATTCTCCTAAATGAAGAACCATTTATTGGTAGTACCCCCAGTCTTAATTCCATAAGTCCGTCACGGAAGCATCTGATATCTAAAAACTGGAAATAAGGTTCGCTTTCTATGGTTGTTTTAAAAAGCCGATAATTTCTGTATATATCTTTATTCATAATAGATTCCTCTCATTCTTGTAAATAATTATCTTTCAGTCTTTGTAAAGAGAGAAAGGCCTTTTCACATCCTACTCCTTGATTTATCCATGCATGCCCAAACTCCATTCTGAACATAATGTTTCTGATCTGACATGCCCAACAAACTTTGCCCCTTTCATCTAATTTCCAAAGCATTGCATATGCAATCCTTGGGATTCTAGTCGTGTCCATCTTTAGAATTCTAAGCCAGTATTTAATACATCTGAAATAACTATTCACATATAATGGGTACCTTCCTGTTTCTCCAAGAACAAACTTATTTGGTACTTCTAATGGGACTCGTAAAAATCGTTTACATGCATAACTGTGAACCTATTCAATGTTGTCTAATCTATTCATACCCCGAGAGAGAGAGAGAGAGAGAGAGAGAGAGAGAAGAGAGAGAGAGGAGAGAGAGAAAGAGAGAGAGAGAGAGAAGAGAGAGAGAGAGAGAGAACTCGAAAGGAAGGGAGGATACTCCTCTTCTCATTTTCAAAGCCAAACGATTCTACCTCCCTTTAACTGATAAAAGGTATCTCCCCTCTTCCCCTCCCGCCCTCTCCCCTACCCCCCCCCCCTCTCTCTCTCTCTCTCTCTCTCTCTCTCTCTCTCCCCCCCTCTCCTCCTGTTATCAGTATCTTAAAAGACAAAAACAACAACAACAACAACAACAAAACCACCAAAAACAAAATGAAAAACTAAAAACAAAAAGGAAAAAGAAAAAAAAAGAAAGAAGAAAGAAAAAAAGAAAGAAAAAGAAAAAGAAAAAAAGCATGAAACACAATGGCCGTATCTTTTAAATTCTAATAGAAATGGAATAGGAAAAAAATGACCATGTCTATCTTTCATTCAATATAATGGATCCTGAGTACCTACCCGCATCTTCGGGTGTATCTTTTACTTGTCTGCCTTTTGGCCAACGCTGGGAAAGACCCAGTGACGGACGGTGAGGAAAGACTCACTGACCGCAGGGAAAGTCCTGTTGACAACGAGAAAGACTGGGACCTGGGATTCTCTTCAGAGAGCACTTAGGACCTCGTGGCGAAAGCTTGGCCGTGTCTGGAACATGCGTGTACTCACAGGTGATGTGACAGCCAGCAGGAGTCCAGTCTAAGACTATGTGTTCGTGTATGTGTGTGTGAGTGTGTGTGTGTGTGGGGGGGGGGGGGGGGGGGGGGAATGGAGGATCAAAGTAACAGTACGCTAACATCACACAGAACGACCGTTCTGTGATTTTGAGCAGCGAGCAGACTTGTTCCCCCTTGTTGTTGTTGTTTGTTGTTGTTGTTGTTCTTCTTCTTCTTTCTTTCTTTCTTTTAATTTTCTTCTTGAATGCCAGCCGCCAGGACTCGAACTGACAACATCTGTTTGTGAGCTTGAAGTTTTACCTACCACTCAGCCAATCAGCTACCTAGCGGACACACATGGTTTACGATTAATTTTGACCTCCGCCGGGAAGGAGTTGTTTTCGCCTGTGTCCATTGGTTTACATGTATGTTTGTATCATTACCTGATGATAACGATGGAGACTTAATATGTATAGCGCGGCACCTCTATGCAGTGCATGCTTTCCGCGCCGCACAACGTCAAAACACACAAAAAGAGGAAATAAAACTTGAGAGAAAACCACACGCAACAGATGTATTTATCAAATAGCTATCTGAGTAATAGAATACAAGACCTCAAAACTACTGCTCCTACCATCAAACGCCCACGTATATCTATATCTAATTCTATCCATCCATCTATCTATCTATCTACGCATGTGTGTGCGTGCATGCGTGCGTGCATGCGCTCGCGCGCGCGCACGCGCGCGCGCGTGTATGTGTGCATGCGTGCGTGCGTGTGCGTGCGTGCGTGCGTGCGTGCGTGCGTGCGTGTGTGTGTGTGTGTGTGTGTGTGTGTGTCCGTGCGCGTGCTTTCATATGTACGTGCGTGCGTGCGTGCGTACGTGCATGCGTGCATGCGTGCGTGCGTGCGTGCGTGCGTGCGTGCGTGCGTGCGTGCGTGCGTGTGTGTGTGTGTGTGTGCATGCATGGTGTCCGTATGCACGGGTTGCACATTCATGACGTGTTTTTCTGATGTCGTACAAGTCAGCATCGTCCCACCCAGATACAGCTGTCTGCTCTCTCTCAAGCTCACAGCGATTTCCGTGTTTTCTGTGAGTGCAAGGTTTCTGGCAGGATCAGAGAGTATTTTCAAACTGATAAATAAAAAGGAATCAATGCAACTTCTTCGGCCTTCAGTTGTTAATTGTG
>CM065714.1:33989398-33991898 GCA_033310375.1 Conus canariensis
TCCAGTTTTTAAAACGAAACTAAAAACTCATCTTTTTACCGTCTATTTCGGCTGATAATTCAAAAGTCCCAGTCATACACAGATGTCAGTTTGTGTGAGTGCGTGTGTGCGAAGGTGCGCGTGAGTGGTTGTGCGTGTCTGCTTTCCCGTGTGTGCTGTGCGTATCTGCTCCCCCGTGCCTGAGTATGCGGTTCGTGTGCGTGTGTGTGTGTGTGTGTGCGTGCGTGTGCGTTGTGTGTGTGTGTGTGTGTTTTGTGTGTGTGTGTGTGTGTGTGTGTGTGTGGTGTGTGTGTGTGTGCGTGTGCGTGTGTGTGTGTGTGTGCGTGCGCGCGTGTGCGTGTGTGCGTGCGTGTTTTCGTTAGTCCTTGTATTGTAAAGCGCTTAGAGCTAATCTAGGATTTTGCGCTATAGAAATATTCATTATCATTATCATTATCAAGTCCTGGGCTCGAATCCCATCAGAAACATCTATTGTGGGATTTTTCACTCCCGGCCGGGTTGTGATCCGAGTTGTAAGTGGACTGTAATGAGAACAGAGGGGAACCACACTGTCCAGCTTCGTCTACATACTGGATCCATCTGTGTGAGCCTTGCTCTAATTTCCTGACCAACATAACAGGTGTCCGTTACTCTCGGGCCTGGCTGACACCGGGATGTATGATGAACGGAGGAGTGGAGGACAGCTCTCTTTGTGTAGCCTCAGATCAGCAGATCAAAATAGATCTCTGCAGCATCATCTTCTTTTTACTCATTGATAATCGTCATCTTAAAAAAATCTTTAAAAAAAAACACACACAACAACAACACAAAAGAAAGATTATGTGGCCCATCCTGTCCTGCTCGCTTGGCGATCTCAGTTTCAGTGTCCTTTGAGTTCCTGTCGGTGTAAGATTAATGATGAAGGCGCCATACGGATGGTGGGAGGGGGCGCTCATTCACACCGACTCGGCGACATCGAAATTATTGTTGACGTTGACGTTGATGATGAGATTAACGTCCTATTGGCCTGAGGCCCTCAAGGACAAGGTTTCCCAGACTTTAGTCTGTGTAGGGATATTATTGTAGTCACAAGGAGACTTTGTGTGTAATGTTCTTCCCACGTACTGGATCAGAACGCGTACTTTTGGACACTGTCGCAGTGACTCAGCGGCAGCAGTGAAGTGTCTCCTCTGGTGGGTTGCCTCACAGCCTCCTGATATTGATTGCTCTCTGTTGACTGCCGCATCCCAGGCTGTAAATGGGCGAACTTGGGTGCGGCTGTGTATTGTAGAACCGGGATGATTGACGTGGAAGCCATCCCACTCAAAATGTCTGGAAGTCTAGACAACGAATCCAAATTCAAACGAGCAAAACAAGCAGAGAGAGAGAGAGAGAGAGAGAGAGAGAGAGAGAGAGAGAGAGAGAGAGGAGAGAGAGGGAGAGAGAGAGAGAGAGAGAGTCTACATTGATTTTGAACATAAGCATGATAGCAGTCATTTAACAAAATAAGGGAATATCACTTGATCGATCAAATGAAGAGGAGACAAAGATATCATGTTGGTTATATCGATAACGACGTAGTGCCTTACTGTGGAGTCTGTTTAAAAGATAGATGTGGTCTCATGATGACTTTAGTTTTTCTCTCATGTGTTTTAGGGCAGGTGGTTGACAGTCTCATGATGACTTTAGTTTTTCTCTCATGTGGTTTAGGGCAGGTGGTTGACAGTCTCATGATGACTTTAGTTTTTCTCTCATGTGGTTTAGGGCAGGTGGTTGACAGTCTCATGATGACTTTAGTTTTTCTCTCATGTGTTTTAGGGCAGTTGGATGACAGTCTCATGTTGACTTTAGTTTTTCTCTCATGTGTTTTAGGGCAGTTGGATGACAGTCTCATGATGACTTTAGTTTTTCTCTCATGTGTTTTAGGGCAGTTGGATGACAGTCTCATGATGACTTTAGTTTTTCTCTCATGTGTTTTAGGGCAGTTGGATGACAGTCTCATGATGACTTTAGTTTTTCTCTCATGTGTTTTAGGGCAGTTGGATGACAGTCTCATGATGACTTTAGTTTTTCTCTCATGTGTTTTAGGGCAGGTGGTTGACAGTCTCATGATGACTTTAGTTTTTCTCTCATGTGTTTTCAGGGCAGTTGGATGACAGTCTCATGATGACTTTAGTTTTTCCCTCATGTGTTTTAGGGCAGTTGATGACAGTTCATATGACTTAGTTTTTCTCTCATGTGTTAGGCAGTGGTGACATTTGATGATTTATTTTCTCTCATGTGTTAGAGGTATTCAATGAGGCCTAGTTTAGGGCAGTGGATGACAGTCTCATGATGACTTTAGTTTTCTCATTTTTAGGCATGGTGACAGCTCTGATGATTGTTTTCTCGTGTTAGGGCAGTTGGATGACAGTCTCATGATGACTTTAGTTTTTCTCTCATGTGTTTTAGGGCAGGTGGTTGACAGTCTCATGATGACTTTAGTTTTTCTCTCATGTGTTTTAGGGCAGGTGGTTGACAG
>CM065714.1:33994398-34004398 GCA_033310375.1 Conus canariensis
GAACTTCGTGTGTGAGAGACCCGGGAGGTAAGCGGGGGAAGGGGGGTAGGGGGGAGGAAGGGGGGGGGGGGGGACATCGTGCAATGCCGGGTCTGCATTGTCGTGAAATGGGACGCCCTCTATCAGGAAAAAGGATGCAGTCTTGTCTGAATACTTCTGACCTTTCGGCGTATCATGCATTGTCGTGAAATGGGACGCCCTCTATCAGGAAACAGGATGCAGTCTTGTCTGAATACTTCTGACCTTTCGGCGTATCATGCATTGTCGTGAAATGGGACGCCCTCTATCAGGAAACAGGATGCAGTCTTGTCTGAATACTTCTGACCTTTCGGCGTATCATGCATGTCGTGAAATGGGACGCCCTCTATCAGGAAAAAGGATGCAGTCTTGTCTGAATACTTCTGACCTTTCGGCGTATCATGCATTGTCGTGAAATGGGACGCCCTCTATCAGGAAACAGGATGCAGTCTTGTCTGAATACTTCTGACCTTTCGGCGTATCATCATAAGGGCTGTTATCGCCCTTTGTCGAGAAACACTGGCTTTGAGTTTTAAGAGTTCTGTGCGTGGTTACGTAAACAGAGTATGATGAAACAGGGTTCTGTGCATTATGAAATAGGGCTTGTATGATGAAACAGGGTTCGTTTGTTATGAAACAGGGGTTCTGTGTGTTATGAAATAGGGTTCTGTGTGTTACAAAATAGTTTCTGAGTATAATGAAACAAGGTTCTGTGTGTTACGAAATAGTTTCTGAGTATAATGAAACAGGGTTCTGTGTGTTACGAAATAGGGGTTCTGTGTATAATGAAACAGGGTTCTGTGTGTTATGAAATAGGGGTTCTCTGTGTTGTGAAATAGGGGTTATGTGGTTTTAAGTATGGTTCTCTGTGTAATGAAACAGGGTTCTGTGTGCTCTGAAATAGAATTCTGAGTATAATGAAACAGGGTTCTATGTGTTATGAAATAGGGTTCTGAGTACAATAAAACAGGGTTCTGTGTGTTATGAAATAGGGTTCTGAGTACAATAAAACAGGGTTCTGTGTGTTATGAAATAGGGTTCTGAGTACAATGAAACAGGGTTCTGTGTCATGAAATAGGGTTCTGAGTACAATAAAACAGGGTTCTGTGTGTTATGAAATAGGGTTCTGAGTACAATAAAATAGGGTTCTGTGTGTTATGAAATAGGGTTCTGAGTACAATAAAACAGGGTTCTGTGTGTTACGAATAGGGTTCTGAGTATGATGAAACAGGGTTCTGTGTTATGAAATAGGGTTATGAGTACAATAAAACAGGGTTCTGTGTGTTACGAAATAGGGTTCTGAGTACAATAAAACAGGGCTCTGTGTGTTATGAAATGGGGTTCTGAGTACAATGAAACAGGGTTCTGTGTGTTATGAAATGGGGTTCTGAGTATGATGAAACAGGGTTCTGTGTGTTATGAAATGGGGTTCTGAGTACAATAAAACAGGGTTCTGTGTGTTATGAAAAGGGGTTCTGAGTATGATGAAACAGGGTTCTGTGTGTTATGAAATGGGGTTCTGAGTATGATGAAACAGGGTTCTGTGTGTTACGAAATGGGGTTCTGAGTATGATGAAACAGGGTTCTGTGTGTTATGAAATAGGGTTCTGAGTATGGTGAAACAGGGTTCTGTGTGTTATGAAATAGGGTTCTGAGTATGATGAAACAGGGTTCTATGTGTTATGAAATAGGGTTCTGAGTATGATGAAACAGGGTTCTGTGTGTTATGAAATAGGGTTCTGAGTATGATGAAACAGGGTTCTATGTGTTATGAAATAGGGTTCTGAGTATGATGAAACAGGGTTCTGTGTGTTATGAAATAGGGTTCTGAGTAGGATGAAACAGGGTTCTGTGTGTTATGAAATAGGGTTCTGAGTATGATGAAACAGGGTTCTATGTGTTATGAAATAGGGTTCTGTGTACAATAAAATAGGGTTTTGTGTATTATAAAATAGAGTTCTGAGTATGATGAAATAGGATTCTGTGTGTTGTGAAATAGGAGTTCTGAGTATGACGAAGCAGAGTGTGTTCTCTTTGTTATTAAACAAAGATTCTGCGAATCAGAAAAAAACAAAAAACAGATGTGAATGTTATGAAACAAGTCTTTGATGAAGCAGGGCTCCACGTGTTACGATAAAGGTTCAGCGACACGGGGCCGTTCTTTGTGTTCTAAAACAAGGGCTCTGCGAATAAGGAAACAGAAACAGGGTTCTGCATGTTGTAGAGCAGGGTTCGCTGTATAATGAAACAGGGCGGTTCTTTTTAGGGTAAAACAAGGGTTCTGTGTATTAGAAACAGTTCTGTGATGAAACGATGTTCTGGGTGTCGTGAAAAAAGGACCGTTTTGTGCTTTATAACAAGCATTTGTGTGACACGAAACAGGGTTTTAGTCGTGAAACAGTTCTTTGTGTTGTGAAATGGTGCTCTGCGTATTACGAAATAGGGTTTTGTGTGTCGTAAAACAGGGTCCTTGATCTTGAAACAGGTTTTTGTGTGTTATGAAATAGGGTTCTGCGTGATACTCTGTGTGATACAAAAAGGAATCCATGTATTGCGGGACATACGTCTGTGTTGTGCAATAACTTGACACAGTTCTGAAAATGAGAAAACTGGGAAATGTAGAGAAACAATGCTGTGTGTATTATGACATATGGTTCCGTGTTTTATAAACCATGGTCATTTGCATGTTCAGATACTATTCTGGGTGTTAAGAAATGAGGTTGTGTCCACTGTGAAACAGATTTCTGCATATTAGACCAGCTAGCTTTACTATAAAACAGGGTGGTATGATTCTCATTGAAAAAAAAAAAGAAAAACGATTCTGTGTGTATTGAGTGTATTGTGAAAAGGAGGTTCCGTGCGTTCTGAAATCGATTGGTTATCTAGATAGCGAAACCGAAGACTTCCCTTCCCCGCTTTTCCACAGTTAAGGTGAGGAGGGAGAGTCGGAGTGCCTAGGACGAGGACGGGCGGAAGGGAGGGGGGGTGCGGATGTGTGTGTGTGGGGGAGGGGGGTGCGGGGGGGGGGGGGAAGGAGGAGACGATGGGGAGTGGGTGCAATGGAGGGGGCGGTGAGAGCCTGAGGCTGTCTTCACAGTCTGTGCAGCTACAATCCTTCCATAATTTTTCATCGATTTCTCTATTTTGAAAGAAATTCATATCTGGAATCCCATTGAAAAAAAATATCGAATTTCAAAATCGTTCTTTGTTATTTGAAAATCTCATATATATCTGTTTTCTGTCTGTTTATTTTTCCTTTTCTTTCTGTCTTTCATTTTTCTTTCCTTTTCGTTCTTTCTTTCTTTTTTTTTTTTTTTTTCTTTTTCTTTTTTTTTTTTTAACGCGGAATGGAGTGGAGGAGTAAGGGGAAGTTGGGGAGGGGGGAGGGGGAGGAAGCAGACAGAAATAACTGAGAACAGCCTAAATACATTGCACGTGTTCTGTAGTCGATGTTCCGGTAGAGGCATGTTGTCTGTGAGAAGTGAAAAGGAAGAAAATCTCCAATACCAGTACCTGACAGCCAGAACGTCCCCCGGACAAGTTCAAAGGCTCCCAAAGCTAGGCTCCAAGGATTGTACCTTATGTGTGTAGGACACCTCTGTATCCCCCCCCCCCCCCCCCCCCCCCCCCCCTGTTCTTTAATACATCCCTAATGGCAACACTTTCCACACATTCCAAGAGTTTGACAATGCCTGAAAATTCTTTTTAAAAAGGCATTGGTTTTGTCTAACCTGGAAACAATATTTGACGTGGTGGATAAAAAAAAAACTACTAACATTCACAATATACGAAATACTGATGCCACGTCTCATGTTCAGATTTATTACCAGGCAATTCACTGATGTACTGTCATTCTATGACATAAGAAGTGGTCCCCAGAGAATGTAACCACGTGCATATTAACCTATGTGCGAGGCAATCCGATTCGCCGAATTCTGTAAACCTCCTCCCGATAGGTCGGCTTATTGACCAATAGGATTGTTCACTTCAACATTCAGTTTAACGTCAAGGACAGGCAGAGCAGACTTAATGCCGGAGAACACAATTTGTAGACTGTCCTTGGATTTCAAGGGCATTGCGGAGGAGCATACATGGAATGCTCTAAGAATGCTCTTCTTTCTATATTTCATTCATTCTTTCTCGATTCGTTCATTCATTGTTCCAGTTTCTTGCTTTGGTTTGGTTTGGTTGTTTGTTGTTGTTGTTGTTGTTGTTGTTGTTGTTGTTGTTGTTGTTGTCTTTCCTCTGTCTATACTGCTTGTTGAGGAAAGCGTGATAAAGAGGATCTTTCAATGTTTCAAAGAATTTTGTTTGGCATTCTCTATTCTTTCATTCTTTTCCTCTTTCTTTCACCATTCGTCGTCTCATTCATTGATTGATTCATTCATTCGTTCGTTATCATTTGGTTTACGTCCTCTTTTTCTTCCCTTTTTCCTTGTCAGAAAAAAATCAATTTGAAACAACAGCATGGAATCGATTAAGAAAAAAATAATCGATACATGTCTTTTTTTCCCTGTCTGATCGTCTGTACCACCTCAGTGGCACTACTTCTACGCCGTGCACCCCGCGGCTCCCCGTCCACAGCTACAGCCCGCTTGTCCTGGCGCAGCACCGGCATCGGCAGTGTACAGGCAGCAGTCACTGTCAAGTCGTCATGAGGCAACCCACCAGAGGAGACATTGCGCAACAGCCGAGTGATTTCAATGACCTTCGGTAATGTTTAATCCAATACACGCAGTCCCATACTGATGACTATAATTGCTTAATCGCAGAGTCAGCGTACTGAGGGTACCCCTCCGGAGGGCGTCACCACGTGCATCCAACGATCGTCCCCTTGCACTACCCATACTTGTGCATCCAACGACCGTCCCATTGAACTACCCATACTTGTGCATCCAACGACCGTCCCATTGAACTTGCCCATACCCGTGCATCCAACGACCGTCCCATTGAACTTGCCCATACCCGTGCATCCAACGACCGTCCCATTGAACTACCCATACTTGTGCATCCAACGACCGTCCCATTGAACTCACCCATACCCGTGCATCCAACGACCGTCCCATTGAACTTGCCCATACCCGTGCATCCAACGACCGTCCCATTGAACTCACCCATACCGTGCATCCAACGACCGTTCCATTAAACTTACCCATACCCGTGCATCCAACGACCGTTCCATTGAACTCACCCATACCCGTGCATCCAACGACCGTCCCATTGAACTTGCCCATACCCGTGCATCCAACGACCGTCCCATTGAACTCACCCATACCCGTGCATCCAATGACCGTCCCATTGAACTCCCATACCCGTGCATCCAACGACCGTTCCATTGAACTCACCCATACCCGTGCATCCAACGACCGTCCCCTTGAACTCACCCATACCCGTGCATCCAACACCGTCCCATTGAACTCACCATACCCGTGCATCCAATGACCGTCCCATTGAACTCACCCATACCCGTGCATCCAACGACCGTCCCATTGAAACTCGCCATACCCGTGCATCCAGCGACCGTCCCATTGAACTCACCCAACCCGTGCATCCAACGACCGCCCCTTGAACTGCCCATACCCGTGCATCCGACGACCGCCCCTTGAACTCGCCCATACCTGCGACCTCAAAAGGAACTCACCAAGGGCACGGACATGGTGGGAAAATGGAAACTGAGGTCACCATGAGAGTACAGCATGAAGGGACACAGATTTTGAGACTTTTTTTTTTAATGCTGATCGATGAAGATGAGGATGATTTTTCTTTCTTTCTTTCTGCGTTTGCAGGCTGATACTCCTGCGGACATTCTCTGTACAGACAGGCAAGGATTAATCCCATCTACCCAACAAAGGGAGTGGAGTTTTGTGTGTATGACCGGTTTTTTTTTTTATCCCGCCATTAAGGCAGCCATACTCCAACTTCGGGGGAGGTGCATGCTATGTGTAACGTGTCATCCATACCAACGTCCAAACTGGCCTTCTTTTCCGAAAGTTGGTGAAGGGATTTTACGTGTTTGCAAGATGTTATGCGTGCGTTCACACACGGAACCTCGGTTTATAGTCTTATTCGAAGGACTGTATAGGAAATGGAGTCAGAACCAATGTTAACTCCGAGGGAAAAATCCCCCTGTACGGAAACGGCCCGGCGGAGATTCGAACCCGCAACTCCAGGATCATCAAGATTACGAGTCTGGCGCTCTGCCACTGAGCTATTCCGGCCCCCAGAGATGAGGATGATGACTATGATGCCACGGAGTTCCATTTCGTTGTGAGATTGCTCGACAGGGCTGTACTCCACGCTTTTTAAAAAAAATTAAAAAAAAAAAATTTTTACGTAATACATTCCGGCAATAACCGAGAGACAAAGACGCCAGCAGAATCGGTCTGGAAATTTTAGTAACTCTGTCAGAGACACATCTATTCAGTAGACGAAACTCGACTGAGTGGTCCCAATCTACCCAACTGAGTCCACAGCAAACTCAACTCTGAGCAGGATCTGGTCGGGGCGGAAAAATCCCATAAATAAATGGCTCTGATCGGAATCGAACTCACGACCTCCTAGCTGCGAATCCGCCACGCTAACGTTTACGCCACGGCGGCTGATATCAAGACAGGTCTTTATCAACTTTACTCGGCGGCTTTTAATCCATATCATACAATCAGCTGGAATCTGATACAAAAAATGATTAAAACGTCAGCCGTTATTATAGAGATCTGTACGAGCAAAACATTATTCGAAATGCAAAGAACTAAATTTGAAAAAAAAAAAAAAGTGGAGAAAACCTGTTCTTATCTCTCTAGCAGGATTGATAGTTTGAAATCTGTAGGACGGTTGAAACTTCGTCTCGCGATGGAGTGCTTTATCGAGCAAAATATTTAAACCATTCCCTCGGAGGGATATCCCCCGAGCTGATCTGTGGAACAGATAGGTATAGAGCCAATGGCGCTTCTTTTCGCTAGCGATCTTTAGAAGGCGATTAATTTAGTTTAAACACACACACACACACACACACACACACACACACACACACACACACACACACACACACACACACACACCAACACAAACAAACTTTATGCGATGTGCTATAGTCTCTCTCTCTCCTCTCTCTCTCTCTCTCTCTCTCTCTCTCTCTCTCTCTCTCTGTCTGTCTGTCTGTGTGTGTGTAATAAAGCGCTCTCTTACATTTTGAATAGCACATTCATTCGTGTTGTTTATAGCCTAGCCGACAGACAATGAGAAGGCGGGAGGGGGGGGGGGGGGGGGTAGGAGAGATGGGGGGGGGGGGAGCATTTCAGGGCTGTTGCTATGTCAAGATCTATTCCATATTGACACGGAAAAGACAGACAGACAGACAGAGAACAGATGACACTAATGACGGAGACGGTGACAGTGGCGACGTTCACCGTGATGCTGAACAGAAAGAAAGAAAGCCAGAAAGGGAGAAAAGGAAGAAAAATCCGAGAATGGGAGGAAGACAGAAGAGCGGAGGGAACAAGGGAGGCCACTCTGCCTCTGCCGAGCACATAGATCATTTCACAGTCTCACCTCACTTCTTCGTGAAGCATGCCGTTGCGTTTTGTTTTTGTTTTTCTCTTCCCCCACAGAACGGCATCATTATCCTCTATGGTTATAAACGCAATATGACATTAATGATACTCTTGGAGGTGTGGATCGTGAGATAGGGAAGACGTGCGGGAGGAGGGGAGCGTGAGTGGGAATGGTGGGGATGGGGGGTGGGGGTGGGGTGGGGGTGGAGTGTCTGGGAGTTCAGAAGCAACCCTTAAACATTCCATTTCGGAAAACGGAAGAACATTAAAAGCAAATTTGTCGTATTTACAATTCGTCAGCACATACTGCACGCAGACAATGAGGGATTGTGCCTCCCTCCCCACCCACCCCCCTCCCCACTTACACATTTCACCCCTTCCTGCCTCACACTTCCTACCCCCCCCACCCATTCACCCGCCCACCCACCCACTCTTCCCTCACCCCTACCCCACACCGTCCACTTTCCCGTGAGCACCCAATTTGGAGAGGCTGTGCTGTTGAATCTTCATCACCTTCTGTACAACATTTTGCGGATTGTACGCACACACACACACACACACACACACACACACACACACACACACACACACACACACACACACACACACACACAAGTGCATGCATAAATGCTCTTACACACACGCGCGCGCGCGCGCGCGCAACTGCCTGCACAAAGGTTCTCTCTCTCTCTAAGACACACACACACATACACGCACACACACACACACACACACACACACACACACACACACACACACACACACACACACACACACACACACACACACACACAAACACACACACAAGTTCATCCACAAAGGTACTCTGCCTGTCTGTCTCTGTCTGTCTCTATCAGTTTGTCTGTCTGTCTCTCCCTTTCTATCTCTCCCTCTCTCCTTCTCTCTCTCCTCAGACTGTCTTCTCTCTCCCTCTCTCCCTGTCTCTCTCCCTGACAAACATGTCCCAACTAAGATCAAACGTGTCAAACCCGATGGAAAACCACCGTGGTTAAATGATGAAATTAATGCTGCTATTAAAATTCGTGAAAATTTGTTGCAGTCAACAGGAAAAGATGCAAAGTTTAAGAAACAGCGTAACAAAGTTACAGCTATGAAAAGATCTGCTCGTAAAAAACATTTTAGCGACCTTATTTCATCGAAAAAAGATTCAAAATCGATCTGGAAAGCCATTAATCAATTATCAGGTAAATCGTCAAAACAAACAGCTCCGTCATCTTTAATTCTGTCTGCCGATAATCTCAATAAACACTTTTCTACCATAGTCGAAAAGACTATTAAAACTGATTGTACTAAACATAATGAACTGTTGTTACTAAGAGAATTTTGTGATACTAGACGAATAGGGTCCAGACTTGACTTTGAGTTTATCAGTGTTCACGAGGTATGTAGAGAACTTAATTCAATGAAGGAATCTATGAGCCGGGGATTAGATAATATAGACAGCAAAATTTTGAAAATTTCCGCACCTATTATCTCTGATAGCCTTACTTATATTTATAACCTTTGTATTCAGAAATGCTATTATCCACATATTTTAAAGAAGCTAAAGTTTTGCCATTTTTTAAATCTGGTGACCCACAAGATCCTTCGAACTACAGACCGATTTCCATTCTGTCTAATTTGTCTAAACCTTTAGAAAAGCACCTTAAGCAAAACCTTCAAAAGCACTTCGTTACACATAAATTATTTCATTCAAATCAAAGCGGTTTTAGAGAAAATCATTCATGTCAGACGGTTCTCACGAATCTAGTAGAACAGTGGCATTTAAATATCAATAATGATCTTCTCACAGGAACGATATTTGTGGACTTTGCTAAAGCCTTCGATGTTATTAACCATGATCTCCTCTTAAAAAAACTTACTTTGTATGGTTTAACTCCAAAGTCTGTCAATCTTCTCTCGTCTTTTCTGTCAAATAGAAGGCAGATAGTTGTTCAGGATATGGTATCATCCACTTTTATGCCAGTCAATTTCGGTGTGCCTCAGGGTTCAGTCTTAGGACCGATATTATTTACGATTTACATTAACGATCTCCCTCTTTACATTTCCTCTTCTTGTGAGCTTTTCGCTGATGACACTACCTTACACAATAAAGGAAAAAATGTAGATGTAGTGTGCGCTGACTTACAAAATGACGTTGACAGGCTCATAAAATGGACTGAACTTAATCATATGGCACTTCATCCTCAAAAATCTAAATTCATGTTAATATCAACCAGGCAAAAGCGACAAAATATTAAAGATAATCTAAAGGAATTAAAAATATATGATAACGTATTAGATGAAGTAAGTTCTCATAAACTACTTGGTCTTATTATCGACAATAATTTATCCTGGTCGAATCAGCTTTCGACTTTATCAAAAAGAATATCGAACAAAGTCTTTCAGCTTAATAGAATCAAACATTTTTT